>BPLQ01003465.1:0-52815 GCA_021605075.1 Caerostris darwini | reverse complement strand
ATATATATATATGATCCCCATAAATATCGGTTATGTTTTATTTAATTTCTCACTTTTTTTTATTTTTTAATATATTTATATTTATATATATGGTCCCCATAAATACTGGTTATATTTCCTTTTATTTACCACTTGTTTATATATATAATGTGTGTGATCCCCATAAATATCGGTTAAATTTAATTTAATTTACCACTTGTTCATTTTCTAATATATATATATAAACGATCCCAAAAAATATCGGTTATATTTCATTTAATTTCTCACTTGTTCTCTATTCTCTAATATATATGATGACCATAAATATTGGTTACATTTCCTTTAATTTCTCACTTGTTATTTATTTCCTCACACATATATATATGGTCCCCCACAAATATTGGTTACATTTTATTTGTTATCATTTTCCTTATCTAGCACTATAAAGTGAAGATTAAATGTGAAACGACATCAACATAAGTCTATTTCCTCGGTTCTAAAAATAGCAAGTGGGCATCGCACGCAATTAAAGGGAGTAGATTCCTAGCCATCTGGCCACTACACCAAAAGCCACAGGTCATCATGCGTTGATCAAACACTCACTGTGGCTCACACTGAGGTCCCTTAATCTTTTAGAGAACCCTACATCCATTATCTCCTTTGCAAACAGTGGAACAGAAAATAAGTTTTTGTTTAAAGTCAATTGTTTAACTACCTCTTCAAATTCGATAGCTAGAGTCTCCAGGAAACCTTCTTTCCAATAATCAGTAACCACCCAAGACGATGAGAAAAAAATTAGACAGCCAAAGTTTGAATAATCGAGTTTTAAACGCTGATCTAACAGCATACTGTAATAGAATTTAAATGCAGGAAGCAGCATTTATATAAAAAAATAAGACGAAGTAGAATCCAATAGGTACTGTTTTATCCATTATTTTATTCGACCATGCAGAAGTAGTCTTCTTTTTTTTTCATGCATTATTTTTGTAGACATGCAAATGCGATTACGTCAGAATAAATATATGGAGTAAGTAGAATAGAAATATTTCCAAAGAAGAAGATTTAATGTGTTTTTAGATATTATTAATGGATTTTGAAAAAGTGGAGAATAAAGACTTTTTAGTATTAGAAAATTAAGTTTTGGATGTAAGAAGGTGATTTTTTTTTAATATTGGTTTCAAGATAATGATAATATAGATGATAGAGTAAAGGAATTAATGAAATTCATAAAAAAAAATTTTAATATAAATATCTTAATGTTATAGTATTACGATTACATTTTTAAGAAGATTAAATAAATAGCAAAAAATATAAATCTAATGAGGATATATATTTAGAGAACATATTAAAATAGACATCAATATAAATTTTTACTATGCCCCAGCTTCTTAATAGATATAATTTTTTTTTTTAAACTATTAATTGAAGTGCATATATCCAATAATTATTTTTATTCTTTATTCCAAATTATTCTATAAGAGCAATACTTAAAACAACCAAGTAAGAAAAAAGTAAATTAATACATAATGTAAAATAACATCTTATTAAATATGAACTTCAACATTATTTTCTTCTTCATTGTGGCAACAGCCTCATGGTGGGCCAAGGCTGTGTGACTATTGACAGATTTTTAGACAGGAGTTTTCTTTTTACTGCGTATGGTTGTCAGCCCTACTCCCAACGTCCTATAGTCATATTAAAACGGAACCTACGGTTTAAAGTGGATTCCGAACCACTACAAGCAGCCATATCACCATCGGGACTTGTACGTGAAACTTGTACCACCGAGCGCTTGTCACTCGGCCATTGAAATACAATATTTATTTAGATATGCATAATTATTAAATATGAGTTTCAAATAATTTGTCTTGGAAAAGCATTAAATTGTTCAATAAAATTGTCCTGATAATACATACAATAAAGTTTTCTTAGAAATTTTATTATATATATATGTATTATCAGGATATTTTAATGAGAAATCGAATTGCCTGCTATATATCAATCTACATATATATGCTAATACTATTTGTATAAGAAACAAATTAAAACATATATATTAATAAAATTTTTAGTTATAATTTTTTTAGAACTCATTTTTGGAAAATGTAATTTTTTTAAGCGCATCAAATTGATTTTCAATTGTGTTAGTGACCCCAGAAACGCAAACTGCATTTTACAATACTTCTACTGAGATCCTTATCTTAGTCCAACCTAATAAATCAATATAAAGGAGCAGAGCACATTTAGACAGACAAGAATAAGCCCATTGTTCAACGGCGGTGAAAGGTTTGAAACTATTAATGAATGTTGTTCCATCACTTGCAATCATAAAAGACAGCTGAAATGGCCCGGAACATCAACGTATGAAAGGGACTGTCTTAAATTAAGGAAAACATAACCCTTCTTAGAATTGTGCTCCTATTTCAAGGGTTTATTGTGGAGACGTTTATCTTTGGGAAAATGAATTTGTGAAAAGATCATTAAAAAACTGCATACATTTATAAAATTAAATTAAGAAGAATTATTGTAAAGAATTTTAAGGTCTAAAAGATGTAAAGCAAAATATGAAAATATATTCTGAAAGTTTTTTAGTAAAAATAAAATTTCGTCTAGTATAGTGGTTATTTTAGTTTATTTAGTAGGGGCCTGAATGGTCGAGTGGCCGAATGGTTCGGATCCCGGCGGTGCCATGGATGTGTGTAATGGTTCGGAATTCACTTTAAATAGGATCGTAGAGCGTTGCGGGGGCATTGTTACTCCGCGTCTGTAGCATATCTTCAAGTGACACGCTCCCCCTGGGTAATACAAAGTGAGTAATGTCTGTGCAGCGCTTGCCTTAAGGCATCCAAGACTAAGCTGTCTAAGTGTTTGCCAATGCATTTGGAACAAAAAAAAAAAACGTTTATTTAGTTCAGTCTTTATGTTAAGTTAATTTAAGTTTAGTTCCTGATGTTTAGTTTTGTCTTTAAATGAACTAAAATTAAAAATCGATATTATGTTTGGCATCGACATTTATATAAGCATGAAAAAAAAAATCGCAGCAATTATTTATATATATATTTTTTTAAATTATATATAATGTGGCAGAAATATTCAATTAAATAAAAGCGTTTTAGCAGTGTAGTAAAATGATGGCGAATACTCTTTTTAACTAAAATTTATTGTCACTTTCCTCTCTTATAATGGCGCAACTTGGTCAATTCAGGCACTTGTGCCATAAAAGGCAAATCGACCAACCAACCTGTCTTGTAAAATTTTGAGAAATTCCATACGTTAATTAAAAATACTATAAAAAAACCTTTAAATTTAAAATGTATGAACATAATCTATTTATTCATAATAAACACATATTTTCGGAAAATGTACTATTCCCTGCACATATTAATGAATTTAACTTTACATTTTTAATGTAATTAATGTTATATACGGGCTGAAAGAGGCATCATATAATAAATATATCCCTTTAAATTATAGAAACTTAACCCATTCTTTAAATTGATGGCGTTTTATCTAAGTATAACATGTTTGCTATACAATTTTTCTCAAATTTAAAATAAACCTTTCTTATTATTTTGAGCAAAATCCAACTGAAAGTTTGAAAAAAAACTATTGGAAAATTTTGAAAGTACTTTTAACATAAAAGGAAAATAAATTGTTAGGTATATTATTGAAAAAGTTATAACTAACACGGAAGAGCATTTTTTTTTGGTGTACAATATTTATTGGAAAGAAAACACGTTAGTTCTATGGTTTAAAAGATCGCTTATTTTTCCCCCAACAGAAATCAAAAGAATTCTATAGCAAAAATTGATAAAACACTTTAAAATAAGTATTGCAACTTTTTTCTTCAACATATTATAACAGAAGAAGCAATAATATTTTTTATTATTAATTTACTTTTAAAATATATCTCTTGTTCACAACATTTCTTTACTTTAAAGAGCAGATCTAAAGGTAAAATCTGAAATAAAAGCACAACCTTGTTAAAGAGATTCTCATTCAGAAGAAATTATTTTGAACCACAAAATTTAGTAACACTGTAAAACCTTCAGTGAACAAATATTTTGAAAAATATTTTATTTTTTTGTATTACTTAAAGAACAGAAAAGAATATTTGTACTTTAAGAGAATATTTTTAAAAATTGCATATGAGGTAAATATTTACTCTCAGTAATGACTTTTGTTACTTTGTTTGTGCAGAAAGAAAGATTACAAAGAACTGATAGTTTGTAATAAATATAGAGAGGTTGTTAGAAATAAAAATGTAAAGGAATGATGTAATTAAGTAGTTCTCTAGAAAAATATGAGAAACTATCAAAATAGGAAAGTTAAATAAAGAAATAAATTTTGAAGAAATGTACTACATAGGTAGAGTAAAATAAACATACTGCATATTTGCTTGTTCAATTAATTAAATTTCAAAAAGAAAATAAATTAGGGTTGGTATAAATATAAAATATATATAAAAATTCATTGTTTAAAACAATATTTAGTTTTGTTACATTTTCTAGTATATGTCTAATTTCATATTAAACTATTAAACAAGGAATAATTGAGATATGCTTTATGTTCATTACGTATGAAACAAGAACCAAAAAAGTATGAGATATGCTCTTAAATATATATTATAAGCCATGCATTTTCTGATTTCAATGCCTGAAAATACAGGACTTTTAGTATTAATGTTTTTAATTGTTTCTGAAAAGAAAATATCCTAAACGACAATTTATGACAAAATTATCTTATTCTGAAAGTTATAAATTCAAATAACTAACTAACGCTATGATACTATAGTCCATGATGGACCATGGCCATCTGCCTATTGACAGATTCTGAAACAGGAGATGTTTACCATTTACGGCGTAGTATTGTTAGCCCTACGCCCAATTCTCTACACTCCTATCAGAGAGGGACTTAGGTTTATAGTAGATTCCAACCCATTGCAAACATCCATGGCACCAATTGCCATAGCGCTAGTCCCTCAGCTATCAAATCTCATATAAATTTTACAGAAACTATATATCTAATCATATATTGCTGTTCAGTTGTCATAAGCCATTGGGTTTTAGCGCAATAAAGAGCTTTAAATATAAAACGAACTGTTGAAATAATCTCCAATAGTATCTGCCAAAAAAGATCTTCTTTTGCAGTTCGGATGTCAATATCCAGCTGAGGCACGAAAGTTTTTCTGTAACCTTTGTCGAGTTTATAAAGCCCTTCAATTTAGAAAGCTAACAACATTATCTGCAATTCAATAAGCATATGCTATACAATTCATTGAATTACAAAGCAGTATAAACCAATTTCAAAACTATATAAACAAATTTTAAATCCAAATTAAATTTTTAGCCTCCACATAAGATTTCCAAATCCGGGATTTAGGTATTTTTACTACAATAAAGAGCTTTAAATATAAAACTTGCCGCTGAAATAATCTTCCAATAAAATAGACTTCCAACCCGGATTGCGACGGAGAATATAATCTGCCAAAGAAGATCTTCCCTTCACTGTTCGAGTTTCAATGTCCAACAAAGGCAAGAAAGTTTTTAATTAACCCTTGTCGAGTTGATCCGTCAATTTAGAAACCTAACAACGTTATCTACAATTCAATAAGCATATGATGTGTAATTCATTGAATTACAAAGCAGTGTAAATCAATTTTAAAACTATATAAGCAAATTTTAAATCCAAATAAAACTTTTAGCCACCAATAAATACTTAAGAATCAAAATTCCAAATCAAGTCATTCTCAATGTTTTTGGGAAAAAAGATTTGGGAAAGACATTGTTGAGGAAAATATTAGCCACCAATAAATGTAGCCAAAAGGCCAATGAAACCAGAATGCAAAAAAAGATCTTCATTTCAAGTCATTTTCAGGTGTCAATATCCGACGAATGCCCAAAACATGTTCCTTTCATTATTTCTTCTCGAGTTTATAAAACCCTTCAGTTTAGAAACCTAAAAATTCTATCTACAATTCAATATACATACGCTGTATAATTCATTAAATTACACAGCGTATTCATAATTATATAAGTAATTTGAAATCCAAATAAAATTTTTAAGCACCAATAACGTGTCATTACATATAAAATTTCCAAATCCAGGATTTAGGAATTTTTACCACAATAAAGAGCTTTAAATATAAAACGAGAGGGCAGAAATAATCTTCCAATAAAATAGACTTCCAAACCCGGATTGCGAAGGAAAATATTATCTGCCAAAGAAGATCTTCCTTCGCTATTCGGGTGTCAATAACCTATCTAACCCCGCTGTCGCGTGTAGGAAGTTTCTTTGGGGATCAAAGCGTAAAAGATGTAAAACTTCTGCCTCGTATGTGACAATATCCCTGCGAGACTCGTCAGAAGAGCACAGTGATGGTCGTTAAAGTGGCTCAAGGGGTTAAATAAGCGTTAAGGGGGGTTTATTTAGACCACGTTAAAGTGGCAGAAGCGTGGGACGGAAAATAGAGTAATGTTTGCTGATCCCTTTCGTAGAAGCTCGTTACTACGTAAACAGGTTTTTGATGACATACATAGAATTTAGAGCTTTGATTTAGGCCTAGGTTTTAAGTATTTTTCCAAGAAACTCAAAACAGGATTTTAGAATTACGTAAAAGTTTCCACTAAGAAACTGGCGTGCTGTATAACTATTTTTAGAAAATCTAATTTTGTAAAGTTTATTTGCTGATTAAATTATCTATATAGGCAAAATTCTTCGTTAAGAAGAATTCGATTAGATATTGTTTAATAATTATCTTTTAAGATAATAATGTTTCCCTTTGTTTAATACACTTATTCTTGTCTTATTTCCGGTATTAAATGATTAAGTGTAAATACTTATTAAGTAATTCCATTATGGTTTCCATAGATAAGAATTTTCTACGTGATTTATGTCTTTTTCGAAATAAAGTAAAATAAATATTTTTGATAGATTTTTTTCAGAAAGTTTCATGCTTTTTCTACAATGCAGCAACTTAATTTTTTTTTTAAATTAAAAATTGATTTTGTGGACAGCGTCAAACAGCGAGTCGTTCTTTAGACGAGAAATTCTTCATTTCTCAGAGAAAGAGAAAAGTAATGTTTTTTATGGGAAGCCCTATACTATCCAATATATTTTCTAGACATTGCGTCTTCTGGCTATCATTTGTTTTCATCAATCAACGATAACCTATTAGTGCAACACTTCCAGTTTTGAAGAAGTTAAAAATTGGCTTTGTTGAGTAGCGTCAAACAACGAGTCATTCTTTAGACAAGAAATTCTTCATTTTCCTGAGAGAGCGAGAGAGAGAAAAGAGAGATAGACAGTATTTTGCTTTTATCTCTGAGTTAATTTTTTAATGAAGTAAATGTCTTTTTGTAGAAAAAATCCTTCAAAAAATACATTTAACATGCAATAGTTTGAAGCTTTTAAACGAATCGATTAAATAACGTGCCATTTAATGAAAAACAATGATGTTTTTTTAATCAACATTTTAAAAAAACGATGCTTATTTGTAATAAAACACACGAATTTAATTTTTTAAATTTCTGTATGTAATTTTTTGAAGAAGTTAGAAATTGACTTTGTGAACAACGTCAAACAACGAGTTGTTCTTTAGACGATAAGTTCTACATTTCTCAGAGAGAGAGAGAAAGAGAGTGAGAAAAGCACTAAACAATATTTTATTTTATCTATGAATTAATTTTTTTTAAGAAATAAATATCTTTTTGTAGAAAAAAAAACTGTTAAGAAAGACTGTTTGACACGCAATAGTCTGAAGCCATTAAATACATTGATTAGACGATGTGCCATCGTTTAACTTGTTTAAACAAGGATATTTTTGTAAAATTAAAATTAAAAAAACATTGTTTATTAAATAATAAAACACACAAATGTAATTTTTTAACTTCATATGTGAAAACCAATCCATACTATGGAGAACATTTATCCCGCATATTTTCCTTGCTAACTCTTCAGAAACCTGTGTGAATTCGCCGCAGGTTCTCAAACGTCTTTCAAATGTGGAGTGGTTGAAAGTGCATGACCTATCAAAGCAGCATCTTGAAGCTGCTGACCATTGTTTTGATCTATCAACGCATGGCTTATTAATACAGCACTTTCCATTTTTTTAAGAAATTAAAAATTGGTTTTGTGAACAGCATCAAACAACGAATCGTTTTTAGACGATAAATTCTTCATTTATCGGAGAGAAAGAGATAGAAACAGAGTGAAATATTTTATTTTATCTCAAAATTAATTTCTTATGAAATAAATGTCTTTTTATAAAAAAAAAATCCGCTAAAATTTAGTTTAGCCTGCAACAGTTTGAAGCCATTAGCTAAATCGATTAGATAACGTGTCATTTTTTCCATCCTTTTAAAGAAGGATTTTTTTTAAATGGAAATTAAAAACCGATGTTTATTTAAGAATAAAGCACACAAATTAATTTTTTTAACTTCATGTGTGAAAACCAATCCAAACTATAGATAACATTTTTGAAGGATATATTCTTTGGTAACTCTTCAAAACCCTATGTGTAAAAACCCTATCTTTCTTTGGTAACCTTTCAAAACACTCAATGTTCTTTTAATGATGGAATGAGTAAGAGTTTCTGGATAATTAATTGCATTTACTTCATAATTAATCATCGTGGTCAAAATCAAAATCAGCAAAAATTAAGTTTAACACGCAACAGTTTGAAGCCATTAAATAAATCGATTAGATAGCCTGTCATTTTTTCTATCTTTTTAAACAAGAATATATATTTTTACAATGAAAACTAAAAAAAACAATGTTTATTTAACAATAAAACACCCAAATTTTATTTTTTAACTTCATGTGTGAAAACCAACCCAAACTATAGAAAACTTTTCTAGACGATATTTGCCATGGTAACTCTTCAAAAACCTGTGTGAATTCGCCACAGGTTCTCAAACATCTTTCTAATGATGGAGTGGTTGAGAGTTCCCGGATAATTAATTGCAATTACTGCATAATTAACCATCGTGGTTTTTCTTTCGATTATTCAAGCTGCCGTAATTACTGTGAAGCTTTTTACCCTCCAATAAAAAAGAAAATCATTATATTGAATTTTTTTGAATTTGTTTTTCTTAAAGCTTAATGAGTCTTTGGAGAATACGAGGGAAACTTTTTATCGGGTTTATTTTTCTGGTTAAATTCTTTTCTTGTTAAAATGTTTTCCTTTTTTTCTTGTCATTAGAGATATTTGAAATAATTATTCCAGAAATAAATTTCACTAAAATAAATATGTAGCAACAACTATTTTAAATCGTAATTTAAAGTATTAAAAATATATTTAAGCTTATGAAGAAAATATTGATACATTTAACATAATTATTTAAAAATTAAATTAAATGATGATAGGATTTGTATAAAATTTTCTTGGTCATCTATGATGTTTTCTAAATAGATTGAATTTCTTATTAGTGTGAGTTAACAAATATTATATTAATCGATGTATAATTCGAGTATTATAATATTTGTATATAAGTAGATTATAAATAGATGTATAAAGACTATGAATAGGTGTACGATATAATTTGTATTCCACATTTGGACGTCCTGGGCTCCATCAAGAATTTCTTATCACTGGGAAACGAGTGGTAAGAAAGAAATATCTGAAAAGTAGCTATATAGTAATACTGATATAATAAATCACAAATTAAACATCTCCAAAATATATTGAATGGTTGAAAAATTGAGCAATCCCTCTATAATCGAATTATATTGAAGTCCTAGATTAAAAACAGGCTTGCATCATAATTTGTATTGCAAAAGTGGACCTCTTATATTCCATCAAGCATCTCTTATCACAAGGAAACGAGTAGGGTAAAAGAAATATCTGAAAAATAGCTATTTGGTAATAAGGGTGTAATCAAATAAACACTCCATTTCCAAAATACATCGAATGAATGGAAATGAAATCTATAATCCCACTATATTAAAATTAGAGGAAGTCCAAGACAGTAAACAATCCTGCAATATGATTTGTATTCGAATCTTGATTTTCCTGTATTATCTCTTATCATAGGCAAACGAGTCGGACAAAACAAATATCTGAAAAGCAGCTATATGGTAAGGAAGATATAATTAACCAATAATTAGCTATCTCCAAAATCTATAAAACGATTGGAAAATTCATCAATCCTTCTATGATAAATTTATATAGCAAAATCCAAGCCTATAAATGGGCTTGCATCATAATTTGTATTACAAACTCCTTAAAAAAATATTCCAAAACAAAATTGCATTTGTATTGAACCTCCTGGACTTCATCAAGAATCTCTTATCATTGAGCAATGCGTAGGACAAAAAAAATATTCGAAAATAGCTATATGGTAAGGATGATGTAATCAAGCAAAAAATCGGCATTTCTTAAAATCTATCGAATGATTGGAAAATCCAACAATCCCCCTGTAATAGAGTTATAGAGAAGTCCAAGGCGTACAGCATAATTTGAATTGCAATGAATTGAGTGCATTCAAAGTGTATTGAATTGCAAATTTTGGCCTCTTGTACTTACTTCATCAGGCATATCACTGGGTAACGATTAGAGTATAAGAAATATCTGAAAAGTAAAGTTTGATAAAAAATGGTAATGATATAACCAAGCAAAAATCATCCATTTCTAAAATCTAACGAATGATTGGAAAGTTCAGGAATCCCTCTATAATAGATTTGGCTAAGTTCAAGACTTTAAACAGACGTACAATATTATTTGTATTCGAATCTTGAACTTTCTGTACTTCATCAAGCGTCACTTAAAATTGAGCAATGAGTTGGGCATAAACAATATCTGATAAGTAGCTATTTGATAATAATGATATAATAAAGCAAAAATTAGCCATTTCCAAAATATATTGAATGATTAAAAAATTTAACACTCTATAATAGTGTCATAACGAAATCCAAGACTATACATAGACGTACAGCCTCATTTGTATTCCAAAATTGGACTTCCTGGAACTCCATCAAAAATCTCTTATCACTGGATAATGAGTAGGATAAAAGAAATATCTGAAAAATAGCTATATGGTAAAGACGATATGATAAACCAAAAAATAGCTATTACAATAATCTATTAAATGACTGGAAAATTTAGCAATCCGTATAGAGTAAATTGATATGCCAATCCCACCTGAGATACCTTTGGTACCTATCCTAATAGAGTTATAACGATGTCTAATACTATAAGTAAATGTACAGCATAACTTGTATTGCAAACTTGGCCCTCCTGCACTCCATCAAGCCTCTCTCGTCACTGGGCAACGAGTAGCACAAAAAAAATAACTTAAAATTAGCTACGGTAAAAAATGGTAATGATATAATCGAACAAAATTTAGCCATCTCTAAAATCTATAGAATGATTTGAAAATTCAACAATCCGTCTATAATAGTGAAAATTCTAAGATTATACTACCGTAATCTTTAAAATAATGCCTTCATAAATATTTAAACATTTTAAAATGTATAACTTTTAATGTTATCTTAAAACTGTGGTCTTGACAGTACTATACCAATACTTCTCTAAGCGGAGGCGTTGATGCTATTATTGCTGGCAATTCCGAAGGGTAACAAAAGAAAAATAAATAAAATAAAAATAAAGCGAATATATTGAAAAACAAACGATTGCTTTTGTTCTCAATTGACACTTCGTGGGTGTGGGGTGGAGGGAGATGGAAAGAGATACGATTCGAACATTGTCAATTTGTGAATCGTTCCATTCATTATTCCTATTGATGGAAATATATCTTTTCTGCTCGTTACATCGTAACGAGATTTTATCCCGTGAGCAATTGAAACCCATCTGCGTAGGGGAGCAATTGAGGGAAGGGGGGCGAGTGGGAAGGGGGGGTCGAAAGCAAATACGAAGAGCATAATCACTTTTCGACGATGTTGACTCGACGGTGGAAAAGCAATTTTCTTGCCGACGGAAATCATTTTGAGAAAAGACAAACAGTTTCGATCACGAAAGGCATTCATGCCATTTCGCAGCCTCGCAGAGGTGTTCTTAATTAAAATTCACCTGCTTAGCATTTCCCTCCCCCCTACAACCCACCCCCGGAGCAAAAGAAGAAACATTTGGCCTTCATTTCGAATTATTTACTCTTTTAAAGCAGTTGGCACAGGGAGAAGGAAAACGGTTCGTTTCAAAAAATTCAATTCCAAATGAATAATTATAAAATAAACAGACAGACACCGTTCGACACCTGAGGATCTGGAACTCCTTTGTCCATTTATTTGTAGGGATTTAAAGGAAAAGTGAAACAAATATGCTGTAAATATTTGTACTTGGTGTGAATTTTTTTTTTCAATGATTTGAGATTTCTGCACTTAGAGAATGTTTGCTTTTGTCTTAATTGCTTTTATCTTAATTGTGGTGAACACCATTAGTGTTTAGGGGTGTATTAATATCAATCAATATTAATTCGACATATAAACGTCATTCCCTAAAATGACATAAGGAAAGCAATCATTTGAGGATGGCTAATGTACATTTGAACTATTGAAGATTCCTACTGCACATTTGCATACAATAGAAATTAGAAAAACTTGCAATCAAATTGCTAATGGGAGATATATTTTGACAATCCGTATTAAGTTTAAATATTCTTTAAAGCAGTGAAGGGAATTTGTGTAACTTCTTCTCCACCGGCGTGGCCTGATTGGAGAATTGGCTAGCGCTCTGGCCTTTGGCATCACAGGCTTCAGTTTAAAATACTGGCGATGGCATGGATGTTTGTAATGGATCAGAATACACTTTAAGCCATAGGTCCCGGTTTCATATGACCGTAGAGCGTTATACAGCCCAATCAGACTACTTCTCACCCACATCATTCCGAAACTGTAAAGGGGCAACTCAGCTCTAGGCACAGTTATGTGGTGTAGTAGTATTAGGACACCGTGAAGACAAACAGTTCGATCACGAAAAGCATTCATTCCATTTTGCAGCCTCGCAGAGGTGTTTTTAATTAAAATTCACCTACTTAGCCATCTTAAAACCATTGGGTAGCTAAAAAGTTCTAAACAGCATTCGATAATATTATATGATATTTATATTTCCGAAGAACTATTGTATGGGCAATAATTTATAAGTAAATTTTTGTTCGAACAATAATTTTTCAACAACATAAATCGAATAATTCTGTGTTCTTTCTACAGATTCATAGCTATATTAAATCATCTTGGCAGTTTTAAACAGCAATATTTTGTTATTTGCTAAGTTCTATACTATCAGTTATGGATGTGCGGACAATATGGCTGAACTTGAAATATAGCACCACGTTTTTATAATCTATTGTTGTTTTACGTGGGATATGGGGATTTGTCTGTTGAGTTTCTGTAAATTGTGTTCCTCTTTGTTATTTACATTTTCCAGTAGGAATCATACAAGAGGTTGTGTGCTTTTACTGAGACATTTGAAGTAAGGGTAACATTTAGTTACATATTGTCGATTATTTTTTACATATTATTATGTGATAATAAGCATCAGGGAGACATTTAAATTACATATATATTGTAAAATATTATCATCTTTATTTGAATAGCGGATTAATACATATTTGGATATTAAAAATATTTTTGGGGCCTGATTGCCTGAGCGACTAGCACTCTGGAGCTCGGTGGCATAAGTTTCAGGTTCTAGTGCCAACGGTGCTGCGGATGTTTGTAGTGGTTGAGAGTCCACTTTAAACCTTAGGTCCCGGTCTAATATGGCTGCAGAGAGTTTGGCGTAGGGCTGACAACCCTGTCCCGTAAAAAGAAAACATCTCTCGTTTCGAAATCTGCCAGTAGGCTGACGGCCTTGTCTCACCATGGGGCTTAATGAGTTCAACAAATAATAAAAATATAATACTTGCAAAATACTAACACAAGTGGTAATTATAGTAGGTTATTGATACGTAATACAGTAAAATAATAGTGTTATTGTTAATTATATTTAATGTAAAGTATTGGCATTATTGGTAATTATAGGAAACAGGCAATATATAAAATTATATAGGAAAGTATTGGTATTATTGGTAATTATAGGTTCTTCAATGATTTTTGGGTATACATATTTTTTTTTAAAATTCCTATTGAGTAGAAACAACCTATTATAATAATAGATGGCTGTGTCTTTACTGTGAATAATTAGTTTGTGCATCAACTCCTTTCATCTTAAACATTTAAAAATTATGTTCCGGTACTATTGAGGTATCTATGATATCTATCTGATATATCCGAGATTTCTATGATAGAGTTAAATTATTCTTAAACTCTATCACAGAAACCAAATTTTTTCTGAAAAATTTAGGTTACATAAAAGAGCTTAGGAAAGTGCACACAATAAAAGTGCAACACTTTCAAGTTATTTTCCCTAAAGAGTAATAGAGTCTAAACCAAATGTGCCTCACTGTTTGGGATAAACAATCTACAGACTTGATTTGTGGGTCTTAAATGGATAATAAATTTCAGTTTTTATCAATAACATCGACAGAAGAGTTTTTCTTTTTAAAATAATGAACAACAGTCACGTTATTTAATAAATTTTAACTAAGTCATGAAAAGTATTTTTAAATATCATCACATATATTTTATTTGGAAAATATATCATATTTTCTATTTATTTAATTAAGAGAATGGCTCCTGGGTATAATATGACACACATTATTTTCACATAACTTATTTCATATAGCTTTTTATTTATTTAAAAAATTGTTTTATATTTATTTTGAAAGATATTTCCGACTGACTGAGAAAGGAATCAAGTTCTTTCTTTTTACACACTGAGAAATGAATAAATTTACTTCTGAATATCTTACGAAAATAAAATATATTCTTAACATCAGTAAAGAAAAAAAATCAGACAAAATAAAAATATCAGACACATACAAATTCAGACAAGTGTGAAGTTTATTGAACATAATATTTTTATTTTTATTGCATAAACAAGAAAATTTTTCGGTGAAAATTTCACGGGAAATTTGTTTTCTTATTGAAAAAGAAATATGATAAATCCTTACGTATTTGGCTTATGTATTGCGCAATACATATAAATTTTTTTGTCAAAAAAATTAATAAATTAAAAAATAAAATATCGACTTCTTAAAGGAAGTATTGACTTTTTAACCTAAGTCTTTTCACTCAAATAATTCATGGAATTTTTTTTGTTTATCATGCACTAGAAATGGATTGTTTTAACTATTTTTTTTTTTTTAATTTTTGAAAGAAATTCTGCTGATTTGAATTTGTTTGAATTATATTGACATATGGCGCAAGATATATATATACACAATCCAGTCACATTAATGTGACCACCTGTCAAAAGCCAGAATATACAGTCTTGTATATTCTGGCTTTAAGTGGAGTGTGGAATGTGGTATTAAGTGGTATTTACGTGGTATTAAGTGGTATTTGCGTGTTATTAAGTGGAATTTACCACGGAAGTGGAATTTACCTTTATATACACTCCACTGCAATGTGCTGCCACCTGCCTTTTGTGATGGGTTATGTCACGTTGACGTCGAAAGTAGGTGGTGGTCACATTAATGTGACTGGACTGTATATATATATATATATATATATATATATATATTTATATATATATATATATATATATTTATATATATATATATATATATATATATATATATATATATATATATATATATTTATATATATATATATATATATATATTTATATATCCCGATGACAAGTCAATACATAAAAATGGCAAAAATACAAATTAAAGAAGAAATACACACAAAAGAGTTCAACAAAGTTGACCGAAGTCATTGCCTTAAGATTTCTCTAGCTTGTCAATATCTCGCTGTCTCGGATTCACCATGAAGTGCCAAGCAACGATGGAGATGAGCTCGATTCTTTAGTTCCGTCAAATCACAAAAAAATGCAAATTTGGTTCGTCAAAATTCCCAATGCGATGTAAATGTTCAATAGATCAATTCTTTTTGATTGAGACAATTCACCAGCTTTCCACTGCAATACATGCTGTCCAACGGGACGGCAGTTAGGATAGCAGCGAGAGCTCATACCAAAAACAGTGGTCTACAGTCTAGCAAAGGAATGGGCAAACTACGCTGGTCAACTCCGGCCCTCCAGAAGGTTTTATCCGGCCCGGGGATAGAATTTCAATTTGCCAGTAAGAGGCCAATTAAAAGAAATATATATCATATATCCATCTCCTTTTCTGCTTTGATTAAATATTATTTTTTTTCTTTCTTTTTTTTCATAGGACTGGTGATCTTTTTACTTTCTCTATGTTAGTTCTACAAAACATAAATCGACGGAAATAGCAAGCACAGACAGCTCTCAATCGGTAAAGTGTTAAAAGCGGAAGTTCTTTGTTAGTTATAGCTGTAGATTGACTCCAACAAATTAGGGGCCTGAATGGCCGAGTGGCTAGCGCTCTGGCACTAGGTACCACAGGTTCCGGGTTCGAATAACGGTAGTGCCATGGGTGTTTGTAGTGGTTCGGAATCCACTTTAAACTGTAGGTCCCGGTCTGTTTAGCCTAAAGTGTGCATAAGATGACCGTAGAGCAACAAACAAACCAAACCAACAAGTTAGAGTTTTATAACTCATTATCGAAAGTAAGTTTCCCAAATTTAATATCTCACACCCAGAAAATCAGTGCTATGTTTGCTTCATCTTATAGATGTGAACAAGTGTTTTCAACTATGAACCTTAAAAAAAATTATTTCAGAAGTAGACTGACAGATGAGCATTCGGCCTAGTTCCTTAGAATCAGTCCATCTCACATCGAACCTCAATAAAAGGAACTTTTAAAAATGAAATCTCATTTTCATTCATCTTATTGACATAGTTAAGTTGTAATACTGGTATATTGTATATTTAGAAAAATCTATCTTGGCCCGCCAAACGAATTTTGTCCCGTGACCGAAAAAGTTTGCCCATCCCTGGTCTAGCAGTATAGAAAGTTGCCCAGGCTGCACCACTAGGAGGTAGGTCTAGGTAGGTGATGACCGATAGGATTAGGCCTATGACGTAGGATATAAATTCTAAAAATAGTTCATTTTTAAATAAAACAACAATATTATATAAATTAAAATTGGCTGGTGTTTCATATTTATTCTGCAGTAAGAAAATTAAAATACACAAAAGTAAAAAAATTAAAACGGAAATATATTTATTTCTACAATTTGTAGTTCTATTATTTTGCCATTTATAAAGAACATGAGGGAATAAGTGATTTTTTTTTCTTTTAAGAATATTCTATATTCATATTGAGTACAAACAACATTATCATAGTAATAGATCTCTCTGTCTTTACAGTGAATAATTAGTTTGCACATCGATTCATTATTTTCTGTTTTAAATTACCGAGTTACATCTCATATTTTTAATCTCTAATATACAAACAATTTTTTTTCTGAAAAATTTAAGTTACATAAACAAGTTTAGGAAAGACCACATAATAACAGAGCAACGCTTTCAAACTTTTTCCCTAAAGAGTAATAATGTCCAAACAAAATGGGCTCTAAAAAATTAAAAAGCAAAGTTCTGTTTTTATCAACTACAGCGACGTTTCTAATTAACTTAATAAACAAAAGACTCATTATTTAATAAACTTTAACAAAACCACGAAAAAGTATTTTTAAATATCATCGCATATATTTTATTTCGAGAATATATCATATTTTCCATTTATTTAATTAAGAGAATGGCTCTAGGGTATAATATGAATCAAATTATTTTCACATAACTTATTTCATGTTGCTTTCATTATTTTAAAATTTGTTTTATATTTTTTTTGAAAAATATTTCCGACTGACTGAGAAAGGAATCAAGCTCTTTCTCTTTACACTCTGAGAAATGAATAAATTTACTTCTGAATATCTTACGAAAATAAAATATTCTCAGCATCTTAGAGTATTCGGTAAAGATAAAAATAAGAAAACGAAAAATATCAGACACATACAAATTCAGACAAGTGCGAAGTTTATTGTACATAATATTTTTATTTTTATTGCATAATCAAGAAAGTGTTTCGCCGAAAATTTCGCGGGAAATTTATTTTCTTATTGAAAAAGAATTATTATAAATCCTGACGTATTTGGCTTGTGTATTGTGAAATATAAATCCATTTTTGTCGGGAAAAAAACAAAAAAAACTAGCGACTTCTTAAAAGGGGTATTGACTTTTTAACTTAAGTCTTTGCACTTAAATAATGCAATGAATTTTTTTTTTATTTATCATACACTAGAAATGGATTGTTTTAGCGTTTTTAATTTTTCAACGAAATTCTAGTGATTTGAAATTGGTTGAATTATATTGACCTATGACTTAAGATTTAAAATCAAATAAAAATTAATTTTTAAATACAACAGCAATATCATATAAATTAAAATTGGCTTGTGCAGGAAGTAAATTGAAATAAATAAAAGTAAAAAAAAAAGAAAAGGAAATATATTTATTTTGACAATTCTTATTTTTATTGTTTTGCCTTTATAAATAACTATAGTCATGACTATTTGTTAAATGGCAATTTCTATTTGTTTATATATAAATATTATTGTATTATAGTGTTAAAAAAATTATTTTTTAATCAAATTTTCTAAAAGAACACTTAAAAAATATAGCCTAGCACCCCTTGTTCCCTTGCACTCATCTTTTTATGTAATCATAATCATTCAAACAAATGTACTATTTTAAGTGAATATGTATTTTTTTTTTCTTTTGCGAATTAAAATAACTATAAATCTAATATTTTTGTTGTTAATTTCATTTATATATGATACACGACATCGTTATTATATACGATGTTTTAAAGAAAACCAGTTTACATTTGCCTTGGTAGTATTTACAGATTTTTAACATATAAGAATTAGGAACGTAAATATAACGATGATTTTAAATATACCTGTTGTTATTTCAAAAAAACTGTTGAATTTTACAGGATAAAAAACATACTACAAAAGTAATACATATAGCCAAATATTTTGCGCCACACATTATGTACCACTCATTCTGCATGCAAGCCTCGATATTGTTGAAACGTTGGTTGGTTAGCTTTTCAAGAGGGTTAGTTTTAATACACAGCCAAGTCACAAATGCTCTATAGGAACAATTGGATGACCAGATACATTTTTCTTTAAAGAGCCTACTAATCCAATTCGTGATTTGGTTTATCACTCTATGGTCATTTTTGTGCACACTTCAGGCTAATTAGATCGGGATCTACAGTTTAATGGGGATTCCGAACCACTAACAAACATCCAAACCACCGCCAGGATTCGAACCTGAAGCTTGTGGTGTCAAAGGCCAGAGCGCTTGCCAATTGGTCATGAGGACGCTGATGCAATTCTTGAAGAAGTTTCAACTAGTAAGTGCACTGGTGCATTATCAATAGTTATTTCTTCTGTTTGTATGGAATTGTCAAATGGACAGTGCTTTTGATTTCCAATATTTGATTCGTCTAAATTTAATTTGAAACCTGAACTAATGTCTAATCGAAAGTTCGCATGTTTATATTAGGAACTTGAACTTTGGACTTTGAACACGATTAATCCATTGGCTGGTAAACCTTCCTTCGAGCTCAACGAGTTGCAAAGAAGGTACAAACTCCATTGAAGTTGTTTGTTTCAAATTGTTTTAGCAATATGTGGTGCACTGTAACAAACCCATGATTTTCATTTTAGGAATATGCTGCATATCAATAATTCCAATAGTAAATTACCTCAAGTTAAAGTTTCTAGTTTTTTTTAATCAAAAACGTATATCAGTTTCTTATTTAATTGAGATGTTTTATATTACGAAAAGAATTTGAATTTTTTTTTACCATGCCATTACTGAACATGATAAATCTATGAATGGGTAAACCTTCCTATTGATCTCAACGAGGTACAAAGAGGGTACAAACTCCATTGAAGTTGTTTGTTTCAAATTGTCTTAGCAATATGTTGGTGCACTGTAGCAAACCCACGAGCTTCACTTTAGAAAAGTACTGCATATCAATCATTCCAATAGTAAATGACCTCAAGTTAAAATGTCTGATTTTTAAAATCAATAACGCACAGCAGGTTTCTTAATTGATTTAAATGAGATGTTTTATATTACGAAAAGGTTTTGAATTGGTATATAATTAAGTTGACATTTCTATGCCAAGACTCAACACGATAAGCCTATTATTGGGTAAACCTTCCTTTTGAGTTCAAGGAGGTGCGAAGAAGACACAAAATCCTTTGAAGTTGTTCGTTTAAAATTGTTTTACTAATGTGATGATGCACTGTAGCATCCCAACGAAGTTCACTTCAGGAAAAGGCTACATATCAATCATTCCAATAGTGAATGGCCTCAAGTTAAAGTCTCTGTTTTTTAAAATCAATAATATTATAGCAGGTTTCTTAATTGATTTAAATGAGATGTTTTATATTACGAAAAGGTTTTGAATTTTTATACAATTTAATTTAATAATTTTACAATAGCTTTTAAACGTTACCCTCCACCATAATATATTCCTGTCAAAAGAACTAAAACAATTCATTCTATCAACCATTATTTAATTTAATTTAATTATCTTCTTTATATAATAACCTGCTAAAACAAGCATAAATAACAAAAAATAAGACTTCTAGTCAAGTGAAGATTAAAAGCATACTCAAGGCATAAAAAAAAACCAAAAAAAACCAAAAAGTTGTCTGAGGATTTTTTTTTTGTTCTGGGGATATCTTAACATCTTTCAGTGGCGGTGTAAAGGGCGTCGTCTTGTTTGCCAAAAGTGAAATGCTATCCATTCTTCCGTGCTACGACTTGTTCCCCATCAAGTCAGAGCGAATAACAATTCGTTTTCATTTGCAGAAGAAGCAGTCGCAAGTGGACGCCGTATCCATGGCAACGGGAAGAGAACGTAGGTGGGCAGATAGGGATGCAGGCACGCATCTTTGCTTTTTATTTTTTTTTTTCCCTTGTCACTTGTACAAACAAAGTCCCGTTAGAAAAAAGTGGGAGTGAACACCGGTCATGTGCATGACTATGATATTCCTTTTTTCTGTTTGGCACGATGAAGTTCTGCTGTCTTTGGCACCGGCGAAATCAAATACCATCCAGAAAGAGTCTTCTTTGTTTGTTCCCCGTGAGAAATTGAGTTGCTTCTTTTGTTAAATGCTGTTCAACCTTTAGAGATGATGTCGATTTCAATTGCTTTACGTAAGATAGGATATTTTTACAAAAATTAGACAATGCTTTCTGAATAAGAATTTGGAAACTTACAATACTGTTACAAAAAATAGTGGCAGATAAAGAGATTTGGAGAGTAAATCCCAAACATGTTGGAGACCTTATTTTCTTTCAAAATTTGTCATAAATATATATATAACATCCCTTTTTTTGTAATATTGATAATAATTTTAATGAAAAAAAAATGATTTTCTTCCTGTTACAATAACAGGCTACTGAAAATTAAATCAGCATAAAGAACATAAAATACATAAAAATGCCGTAGAAGTGTAGTCACGTGCATGACTATGATATTCCTTTTTCTGTTTGGCACGATGAAGTTCTGTCTTTGGCACCGGTGGAATCAAATACCATCCAGAAAGAATCTTTTTTTGTTTGTTCCGAATGGGAATTTCAGTTGCTTCTTTTGTTAAATGCTGTTCAACCTTTAGTAATGATGCCATCAGTTGAGATGATTTTGATTAGTTTACATGATATAGGATATATTTACAAAAATGAGTCAATGCTTTGTGACTAAAGAATTTTGATACTTACTATACAATATTGTTTCAAAAACAGTGGGCAGATAAAGGGATTTTGAGCTTAAATTCTAAAGATTCTAGGCTTCGAAAGTGGTCATAAAATATATATATATATAACTCTCATTTTCTTTCGTAATAGTTATAATGATTTTAATGATAAAAATAACGAGCTCCTTCCTGATATAATAACAAGTTACTTAAAATTAATTCAGTACAAAGAATAGAAAATATATAATAAATAGAAAGTTTAATTCAGTAGAAAATAATTCTTTTTTTTAATAATCAGAAGAGCTTTGAATACATTGGAAGAATCTTTTGTTTGTTTTCTAAATATTTTAATTGAAATATTTTAAAACAAAAAGCAGGATGATGTTTTGAAACTTTTGAGTCAATTTCGATTTAATTTATGTCATAATACGTTTTTGTGAAAAAGACAAAATATTTAAATATTGGTAAATATAAACATCTCACATTGCTTCTAAAAGAGAAATAAAGATAGGAAAAAATGTCAAACGCAAAACGTTAAACTCAAATTGCATACATCTTCAGAAATTATTTTGCGTTTTGTACAATAAAAATAAGATTTGTATTTTTTAATTCAAATTAAGCTATTTATAAATAAAGAATAATAATTTTAATAAAAGAATCGAATTTTTTAATTACAATTGTGATAATAAATTTTAATGCAAATTAACCTTGATTATAACTATTACTAATTAGTTACTTTAAAAAATAAACTTTCTGATAAGAAAACACTACAAAGAATAAGACTGCCAATTACTTTACACAATTACAACATACTATCATTTGGCTAATTTTGTTTCCATATATTGACAAAAGAATAGAGTTTCTAATTAAAATATAGTTAATTAGTTATTTTAATGATAATTAACATAATTAGAATTATTACTAATTTGTTTAAAAAAATAAATTGTCTTATTAAGTTAAAACAAAAAAAGAATAGGAGTGTCAATCCTTTTACAGATTCACAATATATTTTTATGTTATTGGTATGTGTAACTCTCAAATATATTTTACAATACTCAACTCAACTTCTTAAATAGAACTGAATAAAAAATGGTTAATCACGAATTTCTTAACCAAACGAAAATATTACAAATGCATAACATAAAATTACTGATTCAAAATAAATATATTTAAAATTTACTTATAATTATTTAATTAAATTTCATATAATGCAGTACTAAAATTATCATATATTTTTAGTATAACGACAAGCTTTAATTTTCTAAAATGTTCATATCAATTTCAGAAATTTTAGTTTGTGAAACTGCATTCACAAACTTTAACTGCATTCGTAAAGTACTTCTGTTAATCAAATTCTTATCTGAGTTCGAAATTTACAGACCAGCAAGTTTCTTTCTTCTTTATAAGTATGTGTACGAGACTTTATCTGTTCGAGAAGAGTTCGGAAGATCTTTGTTCCCTTCCTATTTTAACCGAAACGTTCAATAAGATTCTATTAGGAAGAGAATTTGAGTTCCATTTGTATTCTAAAGCATTGTTTTCTTACCGAATAACATTAGAATTGACGTAACTTGATGTTGGCATCCAAATAATCATCTTTAACAGATGTTTGTTTAGAGTTTAAAGTACTTCTTACCATCATTCAAGTCTCTTAAAACAACAATTTTAAAACTTAATTGTTAATAAAGAACGATAATTTTTCTTAAAAGTTAATCGGAATATTTATTCGAAATGTACTAGAGTTCTTTCTGAAATAATGGCTGTGATTTATAACGTCTCTTGTATATAAAATTACTTGGAATTATTTCAAAATAAGATTTATTATTTTTGAATATTTGGTTCTGTTAAATAATTAATTTAACAACATTACAGTAATAATAGTAATAAGATAAAGGGGCTAAGTATGATGCATACAGATTGATTCATTTGAATTTCGTTACATTATGTTAAATTACAACATTGTCTTCAACTATGAATACTTTTAATTTATTAAAGCCATGAATTCCAAGATGCCAATTTATTTCAAATATTATGTACTAAAACTTGTTTTTCTGGTGCCTTCATGTGTAACATTATGTTTAATATAACATATTTACGTATATATTCATTAGTAATCAATATTATCATAATGAGCTGCATTTAACTTCTTCTTCTTAAGAATCTTTTTCTAATTAGGCGAACACATGCTGTATCATCAAAGTCAGTTGTTGTTGTTTCTTCATTCGTGAGTATACATAAGCTGCATTTTCATTAGTAATCGATATTATTAATTATTATTTCTAATAAGATGCATTTAATTTTGTCTTAAGATTATTTCCCTAATTAGAAAACAACACATATGAATCAACAAAATCAGTTGTTGTTTTTGGAACAGAGAACATGATATTGATACGTCAGCGTGTTTTCCCGGTATTCACCTTCCAACACATAATTAATATTTGCAAAAAAAAATCATCTAGGCTATTCCCACTTTCTATAGATTAATAACCTTATAATTAACGTTAACGTTTATAATTTTAGCGTTCTCTACTAATGTTTTCATACCACGAGTAAATAGGAAATTTTGTTAGTTGGCCGACTCAGAACCAAGTTTTTATTTTGTACTGCTGCTCTAACCATCAGATTATTTTAGGTCTATTTTAAGGGTACAATTGCTAATTTTTTTAAAAAATCTGATTCTAAGATTACAAGCAATTTCCTATATAGGATTTCAAATGTAAATACTTTATTAATAATAATTAATAATTAATTTAATAATAATTAATTCGTCCATTACTTTACTAAATTTTTACAGGTGGTTGTTTTCAATATTGTGGCGTTTCATTGGTTGTTGTTCTTATATTTCTGCTTCATATAAATTAAATTATCATCAAATATTTTATAATTTTTTTCTACCTTAAAAAAGAAAGTCTAATATTTTAATTACGTATATTTTCTAGATAAATAATATACTGGTTCGATATTTAAAATCCAGTTCGTTCCTAGTTCAGTAGTACTTTTGTTTGTGATAGATAGCTTATAAACTAAAGCATTTCCTTTCCAAGAAATACCCAGACAAACTTAGAACAACGTATTTCTTTGATTCATTTCAATTTCCCACCATATAGTCTATTTTCTTTTCATAAATTCGTTATTCCAATCCGCTTTTCTGCTCCGGATAAATCCAAATACTTACTGACAGAAATAAAAGATATTGGATTCCAAATTTCAGGTCAAGATTGGTCGAAGATTCTCAAGACATTTTGAAACTTTTATTGAATTTAATAGTGTTTTATATTGCAGTGAAAATGTGTAGCACTATGAAATATTTTCAAAAAATCATATTGGCAAAAGTTTTTTATCACGCACATTATTCTGTCAATCAAAAAATTCCTTAAATACACAAGTAAAAATTTAAAAATATATAGTGTAAAATACTGATTTAATAAAAAATCTAAAATTCCTTTTTAATTAAATGTATTAATAAACATACTACATTAAAGTTACATACATTAAAGTTCACATCTTTCACCATTACTTAATAAAATTAAATAAAACAAATTATCGAGGAATAACGATTAATAATCCTTTAATATTCACTAAATAAAAATAAATAAATATTTAAATAATGTATATTAAAACAAATGGGTATTTTACTATGTACATAATTACGATAAAAATATTTTTGTATATATAATTGTAGTAATATTTATATGAACAGAAGTAACCAGAAGTACTGATTACACGTCTTACTTTATATCTTATTCTACAGTAAAGATAAAATTGTTTTATTTTATATTTTCAACAAAAATCAGTATTCATGAACTACAAAATATTTTCTGATTATACATAAAAAAAATCTGTGTTGGAAAATGTATTGAAAAAAAACCAGATTATAAATTATAAAACGTGCTGTCCTAAACTTTGTTGTTTACTTATATATATTTATTTATAGAAACAGAAATAACTGGAAGTATTGAGTATATATTTTTCTTTATATCTTATTCCATAGTAAAATATCAGTTTTCTTCTATTTTACAATTTTAATAAAATCAGTACTCATGAACTACAATAATATTTTCTAATTATAAATAAAAAAAAACGTGAATTGGAAAATGTATTGCAAAAACCTGATTATAAATTGTAAATTCTGAGGTCTTAAGTATTGTTGCTTACTTCGATATATTTATATAAGGAATTTTTAATGGTAAAAAAACAAAATTTGTTTCCAAGAACAGAGTTTTATTACAACTCTTGACAACTGCAACTTTGAAATGGCAAACGTAAGTATCATTAACAGCAAAAAATTCGTGAACAATTTGTAAACCATGTTGAGAAATTATCGCAAAGTTCACTACCCGAAAGATCCATTTAACCCACTACGATTATTCTTATGAAAGTGTTTTACAGGAATCAATGAATTATAGATAAATCTGAGAAGGGTGTATTTCGTTTTAGTTGCCAATAGTTGTTATAGGCTTTACCAAGTATCTGCTCCAACGTCCAAAAATAGCCAAAATTGGCACTAAGTTTAGAACTTAGTGCCAAATTTAGTTAGTTTTTGCTTTGGCTTAATTTTTACGGAACAAAAATAATTTTTGACAGTAAATTAAATCAATTAAATCAATAAAATAACTAACTTAAACTAAGCAATTAGTTACATGTTTAAATGAAATTTTAACATCAAATTAAGTTAATGGTATCAGGGTAACAGTATACAAACATTTTTCATTTCCATATAAATAAAACTTCATATGAAAAATACTGTAATAATTAGTATAATATTGGACATGTTAAGAGCTGTCTTATAAAAGAAATTTTGTTTCTGTACCAATTAGAGAAAAGAAATAACATATTTTTATAATTAAATGGTCATCATATTTAGTTTTCCATTTTATCCAGTTCCAGTAAGCAGTAGTATACAAAAGAATTGGTTGCCATGGTGATGAATAATTATTTATCGTCAGATATAATTAAGAAAAGATCAATGGTGTATAAAATTTGATTTGATGTCTTTTATGTAATCGTCATCATATTTATTTTTTTTTCTTTTTGAATTTTGATTCATATTTAATGTTTCTATAAACAATTTTGCCATAAAAAATTATAGCATCTGATACAATGGTTTATCATCTTACCTGTTATACATTTCTCAATGCCATATAGGAAAAAAAATTCTATAATATTTTACGATTTTATGTTGCTCACAAGAATAATTAAGCACAAAATTAAAAGAAATAATTTCAGTCATAAGCTTAAAAAAATGAAAATAGAGTAGTTAATGTTGTATGATTAAAAATATAATTGATTTATTCTTTGCGATTAAAAGTGTTTAATTTTTAATATAAAGTAAGGGACATAAATGGACAAATAAAACAACTAAATCACGGTAATTAATAACGATAATAATAACTTCATGGTAATAATAAATTCACTTAATTGGTGGTAATAATAACTTCTTTACTCTTGAGACCAAACACTTGTTAAGCATCAGCATGTTCTGAAAATCAGCAGCAAACACGAACTATTTGAAATATTATCAAATAAGTGGACGATTTTACATTTAAAGACACATTTCTATTGTTCACATCTTCTGAAATAACTTTAGTTTGTTAAATTCAAAACCTTTTCCTCTTCCGGAACTTTTCTGAAAATATTTATCTTCTATAGATCTTCAAGTGAAATGATTCCCTAATAAGTATTCTGAAATTATTCTATAATAAGTAATCTGAAATGACTCTATGATTAGTATTCTGAAAGGACATGATAAGTATTCCCCAATGGCTACTGTTCAAAAATAGTTCATTTAAATATGTGGTATATCGTTACCATATTATTAGGAATGGTTATGGTTTTAGATGAAAGAAGGATTTTAACGAATGAAACTAAAAGAGAAACAAAATTTCCGTATGCATTAAAGTTGTCTTTTGAGAACGATATTAAATAACCTGGGTTTAATCAATAGGGGTTTTTTTGAGGGCCTTTCTCATTTGTATCTCCAATAAAAATGTTAGTTATAAAAAGATTGCCAGAAATGAATTATTGTTCTGTGAAAAGCCATGTTGGTATACAGAAATGCTGATTTAGGTAGAAAATTAAATATATTTCATTAACATAAGGATCCTATCGATATGGATCCTATCATAAGGATCTTATATGTCAATTGCTGTAAGAATCGTATGGATGAATTAAAAATTACAAAGCATAAAATATTCAGCACGAAAACATAAAAAGGATTAAGGTATATGTTAATGTTAAGAATCCTGTAATTTTCCAATGACTTGATTAAAAATTAAATCAGAATTAATATGCGAATAAAATAAAAGTTAGGCTGGTATCCTTACAATTAAAAATTTTTTGAGAATTTGATTATTAACATTTTTATTATTGTTTATTCAGTAGTTGATATTACAAAGCATTTTTATAGTATAGCCATTCCAATATTATATTGTGAAGATGATGAAAAGAAATTTGGTGAAATCAGAGCATGATGTCCTAAATACCTTACTTGGGGAAGGTCCTTCCAAATTATGCTTTCGTCAGGGAATCCTGGTGCCTCTCCGAAATAGAGTAACTAATATTTTAACTATTTTATAATTAATAACTTTCACCGGAGCACTAGCCACTCGGCCACCAGGCCACCAGGCTCCTTAATTGACAGTTATTAGACTCCATACATGGGGAGGTAACATAAACAAATTGTTAAAATAAAAAATAAAAATGCCAATCTTTCAAAATAATATGAGAATATCATTTTGAAGGATTGGCAATTTTTTTATGCTACCTCCCCAAATTGACAGTTATTTGACGCCATACTTGAAGAGGCATCATAAAAAAATCGCCAATCTTTCACAATGGTATTCTCATTGTAATGTGGCTGACAAATTGAGGTTTATGGGTGAACCATGAATCATTGTACACCTACATTGTGAAACATTGTTACAAAGGACAATTATTTTGAAGCGAGTTATTTTGGTGCCACTATTCTTGATCTATAAATTTCACGGAAGTAGCTGGTGTCACCTCTGTCCTTTCCACTTCCAGTTGAATGACACCAATTTTCGACCCCAATATCCAGCCTGGCTCCCTCCAGGTGATTGTGCCATTGATGGATCGAAGAGTAAGAAACCAATAAGGAGATAAAAAAGAAACACGTGTCTTCATTGGAAACGCTTCTATTAGCTGCTCTCGGGAGCTCCGGTAATTTTATTTAGAGCCTCGCGGGTGCAAGAAATGGAGGGAAGGATTACCCGTTTCCAAGACAACGCATCCCGTGGGAGTACGATCATCCGATGAATGGATGAATGGAACCATCGCATTGCGCGCCGATTAAATCTCTCCCTTTCTTAAGCAAGGCGTGGGGGATTTGAAGAAACGGAGCGATTTATGGGCACCATTTCTCATGGCCCATTGAATGGGGGGGTTACAATGCCTGTTGATTCCGTTGCGAGGAGCAATTGTGCTATTTCGGATCTGATGAATGCCTCTGACTAATTGGAAATAAGCCCATTGTTCAAGTTTTTCTTGTTGAAAGTAAATTTTTTAATTAAGTTGGTAATTAAAAAGTAGCTGTAACGGATCTGGATTGCTGTTTTATGATCTGGAATAGTACTATTTTTTCAATAAGAAACTTTACACAGTACTTATTTTTTCACTTTTGCTACATGAACTCCAAATCTTCTTGGACTGTTATAATATAATAATTGTTTAGGTTGGTCAAAATAACTTGCAAAACAAACTAAAACGTAGTTTCTTATGAGTCATACGTCTGAGAATGAGAGTATATTCTTATGAGAATGAGAAAGTATTCTTATGTATGTCTCTGAGAATGAGAGTATATTCTTGTGAGAATGTGAATATATGAGAATAAGAATGTATTCTTATGAGAATGTTAATGTAGGAGAATAAAAGTGTATTCTTATAAGAATATGAATGTATGAGAATGAGAATATATTCTTATATATACATCTGAGACTGAGAGTACATTCTTGTGAAAATGTGAATATAGGAGAATAAGAATATATTCTTATGAGAATACGAATATATGAGATGGAGAATATATTCTTAAGTATACCTCTGAGACACTGGAGGAGATTATGAATACCCCAGATACCAATCAGGGGTATTTCTCCTCCACCCCTCTTCCATTCTTACACTATTCTACCTCCTTACCAATAAACTAAGTCTGTGGGTTTAAACATTCTTATATATAACGCAGGTACATAACTGTTTAATGGCGAAACGAACTTGAATAGTACTCCATAATAAGAGAAACTTTAGACAGTACTTTTCTTTTTCACTTTTGCTGCATGAATCGCAAGTCTTCTTGGAGAGATATAGTAGAATAATTGCTTGGGTTGGCGTAGTAAAGTAACTTACAAAACATACTAAACACCACAGGTTTTTACATATACCTCTCAGAATTGGTATTTGGGGTATTAGTACTCTCCTTCGTCCCTTTAAACCGATAAATGAAATCCGTAGATTTAATATTCTTTTATATAGCATAGATACATAAACTGTCTAATGGCAATCCGACCAGGAATAGTACTATTCTTTCACTGAGAAACTTTACATAATGATTTTTTTCACTTATGCTTCATGAATCACGCATATTCTTGGAGATATATAATAGAATAACTACTTAGGTTGATCAAAATAACTTACAGTTTAGCAGTTTTTTACGTAGAACACAATTAAAGTTTGGGATATGCGTACTCTCCTCCACCATTTTAAATTAATAAATTAAATTCGTGGATTTAACATTCTTATAAATACCATAGGTACATGAAGGGTTTAATGGCGACCCGTGCTCTTTTAACACAGAGACTTGACTCTAACCACTACATGCCTCCACAAACCAACTAGTAAATTTCGATATTATTTATTTTATCGCTTAGTAAAAAATATACTCATTTTTTTTTAATCCTTTATAAGATGTGCTTCAATAGAAAAAAAAAAGGAAACAACAAATTTAGGGTGCGAAGGAATGATAAAAGAATTACAGGGTGCTTCAACGTAGAAACTCATTATTATTGTTTGAAAGTATTTCCATTCTAAAAAACAAAGCAGTGATACAAATATTGTGAATTTATCAACTTAGCAACATTAACAAAATTTATTCTGCACGGAAGAAAAATGCTATTCTCAAGACTTCTCATAAAAAGTATTTTAATTTCAAAGAGTGTTTACTTACTGGAATATAGAACGAAATTCTATTAATTCCTGCAGCATTCCAAACACAGTTTCCCACAATGAATATCCTCTAAAAGGCTAGGCGTCCTATTTAGGAACATATCAGCATCATATCATTGCAGCACTGTCATCAATTCAAACTGTTTTGTTCTGGGCACCTCATTATCATATCGAACAAAGCACGGATAGTTTGTCTTTCGTTGACATCACATGATGAAATTATGGATCATTTCGCCATTGTAATCACTTCCTAGATGTGGATCAATGTCGGTATCTCAATTATTAAATGAATAATTTTAAATAAATTACTTTATCTAAAAAGTATGTATGCAGTTGGTACAGAATATACACTTATTCATTTTTTTCAGTAACGCCTATTTCGTTCAACTAACAAAAATAATTTCTCAACTTAGAATCAATTATTTATGATTTAATTTTTATATATTTCTTTGTTTAGGAAACTGCTGAAATAATTTTAGTTATCATAACTTTGCAAATATTATGTTATATATCGTATAAATGGAGGGCGATAATGGAAACAAAATTACCAAACAACACTTTATTTAGAAAATATAATGTTATCGTTTCAATCATTTAAATTTTATTGTCTCAGTCATTTAAATTTTAAAGCTTCAATCATTTAAATTTTATTGTCTCAGTCATTTAAATGTCAAGGCTTAAATAATTTAAATTTAATATTTTTTATTTTATTTCTATTGTATGATAGCAATAAAGTAAGAAAGTTTCGAGTATCAATTCGAATTTAGTTTGAGTTTACTAAAAACTATGAACTATAAAATATTCCATCAAAATTTCAATGTACATGATACACATAATTCTTGTCCATTAATAAGAAAATTAATGAAGGAGAACCTAGTCAACTTTTTGATTATAAATTAAACTCCTGTTCTTCAACTAATTGCTTGAGTTAAGAAGATTTATTTATTAAAATTAATTCGATTTTTGGATTCTTAACCAGGGTTGGATTTCTTGGACACCCTTCACATTTAATTACCCAAACATTTATTAAATGTCATGTATGTTTAAGACAGTACTGAGAATGATTTGATCCTTATTTGCAAGATAATTCTTCACTGGGTAAACTTCCCGGAGAGATTATTGGTTAAGCCTAGTTTATGCATGCAAATCGATTGGACAACATCAGCATTCGATGACACTTTCTGGAACAAACTTCTCCCGCCTTTGCTTTCAGGAGCAGCAACTGGTGATGCCAATTTCCCTTGTTTCATCCACCCACGCAACGTCATGTCTGATTCCCCTTTGCATCTCTTATGCATAAATCAGATATTTACTCAGAAAATGAGGCAAAGGGTCAAATCCACTTACCAAGAATATATTATCAACTGGATCAGTGGAAGCCTAGTTATACATAACTAGGAATTTATTTGCACATCAAAATAATGTTCGTATTAATTGACATATTTGAGTTAAAAATACCATTCTCTTTTAATGTGATTTTTGGAAATCTAAATTTACAAACAAATTTTTAGCAAATTTATGAATCATTACAAAAATAATTCAAAATATTATCAATAATTTAAAAAGTATATTAGAACTTCTGGCTTATCTAATTTGTCTTATTTATTCCCAAGTTCATATCTTTCCATAAATCAAACTTTTAAATATAATACAAAATTTTATAATATCAGTAATTTAAAAAAAATGAACATTTCTGGCACGTGTAATTTATCTTATTTATTCCCAAGTTTATATTTTCAACAAGTGTTTAATAAATTTGAAATCAAGCTTTTAGGCATAATATAAAATTCCATAATATAATTTTTAAAAAATTAAAACTTCTGCCACATTTAATTTGTCTTTAGCTTATTCCCAAATTCATATTTTCAACAAGTTTTTACTAAATTTGAAATCAAACTTTTAAGTACAATACAAAATTCCATAGTATCACTAATTTAAAAAAAATTAAATCTTCTGCCACATCTAATTTGTATGTAATTTATTCCCAATTTTATGTTTTCAACATGTTTTAACTAAATTTGAAATCAAACTTTTAGACATAATAAAAATTCCACAGTATCAGTAATTTGAAAAAAAAAACTTTTGGTACATCTAGTTTGTTTCTAATTTATTCCCAAGTTCATGTTTTCAAAACTCGTGAGAGTTTTTACTTAATTTGAAATCAAACTTTTAAGCATAATACAAAATTCCATAGTATCAATAATTTTAAAAAAATTAAATCTTCTGCCACATCTAATTTGTATGTAATTTATTCCCAATTTTATGTTTTCAACATGTTTTAACTAAATTTGAAATCAAACTTTTAGACATAATAAAAATTCCACAGTATCAATAATTTGAGAAAAAAAAAAAACTTTTGGTACATCTAGTTTGTTTCTAATTTATTCCCAAGTTCATGTTTTCAAAACTCGTGAGAGTTTTTACTTAATTTGAAATCAAACTTTTAAGCATAATACAAAATTCCATAGTATCAATAATTTTAAAAAAATTAAATCTTCTGCCACATCTAATTTGTATGTAATTTATTCCCAATTTTATGTTTTCAACATGTTTTAACTAAATTTGAAATCAAACTTTTAGACATAATAAAAATTCCATAGTATCAGTAATTTGAAAAAAAAAAAAAAAAACTTTTCGCACATCTAGTTTGTTTCTAATTTATTCCCAAGTTCATGTTTTCAAAACTCGTGAGAGTTTTTACTTAATTTGAAATCAAACTTTTAAGCATAATACAAAATTCCATAGTATCAATAATTTAAAAAAAATTAATTCTTCTGCCACATCTAATTTGTATGTAATTTAATTCCAATTTTATGTTTTCAACATGTTTTAACTAAATTTGAAATCAAACTTTTAGACATAATAAAAATTCCATAATATCAATAATTAAAAAAAATTAAAACTTCTAGTACATCTAATTTGTCTCTAATGTATTCCTAAGTTCATGTTTTCAACAGTTTTTTTTTACTAAATGTGAAATCGAACTTTTTAAGATAATAAAAATTCTATAGTATCAATATTTTAAAAAGAAAATTAAAACTTCTGGCACATTAATATGCCTTATTTAATCCCAAGCTTATGTCTTCATCAAGTTTTCAACCTAAATTTAAAATCAAATTTTTAAACATAATACAAAATTTCACAGTTTTAATAATTTAAAAAGGAAATTAAAAGTTCTGTCACATCTAATATCTTATTTATTCCCAAGTTTATGTTTTCAAAAAGGTTTTACTAAATTTGAAATCAAACTTTTAAGCACAATACGAAATTTCATGCATATAAAGAATCTGAAGACATTTATACTTTTTGACTTTGCCTAGTAAACAAAAGCTAGTACTATCACTACTGCATCACACCACATCAATATGCCTAGGGCTGAGTTGCCCATATACAAATTTGGAATGACATGGATGAAATTGAACGCATACATGATGGAGGCGGGAAAATATTCGCAAAATTCACTTTTGGTGGTACAGAAGTTGAACAACGACGAATTGTTTTACAAAAAAGGAAGAGAATATCAAAAAATTAAAATTAAAAAAAAGTCGAATATGAAGTTCGAGCATATATAATATATATATATATACGTAAAGAAAATTATTAGAAAAATTTAAGAACAATGCAATACCATAAAAACTATATTGAAGAAAATACAAAGGAATAAGGATAATATTAAAGCACTAATTTAAATTAAAATAAATACAAAAGAATATTTATTTTGTGCTTTTCACATAAAATATTTTGAGTAATGAATTTTTCCATTATCAGATTTAAATTCTACATTTAAAATGAAACATCCAACAGAATAAACTGAAAGTCTCAGTAACATGTGGAATACGTAAGAGAACTGGTAGGCATTTAGATGCTTTTTAAGTCAGAAGTTAATAGAACATTTCAAAAGGGGCCAAAATTTAATGACTCGTTATGTGACGGTGTAGAAAATTACATGATACTCTTGAGATGCATAAACTCACAATTTTTATTGGTAACACAGGAGATAAACTGCAGAAAATTAAGAATTCAGTATAAGTATTACCATTGTTGTAAAATGCTGTTTAATGGTCTTCTCCTTCTGGAGAGGTAAACAGCTTAATGAGAGTGAAAACAAGTAGGTAATTAGCATTAAAGGATACAAAAGTTAGAAATGACCATGAAACAAGAATATAAAATAAATGGCTTATTATATTAAAAATTATGGATAGAAAATAGTCTGCTAATCTGAAAGTTACTGTTTTAATTTAGCACCGAAATATACATGTTTTATTTCTAATGTAATATCGATTGTACGCTTTATTCATTAGGACACACAGGAACATACATATTAGGACATTGGACATACATATTAGGACATTCCACTAGGAACAACTGAAAAACAAACATTGCAATGAATTGTTCATTATTTTTCAATGAATTTTAAATTTACTATATTATTTTATTTGAGGGAAAACGAATGCTTTTGCATAAAAGATTTTATACCAAAATAAATATCATGTATTATAAGAAAAATTGGCTACTAACTTAAAAATTGCTGTTTTAATTTAGTACCCTACTATAAATATTTTTAATTTCTAATGTAATATCGACTGTACGCTTTATTCATTAGGACACATGGAATAATTGAAAAACAATCATAGCAATAAATTGTTCCATATTTTTCAATGAATTTCAAATTAATGAATATGTTATTTCATCTGACGGAAAACAAATGTTTTTTCATAAGGCCTTTTGTAGTAATATAAAGTTTTTTTTTGTTTTTTTTTTATTTTTTTATATATAAAAATGTTACTAATTTAAAATTTACTGTTTAAATTTAGTACAGTAATATATATTTTTAATTTCTAATGTAATATTGATTATACGATTTATCCACTAGGATATGCAGAAACAATCGAAAAACGATCATTGCAATAAATTGTTAATTTAAAAGTCATTAAAAATAATGAATAATTTATTGCAATTGTTTTTCAATTGTTCCTAATGAAATATCCTAATATGTACGTCCAATATCCTGATATGTATGGTCCAGTATGTCCTAATGGATAAATTGTACAATCGATATTACATTAGAAATTAGAAATGCTATGATACTAAATTAAAACAGTAACTTTTAAATTAGTAGTCTATTTTTCTATACATAATCCATACTATAAAATGTTTTATGAAATGATATAAAATGTTTTATGAAATGACATAAAATGTTTTATGAAAAAACATTTCTTTTCACTCAGATGACATAACATAATTAATTTAAAATTCACTGAAAAAACAAGTAATATACTCTTTTTTTTTTACTCTATTGCAGAAAGTTATTTATAAATAATTTTCATTCATTTTTCAAGTTTATCTGGCGCCATCTATTGGTAGATATATGCAACTTAAATCTAAAAAAAAACTAAAATTAATTAATTTAATTTAATTAATGAATTAATATTTGAAAAAACTGTATTAGCATCAAGTGTCATCCACTGCAAGTTCAAAAAAAATGTATTTGAACTTGAGTGGATGAATACAAAGTATTTTATGAACGATTGAAAATTTGAACAAGATATATATAGGGAGAGCGTGAGCTAATAGAAGGAATTAAATAATGAAATATGTTATGTAATCTGAGGAAAAAGAAATGTTTTTTCATATAGCATTTTATACCAAAATAAATAGTACGGATTATGTATAGAAAAATAGGCAAATAATTTAAATGTTACTATTTTAATTTAGTTTCATAATATGCATTTCTAATTTCTAACGTAATATCGATTACATTACTAATGCAATATCGATTTACGCTTTATCCATTAGGACAAACAGAACAATTGAAAAACAATCATTGTGATAAATTATTTAGTATTTTTCAATGAATTTTAAATTAACTACTTTTTTTCAGCTGTGGGAAAACAAATGTTTTTTTCATAAAACCTTTTATATCATTTCAAATTAAAAATTTGTCTTTTTTTGTAATGAATGTCATCATGTAATATTTGCTGAAAATAGATACTTTTTTTTCATTTCTAAAAATTATTTTTTTATGCTTATTCCAATTAAATATTTTTCTTTATTTTAATCATTTTATATTGAGAAAAAATATCGTTGGATTACGAAAAAGTTTTTCTGCCTAATTACTTCATACCCTTGAGATTACCCTACTCATTAATCTGAAATATTTCCAATTTATATACATTAAGCAGTTTTATTTTGTTTTTTAATTTGACTATTAGATTTACTATATTTTCTTAAGGGATTTTGAAGATGTGCTCGATTAATTATTTTGATTAATTTATTATTTCATATGCATATATTAAGAAGAAAAACTTGAATTGAAATCTAGTTATAATAATCACAAAATATAACAACAATTATTCTCAAAATAGACACAAAGCAACTCTGAATTGTGTTCTGATTCATCTCATTTAAATTTATAAAGAATTTAGTCATAATCTCATATTACAACGAATTTTCGAATTTAAAAAGGATGAAACTCCCCAAAATTGGTTAGATTTGTCAAATAGATGTTTTTTTAATATGATGATAAGTATTTAGTTTCAAACAGAAAATTGTTTTCAATTTATATACATTAAGCAGTTTTATTTTATTATTATTTTTTTTTAATTTGGAAGATAGGGATTTACTATATTTTCGTAAGGGATTTAAGATGTACTGGATTAATTATTTTGATTAATTTATTATTTCATATGCATATATAAAGAAGAAAACTTGATTTAAAATCTAGTTATAATAATCACAAAATATGAGAACAATTATTTTCAAAATGGACACAAAGCCACTCCGAATTGTTGGCTGATTCATTCTCATTTGAATTTATTAAGAATTTATTAATAATCTCATATTACAACGAAATTTCGAATTTAAAAAAGATGAAACTCACCAAAATTGGTTAGATTTGTCAAATAGATGTTTTTTTAATATAATGGTAAGTATTTAGTTTCAAACAGAAAATTGTTTTCAATTTATATACATTAAGCAGTTTTATTCTGTTTGTTTTTAAAATTTGGTAAATGGCGATTTACTATATTTTCTTAAAGGATTTTGAAGATGTGCTCGATTAATTATTTTGATTAATTTATTATTTCATATGCATATATAAAGAAGAAAACTTGATTTAAAATCTAGTTATAATAATCACAAAATATGAGAACAATTATTTTCAAAATGGACACAAAGCCACTCCGAATTGTGTTCTGATTCATTCTCATTTGAATTTATTAAGAATTTATTAATAATCTCATATTACAACGAAATTTCGAATTTAAAAAAGATGAAACTCACCAAAATTGGTTAGATTTGTCAAATAGATGTTTTTTTAATATAATGGTAAGTATTTAGTTTCAAACAGAAAATTGTTTTCAATTTATATACATTAAGCAGTTTTATTTTGTTTGTTTTTAAAATTTGGTAAATGGCGATTTACTATATTTTCTTAAAGGATTTTGAAGATGTGCTCGATTAATTATTTTGATCAATTTATTATTTCATATGCATATATAAAGAAGAAAACTTGATTTAAAATCTAGTTATAATAATCACAAAATATAAGAACCATTATTTTCAAAGTGGACACAAAGAAAATTCAGAATTTAGTTTTGATTTATCCTCATTTAAATTTATTAAAAATTTATTATTAATAAATTACAAAGAATTTTTGAATATAAAAAAAAGGAAGCTTTCCAAAATTGGTTAGATTTGTCAAATACAGTGGTGGCCAACCAAAAATAATCTTGTGGGCTACTTTAGAAATGCATCGTACCACCACCATCCGCATATCAGATTAAATTTCCCCATATTAGATGTAGACCCACTATACATATCTTTATATTCATATTACAACCAGTTATATTAGATGTTCCAAGACACTCGCGCATCATGAGTTCGCATAATATAATTTAATTATTCTGTGAACGCAGAAATAAAGCAGGCAATATCTGCCATATATTTACAAGAATATTATTTTAAAATCAAAGTTAATTTTTTCTCAGGATTTCAAAAGTTAATTTTTGAATGTATGGAGGCACACATAAGTATTTTTAATACATCGTTTTTCACTACTTTGGCCATTATAAAATAAACATATTTTGTAAAAGTGTGATAAATCTCACGGGTCGGAAAATTGTTCAAGTCGGGGCCGATGGTTGGCCATCCCTGGTCAAATAGAGGATTTATGAATATAATTGTATTTATTTAGTTTCAAAACGAAATTGTTTTCATTAAAAAAGAGCCAAGATTTTCTTTTCAGAAAGAAAAAAGGTTTCATAATACCTTTCACTGTAAAACAAAAATATTAGTAATTTAAGATCATATTTCATGAAATAAATATTAATAATAGTTTATATATGAATTTACACACCTCATTGTTAAAATAATAACCTGTGCATCTTTTTTTTAACAATTATTGTATTTGAAAAAGTAAATAGGTAATATAATTTTTTTTTTTTTTTAAATTCAATTCCTACTTTTTTTCCCACTATATTGTAGAAATTCCTTTATAAATAATTTTCATCCATTTTTTAAGTTTATCTGGCGCCATCTATTGGCAGATATATGCAACTTAAATCTAAAAAAAAATTATAATTAATTAATTAAATTTATTTACTGAATTAATTTTTGAAAAAATTGTATTAACATCCAGTGTCATTCACTACACGTTAAAAAAATGTATTTGAACTTGAGTGGATGAATGAAAATATTCTGTGAATGATTGAAAATTTGAACAAGATATACATAGGGAGAATGTGAGATAATAGAAGGAATTGAAAAAAAAAATAAAACAAAGTGTATTTTCGTGAACTCATAGACTTGCATCATCATCAAAGACATATTCATGTATTAATGCATTTGAAATTAACTTTATATCTTTCTTTCTTACTTCATTTGCAGAAAGATTTTCAGTAATTAAAGTTTAGTTTCACTGTCTTAAAACTACAGAATTTAATACGTGGGATGCAGAAATTTTAAATTATTTTTCAAAATTTTTCTTTAATTAATTTTTTTTTCTCAATAAGTGTTAAACAAATCTAATAATTTAATATGTTTGTAAGGATTAAAATTTATTCAATATTTATTTAAATACGAAATTTTTATATTTCTTATTTAAATAAATATTCAACTATTTAAAAAAAATACAAATTCGTATTTAAATATATTTATTAAAGACAATATATTAATTAAATATTAATTATTTACAATATATTAATTATTTATTATTATATATTAATTAAAGACAATATTTATAAAATTTTTATATTTTTATTTTTTAATTAATTATTTTTTCATTTTAATAATTATATTCATTTTATATATTTTATTCATTATATTTTTCAAATACTAATTTTTATTTTTAATTTTAAAATTAATTTTGGTTTAAAAAACATTATGTAAATGGTGCAGAGATAGAATTTGTTATTGTTTAAATTTATTCTAGAAAAAACAAAATGAAAAAACATTTTTGCCCGCAGGTATCATACATAATGTATATGAAAAGCAACCATATTTGCTTATCGAATATTACTTCTCAGTCTTTTTTATTCTTTGAATGGATTTTTTTAATAAATAAAAGTATCAATATACTACATTAAATAGAAGAACTGAGGATGCGTTGTTCTTCCAAAAAACAAGTAATAAAAAATAAAAAATTTTAAAGTTAAGTCTTACTTTTTTTTCACTATATTGCAGAAAGTCCTTTATAAATAATTTTCATTCATTTTTTTATGTTTATCTGGCGCCGTAGATATATGCAACTTATATCTAAAAAAAACTAAAACTAATCAATTAAATTTAATTAATGAATTAATATTTGAAAAAACTGTACTAACATCAAGTATCATCCACTACAAGTTCAAAAAAATGTATTTGAACTTGAGTGGATGAATAAAAAGTATTTTGTGAACGATTGAAAATTTTAATAACTTATATATAGAGAAACTGTGAACTAATAGAAGGAATTGAAAAAAAAAAAGAAAAAAGAAAACGCATTGTAGAAAATTGCATAGATGGTCTAACGGCTGAGTGGCTAGGGATTAGGCGCTCGTTACGACAGGTTTCGAGTTCGAGTTCCGGCGGGTCCATGAATGTTTGTAGTGGCTCGGAATCCACTTTAAACCGTAGGTCCTCGTATAATATGATAGTAGGGTAAGTGTTACTCGCGTCCGTAGCATATATTCAAACTATATGTGCTCCCTAGGTAGTGCTAAATGATAAATGAGTAACAGCAGTGCAGCCCTTGCTTACGGCAAAAAGATCAACTGTCTCTGCCTTGACAGCTACATTAGAACAACAAAACTTTTTCAAATACTATATTTAACAGTAAGGCATCTAAAAATTAACTTGTATTAAAATTAGAGGGATTTATGGTGTAATATGCTACACAATATTATGGCTTCATAGACTAAATTATTTTGGTGCTTTTTCAGCTAATGACAATTTAATTCCCTTATTAGTGAAAAATAAAAAACTATATTTATGAGAGCGCTGTTCCCAACTTATAGCCTAATGGAAACATGAATAATTAGCGTGCAGAAGATCTTTGGTTCGGCAAAGTTCGTTTCTTTCAAAACGAAAACATGACGATTGTGTCAACGTTTGCATCTACAATCAGACTGCCTGGTGGGGATTTTTCCAATTTTTCTATCAATAGCCTTGTCCCCCCCCTTACCGTACGTTAGTGGACATATTTGTTAGGTTTCGTTTATCTCTCTATGGACATTTTGTGTGCTCTTTAGGTTAATTAGACCGGGACCTACAGTTTAACGCGGATTCCGAACAGCTAACAAACATCCCACTGACAATAGTCGATACGATTCAGATTCGACTCGTTCAGATAAGAACCAGAAACCTGTGGTACCAAAGGCCAGGACGTTAGTCAATTGACCATCAGGCCTCTCTTTAGAGAGCGGAATAGCTTTGACTAGAATTTACTGGTGAAGTTCATTTCTTTAAAAAAAATAATAAATAAATAAAAAGAAAAAAAATAGCGATTGTGTCAAAGCTTGCCTCTGCAATCAGATTGGCTTGTGGGATTTTGTCCAGTTTTTTTATCGAAGGACTTGTCATCCCTGCGTCACCGTACGTCAATGGACATTTCCCGCCATACAGAAACGGACCACCTTTACTCAACATAATAATTATACACATAAATTTCGTCCTACCTAGAGTAGAAATCTTTCGAATAAGCAGTTTGTCAATTTAAATTCAATACTATTTAAAAAAAACATTCTTATATGATAATATCTACATAAGTGCTTAGAAAACTATTTCTATATTTAAAATATCCTTTTAACTATAACCACAACTCATGCTTTTTTACCAAAGCATTGTTTAAGTTAAACCTTCGGAAACACAGTTCTTATTTCCTCAGAGGAATTTCTATCTCAACTGCGAGGAATGTTTGGAATCTTAAGAATACGTTTTGACAAGAGCTCTGACTGCGAAAGCAATAAGTGTCTATCTGCATTCCTTTCTTATTAGAATTTCTGTGCAAAGACCTGGCACCTGTTGCATCATGTGATTACTATAAGAAGCCGTAACTCCTTATTTCTCTCAAAACCATTTGATTAGATTAAGTATCCTCTAACGTAATGTAATTTGATAAATTAAATAATATTTTATAATACATTAAATAGCAATTTCACGAACAATTATTATTTTATTCAGACGTACCATGATTTATATATATGACAATTCCCGTGTCCCATATAATATAGCCCGAAGACTTTTAACGTGTTGAGATAATTATACCAGGAAGAAAAACCTGAATATATTATATTTAACTGATATATGTTGTATCCAATTAAGTAGGGATCTGTATATCCGAACGGCTAGAGGTCTGGCGCTCGGTGCCATAGGTTTAGGGTTCGAGTCCCGGCGGTGCCATGGATGTTTGTAGTGGTACGGAATCCACTTTAAACTGTAGGTCCCGCTCTGTTTAGCTTAACGGGTGCACAAGATGACCGTAGAGTGACAAACCGAACCAAATCCAATTAAGTGACAGTAGATGACATTCGGTACTCGATTCTTACACACACTGATACATTCGGCTCTAAATCTTCTTTTTTTGAAGGCAATGACCACAACTCATGCTAATAGAATTATTGTATCTTCCCAGGTCGTATTTCAGCTTGATAATGTTTTTGCTACCTTCTGCTGCTTCACATTAAGTATTATATTCCACTATACAAATACAAATTAACTAATGATGAAAAGATGGCACTGCCTTCTAAAACATGACTTTCATATTCAAGTGTGGTTAGATGCTTAACTGTCATGAGAGGACACATGTAAATTCCTAACGAATGTCTCTCACGGAAAACTGTCTCAGGTAGCTGGTGGAAAAGAAACCCTCTAAAAACATGAAATTTTTCAACTCTGACACCCCGACTGCAGCTGCAAGATGATTGTACAAGCTGCCTAATTCACCATCGAATCCTTGTTTTTGATCGCACTCACAGTAACGGATGCCACTAACGGATTCGAATTTGACTACTCCAGTACACTAATCGCGTATTACTATCAGATACACGAGTCAGACAACATAATATTATTTAATGGTTCATTACCACTGATTAACGAGTCAGGCAGCGTGATAATATTAATGGTTCATTACCATTGGTCCGCGAGTCAGATTGTGTGTTATTAAAGATTTATTACGATTGATTCAAAAGCAGCATGGTAATATTAATGATTCACAAGAATGGTCCATGACTCCAGCTACCATTTCTGCATCATAGTATTAATCGTTCATTATCATTGGTAGACGACTCAGATTTTGTGTTATTAAGGGTTTATTATAATTGGTTCCCAGGCAGTTTGATAATAGTATTAATGATTCATACCAATGGTCCATGACTCCAGCTGCGTGATAGTATTAATGGTTAATTACCATCGGTCCACAAATCAGGCATCATGATAGTATTAATATTGACATACAACTGATCCACAAGTCACTGAATATGATAACATTAGTAGTTCATTACCATAGGTCCACGAGTCAAGGATCATGATGGTATTACTGTTTAATTGCAATTGGTCCCCGAATTATGCAGTATGATAGCATTAAGTTGTTCATAACTCTTTGACCACGAATCACGCAGCGATAGTGATAATTGCTCCTTAGTTGGTTTTAGCTCCATCTAGATTGCAATATTTTAAAATTTTAATATTTCTATATAATTTCATATTTTAAAACATTATATATTGATATATATAATTTCAATATTTTAAAACATTTTTAGGTATCTAATTTTTTTGTGGAGTAAATATATTTTTTCATGGAATAATTCATAAAGTAAGGGGTGTTAATTATGAGACATACACTTACTTATTATAAATATTAATTCATATGTTGTCAATGTTTAGAAATACATACAAATAAATATTTTGTTATAAACAAATGATTTGTAAAGGCTATTCATTTTATTATCTAAATAAATAAAGAAATTCAGTGAAATAATGTGTAAACACGAGTAGATATTAATCTTTCCTTTAATGCCTATCAATATGTCATTTTCCTAAAAGTGTTATATCTAAAATATATCATTTTTTCATCATTTGCATATCTTGACAAATTGAGATTTTATAGCCTTTTCCTTTATTTTAATAATGAGAAGAAGCAAAAATGATGACACTGGAAAAAAAATCGTTAAATAAGGAGAAAAAATTCAGAAGACAGAGGGGAAATTGCGCAATTTCCTGACAAGAAAAGATTCTCACGACCCCACAAATTCTTCTCGAAACCCGGAAATTTCTTCTAAAAAAGACACGCAGGCAATTTGAGTGACAATTCTCTTAACGCAAACGCTTAAGAAACCAAAACAAGGACACACACACACAAGAAAATTATTTAACGTGGGTGATGCTCCAACTTTGATCGTTAGAAAAAAAAAAGATTCATTGACGTCATAGATTGAATCCGGAAATGAATCACGATAAGATGAAATCTAGAACAAATACCGAGTTAAAGACTCCTGATTAAATTGAGTGACGCAAGTAAACTTATTGTTTGTTTTTCCTCCTGAGAAAGAAATCTTAATAATGCATCTCATAACATAAGAAAACCAATTTTATTTTCAATAAAAACCGTTCATTTACTCTTTTGTTCAACATTTTCATCATTCGACTCGGTTACATAAATACTCATTTAAAATAAATGGAAATCAACTACTCAATCACACTTTATGTAATTTTGACTATCCAATTGATAGCGAACATTGTGATCTAATGAATTCTATTTATATTACAAGGAATTATTAAACAAAAAAATCCAATGATTTGTTTATTAACACCCTGAATCGTATGCGAAAATAATCAAATTCGAAATTGTTTTTTAATATTGTCACTCATCGCACGGTCAGGCCTCAGCAATCAGCAGAATTATTCTCCAATGCCTTCTATATATAAATGTATTAAGAGAGATAGATGGATAATGGTATGTGTACGTAAGAGCGATAGATGGATTTATATATGTAAGGGAGATAGATGATATATGTATGTAAGGGAGATAGATGGATAAATAGGGAGGTATGTAGATAGATAAGTATTTCCTGGTAATCTTTGGAAAAAAAAATAACAATTACTTTAAATTTACGATATCAATTTCGATTTAATTGGAAACCTTTTTTAAATAATTATTTTTCTCGTTTAGGAAATAAATGGTATATTTATTGTTGATACCACAAATGAGTGTTTCATTACTGAAAATATATTCTACTATTCGTTTTCTTAGACAGAAAGAAAACGAATAGTAGAATATACATATTTTCAGTAGTTTTTTTTAATTAACAGTAAAGATAATTTTATTTTTTAATGTTTGGCAAAATGCTGATGATTCAATAATAAATAATTGATAAATCATTGTCCATGTAAGTCCCACCGAATTCAGTGTGCAAATCAAATGTTTATGCATCGAAATATTATATCGTCATATATATATATTTTACACAAAAAGAGGAATAGTTAACGTTCGGTTCAGTAAAAGAGCAAGGGGATTTTCATACTGACGACAAAAAAAAATTTCTAGAGTCTAGGATGATATCATTGAAGATCTTCCTAATGTTTCAATGGAGCTGATTAATTTGATAATAAGAAAAAACGAAAGCAAAACAAAGCTATTTTTACTACTTTCATTACAGTTAAAAAAAAAACCTAGTTATTTATATTACCAATTTGAAATTTGCTAGCTTAATTATTCATTGAAAAAATAATTCAGCAATTATTTCGTACTGTAATTTATAGCATGACGTAAATTCTGTAGCCTGACTAGTATGACGTAAGTTCTTCTATCTAATAATTAAGAAAAAAACCTGGCCATGCAAAGTTAATTATGGCAAATGAGATCGATTCTTGAACAGTTCGACAATCTGTAGTAGCATTATGATACGGAGCCTGTTTGGGTCGTTTTGTTTAGCAATGCTAAAAATAGACTGAATTGCAAATTAGTATTTTCCTTTGATCATAGAAACTGGAACTTCATTTCTAAAGAAAATTAAGAAAAGAGAATTCTAAGACTAATTCTCGGCTATAAGAATTCCAGAAATTGTGAGATTTGGATTTTTGATTAATTTTTCTGCGTTGTTAGCTATAATTCGACCTCGAAGAAAAGAAAATTTGAGTTTCAAAGCAAATTGTTGTAGAAGCAATGCCAGACAATTGGGGTCTGACCTCAAGCCATATTTTCCATCTCACAATGTAGGAAGATTTCAGTTTATACAATTATTGTTTTTATTTCATTTTCAAATTTTTTTTTTTACTTCTTTTATATTTTTTTGATAAATGGGAAAGATTTCTGAATACTTTATTGTGATGATTTGAGATGCAATTTTAACTAAAAAAAATTTTTTTGCCCAATAAAAGAACAAAATTTTTATGGTAGGGCAATTAAAATAACCAAATTGTATACAGACCTCATTAAATTTTTGAATGGAATTCGTACATATTATTATAATTTTTTTAATACAAATATCTAAATTTTCGTCAAATGGTGGTATGACTCACCATTGTGTTGTTAATTCACCATTACGTTGTGACTAATCCTATGTCCTCTATGTCCTGCAGTGTGGGACGGACATAACAGGAATGATCTGCTCACAGATGGAGAGAAAAGGGGGCAGCTTCTATTGTGATGGAGCACCCGTGAGTAGAAGTCTGACTTGGTTCCGTGAGGGTGCAATTATATGAGACCGGGATCTACAGCTTAAAATGGATTGCGAACCACTATAAACATCCATGACACCGCCGAGACTGGAATCCGAAATTTGTAGTACCGAGCACTAGACACTCGGCTATTCCGTCAAACTCTCCAACAATCACTATAATAATAGTTCTATATTAAAAGATAATTATTTTAAAGAAGGTTATTAATTGATTAATGTAATTAAATTTGTCTCATTCGGTAAGAAAAAAAAATTTAATTTCTTTTAAAAACTTCCCTATTTTAAATTCCACACTTTTATAATTTATAAAAAGGCATCCAAGACCAAGCTGTCTAAGTGTTTGGCAGCTGCATTAGAAAGAAAAAAATAACTTATAAAAAGATAAGTTGTATATTGACAGTTTATTAAACATGCGCAACATTGTAATTTTGTACAGTTTAATAAACAGTGTTGGGATACATTTACTTATTTTAACTAATAGAATTTTATTTTACATTCTTTCTTAACTATACCATGAATGCAAAAAGTACAACATGCATATTTTGGTTATGCTTTCAAAAAACGGTATTTTTAAATGGCTTTTCATTCTTCTTCCCCTTCCATTATGCAACAAAAAGTGTGGGCGTTTATGCAATCGATTCATACCACTCCAACTACAAATCCTCTCTTCAGGGAAATATGATCACAAGAAGTCACCTTAAATGACGATCTCTGGCAGGGTAGTCATTTCGGAGCTTAGGAAAATGGATGCAAAGCACTCCTTAATGCATCTCTGGGCGTTTCTTTGTCACCAGGTTAAAAATATGGCAAAAATAAGACGACTTAAAGGAACAGATTTGTATTCATAATGTAACTTAACACTTCACCAGGATGGATGAAAAAAATCCCCTCTTTTCTTGGAGGAGCTCTTAGTTAATGGACATCATTAAAAAAGGGCAGATCTCATTTCCTAAAAATAAATCGTTGCTCAGCAGAAGATTTGGGATGGGCAGGATTACTGGAGGCAAGAGAAGGAAATCCTCTTTTCAAAGTCAGAGAAATCTATTTCCGTCTGCCATCAAGTAAAGGGGAAGGCAGGTCCGATTGCAGATTAACACTTATCGTCTGATTGTATGTCGTCTGCTTTTTGGTGGGGAGGGGGATAGGAGAAAGAGAGAGTCAGAAAGAGTTCGTCCAATCTTTCAGAAACTATTGCCTATTTGTTGGGTCCCAAATTGCATCAGCACACTGACGAGTAGGATGACCTATTTCGTTTCTTGTGACGTCAACAATTACTTTAATGGCCCCATTCGAGAATATCTAATATTCCTTTACCGGAATGTCTTGAGTTTAAATGATCGCTTATATTTATTGATAACCTTATTCTATTAAGTTATCAAATAGTTCTTTATTGTAGAGGTTCTATTCTAAAAATATTGCACTCAGCTTTTTATTCTACGCCATCGTGTAATCCCTCTTTAGTTTCGTTGATGTATATGAGTAGAAAATATTGAACTTCAATGACGTATTCCATTGCTGGTGACGTCAAAAATTACTTATTTATAATTTATTAACTTATTATTATTAATTTATTACTTTATTATTTAACTTATATATATATATATACATTGTTGTTGTGACTAATCCTCAGTGTCCTGAAGTGCGGGATGGACATCCTATGAGTGATTTACTCATAGATGAGAGAAGGAGAGAGAGAGAAAAAGTTCTTCCAATCTTTCAGAAACTATTGCCTATTTGTTGGGTCCCAAATTGCATCAGCACACTGACGAGTAGGATGACCTATTTCGTTTCTTGTGACGTCAACAATTACTTTAATAGCACCATGCGAGAATATCTAATATTCGTTTACCGGAATGTCTTAAGTTTGAATGATCGTTTATATTTATTGATAACCTTATTTTATTAAGTTATCAAATAGTTCTTTGTTGTCGAGGTTCTATTCTAAAAATATTGCACTGAGCTTTTTATTCTACGCCATCGTGTAATCCATCTTTAGTTTCGTTGATGTATATTGGTATGGAAAGTTAAACTTCATTGACGTATTTATATGATGCGAGATATGGTCATGTTACTCAATAGAATATATATATATATATATCAGGGCTCAGTTTGGGGTAAATATGCTTTCAGAATAGATGAGCAGCTTCGAATAATTGCGCTATACTTTACAATAGCTTATTTCAAAAATGAAGAATAATTTCATCGATTTGCGGTCTCATTTTGTGATAGCGTTTTTCAGAAACAAGGAGTAGCTCCATTAAGTGCAAGGAGTATAAGTATATTGTAGCTTCATGTAGTATCTGCAGCATATATTGAAATAGTTAAAAAAATGATACGTAACTTCGAAGAATAGCTGCAACTATTTGAGCATTTGTTGCAGTAGCTGCTTTTGAAACCCGGAGTACTTTTCTCTATTTGTGACAGTAGCTTCAGAGTAGTTGCTTTAAGAAACAAGAAGATTCAGTGTCAATTATGGCAGCATTTGTAAACATCTCACATCGACATAATGAAAAAAGAGTTTTTAGAGATTTCTATCAATGACACTTGATGGTAGGATGGTAGGTCTCTCCTTAAATTCGGTGGCAACAAATCCCTTAAAAATCCCCCTACAAGGCAATCCCCCTACTCTTCATAGTCTTTAATGAGTGATATAATTGTGATATAATGTTTGTGATATAATTGTTTAGATAAACTTTGGATTACTTAAAAAGAAAATTTTAAAAAAAAATGCCATAAGACTTTAAAAAAAATCTTGTCCATTAAAAAGATTTATTTATGGACAAGATTTCCAATTAATAAAATGTTCTAAACTCAAATAAAAATAGTAAGCAAGTAAAAATAAATAATATACATAAATTTGAGAATAATTAGAAAAGTATATAAATTTTACTTGTATTTGAAAAAAATACATTAAACACAAGAAATTCTAATATATTTAAGAAAAACATAGCGTTTATTGTCTTGTTTATGTTCTAGAAAATTATTATGATGAAGAATAAAACAATTAATTGCACATAATTAACCCTAATGCTTGCAACTAATTTAATTTTTTCCATAAATAAAACATCGTAATAACAGAGGCAAAAGTCACTGATGTCATTTACTTAAGTAATTACAATTCATTAAGTTAATTAATAATAAAAAAGTTACTTAATGAAAAAACTTTTTTTACGTAAAGTAAATGCAAGTAGATTTATTTATTTAGTATAATAAAAAAATACATTGTCCCGTAAATAATTTAATTTACGAAAAAGCAGCAAATTTGGTTAGCGTAAACCTTTTGTTTTCATTAAGTTTAAAGAATAACTTACTTATATTTTGGACATTCTGGGACATTTTGATAAAATTATGCATCGGATGTAATAAACCCATTAGTTTCCAATTATTTTATGTTTACTAAATTTAATATTATGAAATTCGTGCATGTTTTTAACAGAAATATTTTTTTTTTACGAAATATAAAATATTAATAAAATGTGATAAATATATGAATTAATTATGCTTAAAATAATATGTTTACTATCAAATGTAAAAATATCGAAATATTTCCTCTGTCTAATTATTTGGAACATATTTTTCATAGAAGAAAAATTAATTAAATAAATATTGTAGAATTTAAACTCAATTGAATTTTTTAGCTTAAATTATTTGAATTTATTTAATAATTAGATTAATTCTTATTAATTTAAATTATTATAAGCAATTATAAATTTCACATAATTACTTACTTATTTTTTATTATTTATTCAATAGTTTTAAAATAAAATTACAATTAATCCCTTCAGTACTTTTAACGAGATGTAGACAACTACGTTCTCTGGGCCTAAGCTGAATTACACCAAATACTAATATTGCATGCCGTAAAACCTCAGACAATCATCTGATTGGCTGACATCTGATTAGCATCTTTTTGCGATGTGCGATATTAATGTGCGGTGGAAATCCATCTTAATGAGACCTATTCAGTCTACTGAAGTTCGAGGAAGTTCCTGGTTTGTTTTCTTACCGAAGTGTTCGAACCATCAATGGATCGACTTAATGTGGGTGGCCTACTGAGAAAAAATTTTTACGCTGAGAGTTTGTTTCTATTTTTCTTATTATTTTTACTACTTTTAGAAATCAGCCATCTGGTGTGAGGGAAGGAAGCAAGTAAAAAAACTCCAGAAAATGACAAATGGCAAATGAAAATCCAAAATGACAAACTCTAAACACGGCTCATATTTTAAATGATACCTAAGTGAAAGAAAAATTTGATCGTAAACGGGTTTTCACCGTAGCGATAGCCATTCGAATAACATAACTGGGAAACATTGTAACCTGTTTATAGGTTAATGTGAATATAATTAATATATAATAACATTGAATAATAACATTTACTTATATTGAATAATAACATTTTGCATTGATAGTAAAATGAAAAATTTTTACAAAGAAAAAACCCTTTAATAGGGAACAGACCGCTTACATTATTTGAGAGATTTGTTGTGATTTATTTATGTATCGTCTTCTAATTTTTTGAATTAAGTATGTAGAAAATTTCAAATTTCGAAAAGAAATAAATTTTAAATTGGTTGAAATTTTTTCTGGCAAAACCATCAAAATAATCACGAAATAATATTTTTTTTTAGTTTTAATATTATGTAATACTTAAATGTCATATTCTTAAAATGGTACTGCGGAACAATCTAATTTACAATGTGAGGAAATTAAATTTAAGTAGACCAGATATTATAATCTTAATCCAAAGAATGCCAGTGAATCTCTTATCATGTCTGAGTTGACAGAAGATTCGGCTTACGATTAGTTGACGTCATACGATTCTAAATGTCAGTATCTGACGGAAACCCACCTTTATGGGCTTGGATACTCTTGTCAAAGAGGAAGGTTGTTAACTTTCTTACAATGAGAACACCAATTAGAAATTTAGACTTAGCCCCAGGTGCCATCACAAATGGGAGTTGGCAAATGAAGGGACGAAACTATTTTCAAGGTGAAATCATGAACGGAAGTATTCTTGAGTTTATTTGCGGCACGAATGTGGGAAATTTCTATACAGTTGTCTCAGATTTCACAACTCTAGACGTTAAACTTAAGGCACTTAAATTAAACATGGCACTTAGGCGTTAAACATAGAAGTCACCTCTAGAAGAAGATATCTCTAGAAGTTAAACTTAAGGCACTTTAGGCGTTAAACATTTCACTTAAAATTGCCATAAATCAAACTTATCAGCTGTTAGAAGCATAGTTAACAGTAAACACTAAGCTCATTGAATCTATATAAATATGGGTGCTTCACCAAAACTACATAATAATATTTGCTGATCATATACTAAAATAAATATTTCATACAGACTGAAAAATGTTATAAAGGGTCTGTTTCCTAATCAATCTTTTATTTTAATTGCATCCTATGCTTTTGGCAGTTTAATTATTGCTTCACTTTGTTTCTAAAATACCATGAATCATTTGTTATTAGCAATTATGACTCTTTCACACGTTATTAGAGTGAGTGTATCTTATTACTTTTCAAAATTATATAAAAATACACTAAGAAATCCCCTAATTTTCATAATAAATTCGTTCTTACACCCTACCTTGATTTAAAAATAGAATCAATAAGCATTAATTAGAATGAAATTAACATCCTAATACGTTACAAAGTGACAAGTCTTTCAGTAATTTATTAAATAGGCTTTGACGTGATTAATTAACTTCCAATATCCTATCTCCATATCTCTTCAATCATGATGTGGGTGTGCCATTTTATCAATTAAGATAAAAGCATTTTACAATCTGCTAC
>BPLQ01003464.1:59930-154364 GCA_021605075.1 Caerostris darwini | reverse complement strand
TTTTAATTTCTCGAACACCAGCGTTCTATTTTTTATTGTTGAAAACTTTCTTTGTTCTATACCTGAACAACTTTAATTTCTCATCCGAGAAAAACGAACACGCCAGTGTTTTATTGTAAATTGAAATTATAGTGTTATTAAAGAGATTAGTTTTCATCAGTGAACAGAATCAATTTCTTATGACAGAAAACGAAAAAAACCCGCCAATGTTTCAAAATTGAAGAATTGTTATCCTATCTGTATTGGAACTAATTTATTCTTACCTGTATTCTTATATAACATTTTTGTATGTCCATTTTGGTTATCAATGGAAAAAATGGACATATTAGATTTTGAATTTTAAGCGTCCTTATATACTGCTAATTATTTATTAATATCATTGTTAATAGTATATATTACGCACATTGATTTCTTCTTATGTTGAATTGATTTTATAATTTTAATTTTGGAAACCAGGTATTTTTTAGGTCAAAATATAAATTACCATTTATTATAAGCATTTATTGTTGTTGTTTGCTAATAAGAGCAACCCCCGCCCCTTTCAAGCATCATGTCATTTTTAAGGAAAAGCAGAAAGGATGATTTATATAAATTAGCCACTGAGTTGGGAGTGAGAGTAAAACCTGAAATGAAAATGATAGAGTTAAAAAAAATATTATCAAGAGCGAAGCATGTAAGAAAGATTCAGACTTCGTAAAAGGACTGTTAGAAACAATTATTAGCAGCAAGATTGAAGAAGAAAGGAAACAATAGGAATAACAAAAAGAACAGGGGTATTCGAGTTAAGAAAGTAAGAGTCGAGTTAAGAATTCGAGTTTTTGCTGCTACAAAATGATTAAAATTAACAGGAGTATAATAACATGAAATCCATTATTGTCCGCCATGTTTCTTTCCGTCTTGTTTTCAAAAAAAGGAAATAATAAAACGAAAAATGCATGGGTACATCAAAGATTAATTTACTAAGCCTTTAAGTGTTTAAATATAGTATCAAATTATTTCAAACAAAAATATTCAAAAGCAGATCAGATGCAAAACTGGAGTGCAATATTGAAGATTAAATAATTGAATCATGCATACCTTCAGCTGCAACGAATGTGGCACAAAGCACGGCCACGCACAAGAAAAGAATTAAAATCTTCATATTGTCCAATTTCAGATGCTCACAGACTGTGAAATTTTGGTATCTGTTTTTCTTATTTATAACAGTAGCCAGGAATGGAAAATATCAAACAAATCATATTTTATTTCACAATAAAACTAAGGCATTTATTTAATCGCGATAACACTCTTTTATTTATTTCTTGTAGACACAATAATTTGAATCATCTTCATAAAAGTATTTCATGGTATTTGAAGTATATAATGGAAAAAAGACGTTTTCTCAGTAAAATCCGCCAGTAAAGTCTTATTCAACAAGAAAGAATGTATTATGCTTGAATAAAAGAAACCCTGTTATATTAATAACAAGAAGTAAACATTTAAAACCCTATACCACTGTTTCTCAAACTTTTGAAGTCGAGGCGCATACAATTGTAGGCACAATTTATACACATTTCTGAGAAATATACTATAATTGTTAAATCAAATATTAAAGAAAAAAGTATAATAAACAACATAAAATTGAAACGCACCTTAAATTTATTTATTCTTGTGTTTATGAGAAACATGAGCATGATTGTAGTAGCGATTCCTTAATGTTTAGGCCTATATTTGAAAAGCAAACTATCATTTTCTTCTCAAAGCATTGAATATTTCCACTATTTATACAGTTAATTGTTATAAGGGTAGAAAATCGTAATTCAAATAAATATGACATTGAAAATTATAGTACAATTTTCAAAGCTTTTTTAGATATTGGATGTTTTGCAAGGACATATTGAATATGACTATAATTGATTACGCAGCATTCTTCTTGATTTAAATCTCATAGTACATGAGTAGGACACCTTGGGGTGATACCTTTTAGCCTCCTTTAATCCCTTATAGAATATGTTGATACCTTGTAATTCTCCTAAAGTGTTTAGGCATGGTATATTTCCTTTTTGATGAATTCAGGAGTTGCAGATGACTCCACCTCCCGGACCCACGCTGAGGCCCGTCGAGGGTGCACTCAAAAAGAAAAGAAAACCTGTCAGTTTGGCGGGGTTGACAAAAGACCCCTTTGAACTTGGCGGGGGTGAAGAAAGACAGGGCGAAAGAGACAACTCTGGAACAGGCCGTTGACCTGGTGACTTCATTTTTGCTGCGATTAAGAGATTCTGCGATTCAAAAAGATGCTGCGATGATAATCTGAGTTAAGATTTTTGCTGCAATTACATTTTACGATTTACCATTGTTTTTGAGATCACTGGTAATATACCTGCCTACTCAAAGATAGGGATATTTCTTTTTAAGTATGGGAAAAATTAGCTGCGTCACTAGTCTCAATTGTAGTAGGTGAAAATTTTCAATATGATTATTTCTCTGTAAATATTTGTAATTAGTTCTGTTTTGTGTACCAAATTAAAATCTTGTTAATATTCTAAATTTAAGTGCAAACACTGTGTTTAAGTATTCATTAAAAGTAAATTAATTAGTTTATTTTGGTATTAATTTCGTATTTTGTTTAATTGTGCTTTATTAATATTTTAAATTATTTGGCCGTCCTGCGAGTATATGCAAATTAGCGGCACCATTTCTATGTCGGAACTCGTTTAAGAATGTCGGTTCTGACAAAATACTTAACAAATTAAATATATGTACATTAAAGAATGAGCACTGTAACCGCTATAATTTGTTGGATAATCTGGTGTTGAACATGGTGAGATCGTTCCAAACAACCATTGAAGTTAAGGGAAACATATTCCTTAATAAAAGACTTTTGCTTTTAGTTCTTTTTATGGGGCAGACAAGCATGAAAACCGTCACTATTCTTTCAATTAAGATTTTCCTTTGGTTTATTCTATTCTGCATGCAATTTTTCATTTTCGTGTGTGTTTGTTTCTAAGCCATGTGGCTTCTTGATAATAGTTGCTTACGTTTAGCTTACCAGTGAATCACCCGGACTCACGTTTGCTTACGTTTAGCTTACCATATTCACTGGTAAGCTAAACGTAAGCAACTATTATCAAGAAGCCACATGGCTTAGAAACAAACACACACGAAAATGAAAAATTGCATGCAGAATAGAATAAACCAAAGGAAAATCTTAATTGAAAGAATAGTGACGGTTTTCATGCTTGTCTGCCCAATAAAAAGAACTAAAAGCAAAAGTCTTTTGAAATCTATGAATCTTTAATAGCAGATAAGTGATTAATAAAAAAATTGGAATTGTGTCTATTTTCTGAGAATTTCTTACTATTTTCCTATTATGCACTACTGAAATTTATATTTGGAAACGGGAGGCATACTTTATTAGTAGTATTTTTAATCTCTTCAAGTTAATATCAACCAAATTATTGTTAGCTTGAGCTTGTTAAAATTTAAAGATATTTTCATCCTGCTATGGTCAGAAATTAAGTCTGGTAGAAAGATGATTTCATATACATAAAGGAAATATTTGATGACTTTGAGATCTATTGTGGATTAGTAGTTATATCTAAAACGTGTGGAATTGGGTGTAGTCATACTTTCAAGTCCAATAATATTAATAATGTTATTTAATTGAACTCCATTAGGATAATTTTATTTACAATTACATTGAGTGCGATGCGCATTGAAAATTCCACTAGAATGACATTTCCGCATAGAATGACTTTTCGATACCTAATGTTACGAGTGAAAGGTATGAAGAAGGAGGGACATAAATGAAAGCAATAATCATTTGTTCAAAGCTACATCAGTTTAGGTACAAAATATTGCCTTAAATAGTGTGGGGAGAATCACGTACGACAATGGGAAATCAAACACAAAATCTATGCAACCATCCGTATAAACAGTAAAACCAATGGATATGTTGCATCATTACAGTATTATTTGAAATTTCCAAAGTCACTGCCAACAGCAGAAAGATAAAATGAGTTTCTACAAGTACATTTAGACATTCCACCTTCACTTCACAGATACTGTACGGCATCTCTCCCACCCAAGACGATATCTTCCAACTTCACCCAGCTTGAACAACAGTAATGGCGCTCTGCTTTTGGATCTCATAGTTTTATTGTCAAACAAATGTCAGGTCATTGACCATTAACCCCTTAGGCAACGACATCTCCAATACTTCCCAAAAATGCAGTCCAAGTCATTTAGTGCAAAACACTCATATGAGTGTGCAGAAGTCATGGTTCGTCTAGAATCCCGCAAAACACAATTAGGTGAGGTAATGAAATTACAGCAAAAGAAATAGGCACTAAGACAATCGTGTCTCATTAAAAGACCAAACATGTCAGCGAAATAGCAGAAAGGGGAAATCTGAAACACATTGAGGCCCACCACATTCCAGATTTATCTCCAAAATTGATAAATTTAAAAGACGAAACGATGGTCTAAAAATTATCTTTATCTTTAATTTAGCAGAATACACCAGCCGGTCTCTACGAGATCTTTGAAGAATGCAATCCCTATTTTTGATAATAACACATAATTAGTTGTTCGAGAATTATGATATTTTTTATTAAATAAAGAACAATAATAAGTTTTCATCTTCACCTAAACATGTTTCAAGAAACTGTAACTATTTTATATATATTTCTTTAATCAAACTCCAAACTGTTTCAATAAAATAAATTTATTTCTGTACTTTTTACATGTGAACTGTGTTTATGTTGTAATTTGTAATTCCATAAATGCTTCTTAACCTACATTTATATCTACGTAGCTGTCTACATATGTAGATAGCATTTCAATGCATTAAATTAGATTTCATATACATTAAAAGTTTCTTTTTTTTCTTCTAATTTACACTAAAGTCTTTGCTTGATGAAGCTCATTATTTTCCTTTGCAGTTATCCATGCACTCTTGTTCAGAAGAATATCTGTTGCCGTTGCCTTGGCAACCACCATAAACAAACTCGTTGCATTTCCCGGTCTTTGCATCATAGTTCCAGCTGGGCATATATGCCATACACAATCCTGACTTGGGTGGATCCACACAATTCTTCTTCTTGTCTGTATAAAAAACCATACATTATTTTTCGTAAAACAATTGTGCAAATCTATGAGACGATTTTTGAATATATCTACAAAATTTTATAATAAAAATAATACAAAATAACAATTTGAGAAAAGCAAATTTTACTTTTCTTAATCTGTGCTACGTATTTCTTCAAATTCTGTATTTGGCTTGGCCCATTTATAAAGATTCTTTACTATGGCGTAGAAGTCATATTTTAAAATATTGTTAGCGTCTCTTTTTACACTTTTCAAAAACTTATCAAGTAGTTAAAATCATAACCTTTGAACTGTGACAGCAAGCCATCTTCTAAAAGATGGCTTGCTGTCACATAGAACATGTTTATTCATCATTTGAGTTTTTTCTTCATCGTGTGCATTAAAATAATAACCTTTTCAAAACTGTTGTCAGTCTGTCAAGATTGCAAGTACTCAATCTAGAGAATAAAAAAAGATAATGACTACAATATAATTTTCCCTTCTAGAAACAGGATTATGAGAATAACTTACTTAGAGTAGAAATTAGACATTTGATTGAGCTTTATGTACCTCTTCAGAAAATTAATACTTACTTCTTCATAGAACATGTTTATTCATCAAACCAAAGAAAACAAAAACTTTGAGTTTTTTCTTCACAACTAAAAATTTTACTAGATACTCTAGTGCAGTTTTCTGAAACCAAAATCTATGTGACCGCAGCGAATCTTCTCCCAAAACTGTGTTAGTTCCCAGTCTGTTTAGTCTCAATGCGCACAAGATGACCGTAGAGAGACAAACCAAACCAAATCTACCCAAACCGTTCAATGCCCTTTTGTATTTGTCCTCCTTTCACAATATGTACAACAGTTTAAAGATAATGAATGATAAGTAAAATAGAAATTAGAAGATTTGTATGGACAACCAAAAGGATAGAAATTTACGTTAAGAACATTCGTTAACGTTGCATTTAGAACATTTTAATTAATCTATTTTCATCGCAGTGTAGTCATCTAAACAAAACCGTAGTAGTTCAAATAGGATGAATTCAAATGTTATTCTCTCTATATTGTTCTTTCTAGAACTTTGTCAAGAGCATTGAAAAATAATTAAAGTTTACGGGTTAAAGCTTTAATAGAGGCTCTTGCTTTTTAATGTAAACCAAAATATCTGAATTCCTATAAATAGAATCTCCGATTTGCTCTAAAGGGAGGGCATACATTGGAAAGAAAATGTGTTAAAAATTCGATCAATTTTTTCGGACGTTTTTAAAATAAAGTCCTTATTTTTAGTTTTAAAATTACGGTTGAAATAAGAGAAATCTTTTTTTTTTCTGATTATTTTGCAAATATAATCAATTTCCTTTTTTCAATTAATGGATTATTATTGCATTTATTCTTGTGTTTATGCTTATACGAAAGTAAAATTAATCGGGGAAAAATATGATAAAATTATTTATAGTCCATGATGATTCTTTTCTTTTATTTTCCAAAAAAGAAAATAATAAAATGATAAATGCATCAAAGAAAATATCAACATCCAAGAACTGATTAATTTGCTAAGATTTTAATTGTTTAAATAAAGGAACTAATTATTTCAAACAAAAATATTCAAAAGCAGATCAGATGCAAAACTGGAGTGCAGTATTGAAAATTAAATAATTGAATCTTGCATACCTTCAGATGCAACGAATGTGGCGCAAAGCACGGCCACGCACAAGAAAAGAATTAAAGTCTTCATATTGTCTAATTTCTGATGCTCACAGACTGTGAAACGTTGGTACCTATTTTCCTTATTTATAGTCACAACAGTAGCCAGGAATGGAATATATTAAACAAAATATATTTTATTTCACAATAAAACTACTACATTTATATTATCGCAATGACATTCAATTCTTTTTTCTTTCCCGTAGACATAATATTATGAATCATCCTCATAAAAGTATTTCATGATATTTGAAATATATGAAAGGAAGAAGTTTTCTCAGTTTAATTTGCCAGTGAAGTCTTATTCTATAAGAAAATTATATTATGTTTGAATAAAAGGAACTCAGTTATATAAATCATAAGAACACACATTTATAATTGTAGACCAATGGTTCTCAAACGTTTTGAAGTAGCGGCACATTTAAAATCCTATAAATAAATGTAGGTTCACTATATATAAATTTCTGATAAATGTGTAATTTTAAGTCAAATATAATAATAAAAAAGTCATATATAGTAATAAAAAATAGAACGAAACACACCTTAAGTTTATTTATACTTGCGTTTATGAGGAACATGAGCATGAAATATCCCAACGATTTTTTCACTGTTTATGCATGTATTTGAAAGACAAACTGTCATTTTCTCGCCAACACATTCAAGATTTCCTGCCTAGTTACACTTCGTTGTTCAAAGGTTAGGCAAGTGTTAAGTTAACGCCTTCCGCATTCAACAAAAAAATACATAAAAATCTTCAATTTTATAAATATTTTTGTATGTTTATTGATTTTTTTCTCATTTTAACAAAAAAAGAAATGAAAATGCTATGAAATACTGGTATTTCTTTTTATTTTAAGTAAATATTTCTGACTGAAGCAAAATGCAAATCACATCCCAATGATTTGAACAAATGTAGACAAAAATCTTTACACTATAGTCTTTGCTCGCTCTTCTTTACAATTATCATTATTATGTGCAGTTATCCAAGCATATCTGTTTCCGTTGCCTTGACAACCACCATAAACAAACTCGTTGCCTTTTCCTGTCTTTGGATCATAATTCCAACTGGGAAAAAGAGCTCTACACATTCCTGTCTCTGGCGGATCGAAGCAATTATTGTCCATTTTTGCATCTTTTTAAAATGTAATAATATTTCAGACTTTCTCTGTTTTCAATAGGAAACAGCAATTTGTTCATTCTGTAAAAGGAAGAAAGTTATTATATAAATTAATTAATGCATCACAAAATTTTAAACAATATGTCATATATTTAAAATTATACTTTTATCAATTTTTTTAAAGAAACATTGCTATTGATACAATTCGTATTCTTCATACTCATATTTTTCTTTCAAGATTCACTACAAACTCAGTTATATCTCAAACGAGTTTGTTACTGCATGTATTACATTACAAAGGAAATATTTAAAAAAGAGTTTCTTCTCAAATGAGTATTCTATGAAAAATATTTTGTTCGTATAAACAAAGAACTTAAACAAATTAAGCATGCATTATTTTATATGCAAAAAGTAACTATCACTTCATTTCGAGATAGATATTTTGAAACGACATTTTCTTTTTTTTTTATACATCAGAAAGACTTGAATTCGTTATCCGTTTTCTTAATATATATCTGAATCAAATTGGAATAGGGAAAATACAGGAGTAACTGTTCAACGTATAGAATAATTCCCATTATAAACTTGGTTTTTGTTGCGAGATATTTATATATGCTATTACTGTATTCTTAAAAATTCCATATGAAGGACATTTCCACATAGAATGACTTTTCTGTACTTAAATAAAGACAGAAAGGTATGAAGGAGGTTGGAAATATGAGGAAGCAATTATAATTTGTCAGATTAGGTTAATTTAGAATGATAATAGCGGCTTCAAGAGTGTGAGGAGAACCACATAGTAGAACAATGTAAAATCAAACACAAACTCGATTAACCTATCTGTATAAACTGTAAAACCAATGGACAAGTTGCATCATTGCAGGATTATCAGGAGTTTCCAGAGCCACTGCCAAAAAAATCAAAAGTTCTTCTACTCAAATATCTTTAGAGATTCTACCTTCACTTCACAAATGGTACACCAACCAAATACGATTTTTCAACTCCACCTAGCCATAAACAACGATAATGTCTCTCATTTGGACCTGATGGCTTTATTATTAAACAAATGTCAGGTCATTGACCATTAATCATTATTCAAGAAGATCTCCAATGCTTCCCAAAAATACAATTCAAGTAATTTAGTGCAAAACACTCATCTAAGTATGAGCAGTCATAGCCCATCCAGAATTCCGCAAAGCAGGTGAAGTAGTTAAATTACAATGAAAGGAATAGGCCCTAAGACAATAGTGTCTGGTTTAATAGACCAAACATGACCATAGCAGCAGAAAGTGGTGAATCCGTGTGTGCGTGTCCGAAAGTGGTGAGACACAGTGAGGTTCACAAAATTGATTCCAGGACTTATCACCAGGAATTTGGAAAGTTAAACGATGAATGATCTTTATCTCTAATTTAGCAGAATGCAGCAGCCGGCCTCTACGAAACCTTTGAGGGATACCAATTCCTATTTTTGACAAAAAGATCCGTCATCTCATTGCCCCGAAAACCACAGTGGGATATAGCTCATGGTTGCTTTAGCTCTAATAATAGATCTCATGATTCCTTTACCCCTGATAATCGATCTCGTGGTTCCTTTAGTTCTTTTAAATAACCTCAAAGCAATCAATGTAGGCTACCCAACACTTTTGTAACATCTGCCAGCTTTTCAAATGGAGAGCAATCTTCTTAACAGGCTTTGACTTTTAAAGCAAGCCTTTTTCTGCAGCATCACAATCAACCCCATAATGTATATAGGCATTAAATGTATAGATTTATTTTCCTGGAATGCTAATGTTATCTATAACAAAGAGATTAATTTGCAAATTTGCATTGCTCTCCAGACCTCCTGCCCATTCAAGAAACACATCTTAATCAAGCTGAAAAATTCTATACTGTTAATTATGATTGTCTCAAACATAACAGGATTATTCTCCCTAATAGTAAGACTTTTGGTGGTACCGCCATCTTAATTAAACGTCAACTTCCTTATTATTACATAGAGCCCCCTTAAAAAAAGTGTTTAAAACATGCTGTTTTCCCATTATAACGCTTTTAGGTGGTGCCACAGGCTCCCATAATATGCGGCGGCACAGACATGGCAATAATTTACATAAAATATCGAGGTCTAGCTATGGTATTAATTTCGAACCTTATGGATAATTCCTTCACGACGTTGTACACTCATGTCCATAAATTAAGGATAATTCAGAATCACACAGAAATTGAACTCTAAAATAAAAATTTCACCTGTAGAATTATCACACATCTTGAAGAAGAATATGCAAATTACAGGAAACCACCAGATGGCGCGGATAGTACGTCACAATGACGAGAGTGTAAGAGAGGGGATATAAGGAATGGTGGCAAAGAAGTAAAATTGTTCACAGGCGCTTTAAAATCCTTTCAGTGCAATAACCGCATAGTTATGGCACAAAGGAAGCATTTGGATGATTTTTTACGTGGTAGAATTATCGGACGACTGGAATGTGGACGTACTTAGCTGGAAGTATCCGAGGAACTTGGAATCGCCCAGAGTGTCATCTCCAGGCTTTGGCAACGATTCCAAGATGATAGTAATGTGAGTAGATGTTACAGCACAGGTCGCCCCCGAGTTACAACGCCGAATGAGGACCGGTATTTAGCAGTTACTGCCAAAAGAAACAGACGGATCACCACATCAGACAGTGGTCTTGAGTGATGTTTTCTGACGAGTCCAGGTTTAGTTTGCAGTCTGATTCTCGCCGGACTTTCATATGGAGAGCGCCAGGTACCCGTTACCACCAAGAGAACACCATTGAACGACACCGTTACGGTGGTGCAGGATGGCTCGTTTGGGGAGGAATTATTCTTGGTTCCAGAACTGACCTGCATGTTCAGAGTGTAACGATGACAGGCCACATCTATCGGGATGTCATTCTGGAACAACATGTACGTTTGTTTCGGGGAGCCATGGGTGCTGAATTTCTGTTTATGGATGGCAACGCCCGTCCTCACCGTGCAAACATTGTAGACGAATGCCTTCAATTGGAGGATATCACCCGTATGGATTGGCCAGCATACTCACCGGACTTGAATCCAATAGAGCATGTGTGGGATATGTTTGACCGACGAATTTCAGCCCGTCAACCCCCTCCCACCTGTCAACCGGAACTTCGGAGGGCATTGCTTGATGAGTGGTGTAATATTCCCCAAGATCAGATTGATAATTTGATACTCAGCATGCCTAGGCGTTGTAAGGCTTGTATTGCATCGTCCGGGAGACATACTCCATATTAACCATCATACTAGCCATGTTATACTGTTTTTTGTAAACAGGTTCTTTTTTGAAATTTGCTCCAAGGAGTAAAAATCGCAATTTTTATTAATTATGTCAAACATATAGCATCTTTTTTGCTCTTTACCTATTGTTTAATAAATAGACTTTACAAATCAGTCAAATTTGTTTTGCTTCTGTCTCTTTCTTTGCCTGAACTTCATTATCCTTAATTTATGGACATGAGTGTATTTTGAATGGCCGTCATAATATTTAGAAAATTTAAATACGTTGTACAAAAGTTTCACGTGAGAAAGTTTTAAGACATGTAATTTTAAATTAAAACAATTTTTGTAAGGCTAAATATCTTTATATTTCTACAAAAATTATGCTTTAGAAAAATAATTCTGTAAACATGTATTTTAAGATGTATATATTAGATATGATGATTTAAAATGACTTCATACATATGTCCTGAGAGTAATTAATTTTGATTAGCAGCAACACAAAATTGTGCATGAATTTTTAAATGTAATAAAATTCTGTTTAACATATGTATTGTTCTGCTTAAGAAATAAAATTGCAACTTACACCATGTAAATTATATTCATGAATGTATTTTCTTCATATTGCTATCCTCTAAGGCTCTGGGATACCTTCTGTCAATATTGATAGTTCCTATTTCAATATACGAATTTGAATATTTCATATATTTATAAGGAAGGCGTTTCATATTTTTCACAAGGAATGCATCACATGTTGAAATATTCAATGCACTAAAATAAAATTTATGATTCGTACTTTTTACAAAAGTAAAATACGTTTGTCGATATGTTCATAATAATATATTTATTAATAAATAAGAATGTATTTTATAAGGTAATATTTTGGGAAAATATTTTTAAAATGAAAGGAAAAACAGAATAATATTTATGCATCATTGAATAAGAAAAAATACAAATTAATTGTCTGTATCATTCTTTGTACAAAAACAAGGTCATCATTATTGGGGTCAGTACAAAATCTCTCAAAATTTAAAAAAAAAAAAAAAACAGTACTAAATCTTGTTTTTTAATGATAATAACGCATAATTAATTGTTTTTTTAAATAAAAGCCCAAAGTCCTATGCAAAACAATTTATTTTAAATTATTAATATAACTTTCCTATTATTACTTTTTTTGTTGAAATTAACCTTCTGCAGATATAGAACAAATGAATGCTGAGCTAATTAATTTTTTTATGAATAATACTTTTAAGACAACAAGAATAAAAAAAATTAAAAGAAGAAATAGCAAATTTGATGCTTTTTAAAATTTTTTAAGAAAGACAGTTGAGAAATATTTCACGAAACAGAAACAGTTTTACATACAGTATTTAACAAACACCAAACTGTTTCAGTAAAATTAATTTATTTGTGTGCTTTTTACATATGAACTGTATTTATTTGGTAATTTTTTTATGCTTCTTAATTTATAACTACGTAACTATCTACACACTTACATAGCATTTCAATACATTAAATTAGATTTCAAATACATTAAATGATTCTTTTTATTTTTCTTCTGATCTACACTAAATTCTTTGCTTGATGAAGCTCATTATTTTCCTTTGCAGTTATCCAAACATTCTTGTTCAGAAGAGTATCTATTACCGTTGCCTTGACAACCACCATAAGTGAACTTGTTGCACTTGCCGGTCTTTGCATCATAGTTCCAGCTAGGGAAGGCTGCTCGACACATTCCGGTTTTGGGTGGATCGACGCAATTCTTCTCCTTGTCTGTACAAGAAAATTATAAATTATCTTTTGTAAACAAACTGAGTATATTTATGAGGTGATATTTGCATATATCTACAAAATATTAGATCAAGAATAGTTCAAAATTACAGTTTCAGACAGATAAAGCTTTCATCGTTTAATATTTACTGTGCATATTTTCTAATTATATATTTGGCTTGGCACATTCATAAAGTTTCTTCGTTATAAACTCACATTTTCGAATAATGATCGAGTCTGAAATTACACTTTTCAGAATTTCTTCAAATTATTAAAATAACCGTTGAATCGGGACTGCAAAGACTACAAGGGCTAAATCTAGAGAATACAAAAGAAGGTTGGTAGCGAAAATACATTTTTTTTCTGTAGAAACAGGCTTATTAGTATAACTTACTTAGAGCAAAACTTAATCATTTGATTGAGATTTATCTACCTGTTCAGAAATATATCAATTACTTCTCCATAGAACATGTTTATTCATCAAATCAAAGAAAACAAAAATCATTACGAGTTCTTTTTTATCTTCACAACAAAAAATTTTACTGCATAATCTATGCTGTTTTCTGAAACAGGAATCTTTGTGATCATAGCGAATCTTCTTCCTAAATGGTTAAAGGCTATTTTGTATTTGGTCCTCCAGTAACAATTGGATTAAAAAATCCAAGAATATTATATTCCATATATAAAACGTTACTCTTGTGTATTTTCTACTGTTGTTGAAACATTTTACTGCTTGCAAATGTTTACTGTTGTGCAAAAGTTCACTGGCGTTTGCTTTTATCAAGCAATCATCTGAACGCGAAATCAGATGTTGGCTAAATAAAAGCTACAGATTCCCTGAAAGAACTTCTTTGCTTAGCAGATATTATTTTAGAAAAAAATAAAATTAGTAAATCTTAATAAAATGCATTTTTAAATTATCATCTGTTACATTGTGTTGGAAAAGTTCAAAATTTTAAGATCTGAAATTTCGATCATAAAAGTTTGCTGAAATACTGTCAATATTCAAGGTCATGAAAAAAGAACAGTAAAAGTGAAATTAAAAATTTTTTATAGACATCCGGATGAATAGAAATTTATGTTAAGAACATCACGTTAACGTTAAATTTAGAACGTTTTAATTACGCTATTTTCATCGCAGGGTAGGCATCTAAACAAAGTATTTCAGAGTAAACAAAGTGCTTCAAATAAGCTACATTCAAATGTTAATTTCTTTGTCCTATTTATTGATTTATTCTTTCCATGAATTTGTCAACAACGTTGAAAAAAATTACTAAAGTTTAAGGGTTAATGCTGTAATCAAGACTATTGCTCTTCAATATAAACCAACGTATCTGTTGGATATCAACAGGATTACTATGAGGAGTGGGCGTACATTTGAAAGAAAATGAGTTGTTAAAAATTTCGATGAATTTCGTGGGATTTTCTTAAAAAAAAATAGTTATTTTTAATTTTAAAATTACGTTTGAAATAAAAGACACCTTTTCCTGATTATTCAGCAAAAACTTTGATTTTCCGGATCAGTAGAAAAAACACTGTACATCATTTTGTTCATTAAAAACAATAAAATGAATAGGTAAAAAATATCTTTCAAGTAATTTACTGTCCTGTGATATTTCTTTCCGCCTTGTTTACAAAATGAGGCCATAATCAAATGAAAAATGTATCAAAGGAAAGACCTACAACCAAGAACTGATTAAGTTCCGAAGCCTTTAATTGGTTAAATAAAATATCAAATTATCTTAAACAAAAACACTCATAAACAGATGAGATGCAAAACTGAAGTGCAGTATAGAAAATCAAATATGTTGAAATTTGCATACCATCAGCTGCAACGAATGTGGCGCTGAGTACTACCACACACAAGAAAAGAATTAAAGTCTTCATATTGTCTTTCTGATGCTCACAGACTGTGAAACTTTGGTACCTATTTTCCTTATTTATAGTAACAACTGTAGCCAGTAATGGAAAATAACAAAAAATGTATATATTTTATATTACAATAAAACTAATACATTTATATAATCACGATGACATATATATTTCTCGTAGACATAATATGAGTCATCCTCATAAAAGTATTTCATGGTATTTGAAGTATATAATGGAAATGTTTTCCCAGTTCAGTCTGCACGTAGTTTTATTAAATAAGAAAATTGTCATGTGTTTTGATAAAACAAACTCAGTTATATAAATCACAAGAAGAAAATATTTATAACCGTACACCAGTGGCTCTAAAACTTTTGAAGTAGGAGGGCATTTGAAGTCTTACAAATAAATGTAGGTCCACTATATACAAATTTCTGAGAAATATTTAGTCGTTAAATCAAATATTACAGAACAAATACTAATAAACAAAATAAAATTAAAAGCACATGTTTATTTATTTTTGTGTTTATCAGAAACATGAGCAAGAAATTTCCTAGCGATTTTTTCAATATTTATTCATATATTTGAAAGGAAAACTATCTTTTTCCTGGCGATACATTGAAGATTTACACGTAATTGTGGTGAGGGTAGAAAATACTAATTTACATAAATATAAAAATGAAAATTATAGTAAATTTTCAAAACGTTTTTAAGTATTGACACACATTGTCCATTTAAAGAAGGTTTACAGACACAATTTTTTTCTATTTATCCGTCAGTATGACTGATCAATGGAGATTATTTGCAATTATTTTTCTTAAGATAATATTAAATGATCAACTCCACAATTTTTGTAGACTGCAATGAATATTTTTTTAGCAAAGTCGCATACATGCTAACACTTCTAATATCCAACCTTGGAAGTTGGATCATATGGTCCATGGACCATAATGTTCCTAGTTTCTCGGAAACTTTCTTTGGCGCATTATCATTGTCTTGGTAAAGTTTACGTGAATAAAAGAAGAAAAAGAACATTTAGAAACGTTAGTTGTTTATAATGAAAACTTCTTTGAGCGATAAAACGGACAAGAAAAGAAGCAGCTACATTTATTTTTGCGAAAACTGGACATCTTACAAAATGGAATCGCGTTCACTTGACAGAATTAAATTATTTCAATGTAATTCTCAAGCGTGTGTGTGGCAAGCGATTCTCAATGAACAGTGGATATAAAGAGAAGATGAAGCACGGTTTTATCTTACTAATATCAGCGGACCATTACTTTTGTCCTGTTGTGCCTGTGAGACAAAGAATTATGATAAAGTGGCAGCTTGAGTCCACAAATGTTTAGTGGACGTATTGTTACCGGATGCTGTCAGCATCATTTATGCTATATATTGGATGTATGTTATTTTAGGCAAATAGTCTGTCCCAATTATATCTGTTTTGAGAGGCAAATAGTACAAACTTCAATTTTATGGGCAATAACTGCAGACCACATCAGATGAGGATATGACTATAATTGTTTCTCCAGCGTTCTTCTTGATTTAAATCCCATAGTACTTGTGTAGGACGCCATGGGTACACACTGTTTGGCACAATTAAATCTGTCACAGGATGCTTAACAAATAAAACAGATGTCCATTAAAGAATGCGCACTATTACAGCGATAATTGTTGGATAATCTGGTGTTAAAAATGGATAGAGTGTGCCAGAGTATATTAATTAAATTAATTTTTTCATATATTATTATTATCAGTATAAAAATGTCTATTATTTTCGGAACTGGGAAAGTAATTCTTCGAGTAAATCTGTGTGTGGCCGGTCTTTTATCGGTATAGTCTTCAAACAGGATGAAAAGCCATTATTCAGCAGCTATTCATTTCAGTGCTAGTCTTTATGGTCCCAATTATCTACTCTGTTCATTTTCTCTTTGAGGATGAAAATGTGTGTTACAATGGGGACAGCCTTTAAAAAGTAAGTCAGGACTGTTGACAATGTTAACTGCTCTAAAATGGAAATTTATAGCAAGGATTGTTTTCACAGCCTAGGAATTTGAGTTTGAGGGTCAGATCACCCATTTGGGACTAAGACAAAGACTTTCTCCTCAAACCAGTTGCTGTCTTGAGGCGGTCTCAGGGATCCAAATCTATCCCATGAGGGAAATTGAAATTTCAAAAATAAAATGATCTAGAAGATGAGGTAAAAAAAGGACAGATGATGCGAGGATGGTTGAGAGATGATCGAGTGATGGAAAATGAGGACGTGTGTTGATAATTGTAAATTCATTGGTTTAAAAAAGGGTACCGTATCTAGTCATTTTGATCTGAAGAGAGCGACTCTGGGACTACCAGCTAAAACTGCTATTCAAGAGGAGCTTCCGATGTCTAAGTTATATATAATTTTTTGTCTAAGTTATAGCAGTAATTGAATGAAACAATTAATGCCGTGTCCACCAACCAGACTCAACTAACTGATGACCAAGATGAGCACGTAAATATACATATAGTGCGTTAATTTGTGATTGTACATTGTGATTGTATATATATATATATATATATACAATCACAAATTAACGCACTTGTGGTGCTGCAGTATATCCACTGCTATACCGTTCACCAATTTTCATAGCAATTGGTTGAACAGTATAGTAAATGATATACTGCGGCCCTATCTGGTGGTGAGTTACAACAAAGGGGATGGCACAACATCATTTTCCATGCTTTATCAAACACACACACAAAATTTCATCAAATTCGGCTCAGCCGTTTAGGATGAGTTGAGTGAGAAACACAAGTACAGAATAATTATAAAAAGATATATATATATATATACAATATTTTTTCTTTTCCCAAGTGACAAATTATTCATGAGACAGTAATAAGTTTAAAATTGAATGTCAGTTAATATTTTACTATTATTCTGAAATTAAGAGATTACTATAACTGCACTTCTATTTGTTTATTCATTTATTATTTTTTTAAAGTATCATATACCCCTTTGAGTAATCAAGAAATTTTATTTGTAATATCCAATGATTCCTTTTTTTTATATTTGGTTATTAATTTTTGTTATGACGGACTTTTTATTAATTGATTAACTAAAATCACATGAATTACATCTAGGGGCTCCACGGTATTATTAATACTGATGATTAAAATTTTCTTTTTGTTTACTATTATCATTGTATAGATATTTTTATCTTTGTATAAAATTTTATTTTTATTATCTATATTTGTATTCATTGTTTTATGGCAATGTGGATTCTCTCTTTTCAATAAGCAATTTTCCTTATCTCACAAGATTCTGGAGTAAAGCGAATCTGTCTGCAAATATTTAACCTTGGGGAGTTTTTATTAAAGTTGTATTTTTATGGGTTATTACAAAGATACAACGCATTTAGTTTTGATTTATTTATGTTTACATGCCATTTGTATGAAGGGTTTTATGCTGATTTAGATATTGATTAGAATGGGATGTTTTAGTTTATTCGTATAATGATTGTAATTAATTTTGTTATTTAATTTTATTTTTATTCTACAACACCACACAACCATTGAAGTTAAGCGAGAGCATATTCCTTAATAAACGAGTAATATAAAAAAAAAAACTTTTTAAGTCAGTTCCTACTTTTTTTCACTATATTGAAGGAAAGTCCTTTACAAATAAAGGTGAAATTTTCCTCTTACATCTGGCGCCATCTATTGGTAGATACATGCAACTTAAATCTAAAAAAAATTAAAATTAATTAATTAAATTTGATTAATGAATTAATATTTGAAAAACTGTGTTAACATCCAGTGTCATCCACTAAAAGTTCGAAAAAATGTATTTGAACTTGAGTGGATGAATAAAAAGCATTTTATTAACGATTGAAAATGTGAGCAAGATATAAATAGGGAGAGTGTGAACTAATAGAAGGAATTGAATAAAACGGGCCCAATCTGCCCAATAATAATCTGCCCAATAGGAAGAACATCAAGCAAATGGGGTTTTTTTCCAATTCCTACTATTAGTTCACACTCTCCCTATATATACATGCTCAAATTTTCAATCGTTCATAAAATACTTTCTATTCATCCATTCAAGTTCAACTACATTTTTTTGAACTTGTAGTGGATGACACTTGATGTTAATACAGTTTTTTCAAATATTAATTCATTAATCAAATTTAATTAATTAATTTTAGTTTTTTTTAGATTTAAGTAGCATATATTTACCAATAGAGGGAGCCAGATAACTTAAATAAAGGAAATAAAATTATTTATAAAGGACTTTCTGCAATAAAATGAAAAAAGTAGAAATTGACTTTAATTTTTTTTTTTTTTTTTTTTTTTTTTTTTCCATTACTTGTTTATTATTAAATCCATTAGGTATTTTTTAGTATAATTTTAAATCATATTATATAAGATTAAAGTAAAGATTTTGTAATTAAAATCAATTTAAAAATTTTTATTTAGGGGTCAGAAATATTTTGGTATTTCCTCAGGCCTTGATAAAATTCTTAACAACGATTTTTAATTAAAAATTAAAATGATAATTGTAACAAAATTCCGATGAAATTTAACAGCAGCAAATGACGATAGACAACGCTGTTCATGCAATGTTATTTCGAATGCTTACTGCATCAAACTTTAAAATGATATCAAAATAAAAGATGAAAATTAATCATCAGTATATTTTTTAATGAATAATGATTGATGAAAACTCAGATGTTTTTTTAATCTTTATAAAATTTAATTTATTTCACTATTATTAAGATTAACGAACCAGTTTCATAAATGGTTATAATAAATAAATGAATTATTGATTTTAAATTAATTATTAATTATTGAGTGTTTAATGTTAAACAAGTACCCATTTAAAATGCTGAACATTAAAACCCATATAATATTTTTTGCCAGTTGGAATGCACACAATCAGTAATGTAATTTCCAAAAAAAAAAAAAAAATGCCATGATTTTTAGTTATATATCTTTTTACTTCACAACATATTGGAATTTTCAAAAAAAAAATTTAAAATTGATTTTTATTTGTGTGTCCGCGTGCAACCAAAACACAAAGATTAGCTTTCAAGGTGAAAGCCAATACCGTAGTCTACTTTTCTCAAGAGATTACGATAAAGATTGAAATCCAGGAATTTAATTTCTTGCTTTTTCAATGTCATTTGAATCAGAAATTTTCGAAGTGATAAATGCAAGATAAAAAAGAAAGTAATATGAACAGATTATTTTTCAATATAATAAACTCCATTATTTTCCATGACAATTATTAAACGAATTTTTAACATTTTAAATACTGTAAAATGTGTTTTTTTTCTTGTGCAAAATGTTATTTTTTTTTCTCTAAACCATATGTAGTTTTTTCTTTGAAGCCATAAAACATTTACTTATTTTTTTTATAAATAAATTGTTTCAGATTTTACAAAAAGATTAGTTGGGGAATATGTTTCGTCTGTAGCTTTAAAAAAAAACAAGTTATATAAAAAATAAAATTAAGTCAATTCCTACTTTTGTTCCACTATACTGCAAAAAGACCTTTATAAATAATTTTCATTCCTTTTTTTTTAAGTTTATCTGGCGCCATCTATTGGTAGATATTTGCAACTAAAATCTAAAAAAAATTAAATTAATTAATTAAATTTAACTACTGAATTAATATTTGAAAAAACTGTATTAACATCAAGTGTGAACATTTTTTTGAACTTGTAGTGGATGCACTACAAGTTCAAAAAAATGTATTTGAACTTGAGTGGATGAATAGAAAGTATTTTATTAACAATTGAAAATTTGAACAAGATATATATAGGGAGAGTGTGAGCAAATAGAAGGAAATGAATATGCTCTTAAATCTTAAAATTTATTTTTATTGTTTTCTATTTTATAAAATAATATGCAATAAGAATTTCTTTTCTAAGTACGATCTAACCTGCAAAATATCGAATTAAGTTAATTTTATGTATTTTTTACCCACACAAACGACCGTCGATTCTATTAGGATAGCCTATTTTATCTATTAATTATATGAAATTCCAAGGCATAAGAGATATTTTTTTTTGTTCTAATGCAGCTGGAAACACTTAGGCAATTGTCATTTAAACAGAGATATACGTGCATATCAATTTTGTTTTATGTTATCGAATTTTCAGTAATGTTTGTCCTACATCCATAAATTGATTGATATATTATAGTTGTAAAAAATACATTATTATGCAAAAACTGTTCTTAAAAATATATCGTTTCAATAAAAGTCCTCATTAATTTTATGACATACCAAATCTTTCTTTATGAAGACATGTATATATACAAATTTGAACTGCAGATACTTGAAGACATGTCTTCAAGTATCTTCAGCTAAAATTTGAACTTAACAGCATTTTGAAAGTAGGACTTATAATCCCCCTATATAATTATAATCATCCTGTATATACCCAATGTTTTTTTTCCAACATCCCTTTCATAATTATTAGTGAAACATAAATACAATGCTGTCAAAAATTTATTTACTTAAACTAACGATGAACTCTGCTATAAATAAATAATCTAGAGGATTTAAAAAGGCTACCGGAAGAAATTGAATCGAATTCTAATAGAATGATAACCATGTATCAGGTTCACCTACTTAAATAGAATTAACTTTAGTTTCATTCGTGATTTTAATGTTATTTCATGTTTATATGGTATCCATCATGATTTTAATGTTATTTCTTGTTTACATGTTATCCATTCTGATTTTAATGTTATTTCATGTTTACATGTTATTCATTATGATTTAAATGTTATTTCATGTTTGCATGTTATTCATCATGATTTGAATGTTATTTCATGTTTACATGTTATTCATCATAATTTTAATGTTATTTCATGTTTACATCTCATTCATTATGATTTTAATGTTTTAATGCTTGCAGTCATTATAATTTTAATGTTATTTCATGTTTGCATGTTATTCATTATGATTTTAATGTTATTTCCTGCTTGCATGTTATTTATTATTATTTTAGTATTATTTCATGTTTACATGCTATCCATTATGATTCTAATGTTATTTCCTGTTTCTTCATTATGATTTTAATGATATTCATGATTTTTGTATTATTTTTTGTATGCATGTTTTTATTATATATTTCCATGATAAATTATATATTTTTTTCATAATGTTTTATTTGCATCAATAATTTTTTTTACTATAGTAAAAAGGCAGTGAATATCATAAAATAATAAAAATTTCTCACGGTCTCTCTCATATTCAAAGAGAGTCGATTAGTTTATTTTTTAATTGAAAAAGAAATGAAAAATTGTACGTATTTATGACCCTATGATCTAATTGTCTAAGTTAATTTTAACTTCATCTTAAAATGTTAAAAATATGTTAAGCTCTTTTTTCAATATATTTGTCTCATTTTTCTTTACACTCCATGATAGCATGATTTTTATTTGGTTTCTTTTACTATATTTTTTTGGATTTGTTCTTTATTTTTTATTAACACTTAGTATTTTTTTTATTTTTTTATCTCATAGTTTATCATTCCCATCTACATTATTGAGTTTTAATGTTCAACGTCTACCCATTTAAAATGTTGAACTTTAAACACCATAATAATATTTTTTGTAATCAGAAATCTAATTTTCGAAAAACAAATTCATAATTTTTTAGCTGTATATCTTTTTAATTCACAACAAATGGGAATTTCCCAAAAAAACAAAAATCAAATTAACTTTTTAAATTATAAAATTAATCAAAGTCTTAAAACATTATATGGACTATATTTTTTAAAAAAAGGTGCAAGGGAAGCTATTATAAGAGCCTTACAAATGAATTTCTTAAATTTTAAAGGATTTTAAAGCTGAAAATAGGTTGAAGTTGAATGCATATCTATTAGTTGATGCTTCAAATCGCATTTCAATGCAATAAAATAAAAATGAAAAAAAAAATTAATTATTTGATATAGGTTGATATTTTCTTTTTTTTTTTAATATCTCAAAAACTGAAAGAACTTGTAGAAAATTTATCATATCGGACAAAAAACCACAACATGACGCCTTCTTCAGTCAAAAAAAGATAAAAAATAATAAATACACAAAATTCTTCAAAGAATAATTTTAGTCTTATGAATATTTATTGCTCATTTTTTTTTCTGGTAAAAATTTAGCAAAAAAAAAAATTAACAAACTAATTTGACAAAAAATTGTATTTTGCTTAATTATTTATGACTAAAAGAAGATGTAAATCATATCACAATGATTTGCATAACTGTACACAATAGTCTTTGCTCGATCTTCTTTGCATTTATTATTATTCTGTGCAGTTATCGAAACATAGTGCTTTAGAAGTATATCTGTTTCTGTTGCCTTTACAACCACCATAAACAAACTGGTTGCATTTTCCTGTCAATTGATCATAATTCCACCTAACGAAATGTCCTCTACACGTTCCTGCGTCTGGCGGATCTACACAATTTCTCGTCATATCTGCATAAGGAAACCATAAATTATTATGTATAAACTAAGTAAACACATTGTTTCTACAAAGATTTAAAAATGCACTTGTATAACATCAAAATTTAAATAAAAGCAAGTTTTGTTGCGACTAGGGATTGCAATATCGGACCAAAAGTTCAATAGCGGTAATCGGTATTTTTTAGATCTTAATACCGGGATACCGGTTTTAATACCGGTAGTAGAAATGTCATTGTAGCTGTCATTTTATTTATAATTTCATCCAAATCATCTTTTTTTTTTTTCAAAATTATCTAAAATCCCTGAGGACTTGCGCTCAGAAACTGTGCTTAAGTTTGTATCTTCATCTCAGTTAGATTCTTTCCTTTTTAATAAGTTTGTATCATGTTTCGTTTTTAAATGTGTACTTCCTCCAATCACTTTAATAATTCTTGAACATTTTTATACATTGGGCCACCCTATTCTTTGCATCATATAAATAATGAAACCTAACTGAAGTATTATCAACTAATTTTTTATGTTCATTAAAGTTATTCTTATTTATTACTATGGGGTATTATTTATGAGTATATATATAATAAATCTGAAAAATACTTTGAATTCTAAAGTACGATATGCAAACACAATGTGAATAACAAACTCATCAATTAAAAAAAATATCGAAATATTACATACTTTCTTCACAACTACAACCTTGTTTTCACAGATAAGAGTTTCTAGTTTTCAAATAAGAATTCACAGATAAGAATAAGAATTTCACACATAAGAAGTTTTTCATTGATAAGAATTCTAAATTTTTAGTAAATACCGAAAAACCGGTATTTAAACTTGTGAATACCGGTATTACAAAATTGTACAAATGGCTCAAAATACCGGTATTCGGTATCCCGGTATACCGGTATTGCAATCCCTAGTTGCGACCACGTCCAAAGATCAAATTTTCAAAAATCAAAATTTTTAAAGTCAATTCCTACTTTTTTTTCACTATATTGCAGAAAGTCCTTTATAAATAATTTTCATTTCATTTTTAAGTTTATCTGGCGCCAACTATCAGTAGATATATGCAACTTAAATCTAAAAAAAATGCTTCTTTGCCACCATTCCTTATATGCCCCTCTCTTACACTCTCGTCATTGTGACGTACTATCCGCGCCATCTGGTGGTTTCCTGTAATTTGCATATTCTTCTTCAAGATGTGTGTGATAATTCTACAGGTGAAATTTTTATTTTAGAGTTCAATTTCTGTGTGATTCTGAATTATCCTTAATTTATGGACATGAGTGTAATAGAAGGAATTAAAAAGAGACATAATTTCAATATTTCATATTAATTAATAATTTTATAAGAGTGATAATTTTAAAGATTATTGATGAATTATAACGTCAATTCTAAATAGAGTTTCGATTAATGAAATAGAAAGTTTTCCTTTAAATTTACGGTATTACAAGTTTGCTTTCTTTGAGATTCAAGATTTTCGAACTTATAAAAGTAAATAAAATTATGTCGTCAACACACGAAAAAATGAAATTATTATAAGTCAAGTGAATATTCTTTAAACTATTAATATACCGTTTTTAATTTATAATATTTATAAATTACTAAAATTTATTTTCTATATTAGATGCCTAAATTAAAAATTTTAAATATAAGTTATTGTTTAAATTAAAACAAACTAAACATTAAAAAATATATTAATCACTTATTAAAATAGTTCAAATTGTAGGATCATTTAATGCCAAATCATAGCATTGCATAAAATAGTTGTATTTTTATCTTTTCTTTTTAAAGCAATGAAGTAACATGTACTCCAGATTTAACTATTGTGATCAAATGAGTTCAAATTGTGGGAACATGTAATGGCAAATTACAGCATCGAATGGTGTATTGACATTTTTAAGATATTTTGATTGTCATCTTGATTGTCATTTGATATCAAAATAGTAGTTGTATTTTTAATACATTAATTAACTATTTATCCTTTTTTAAAGCAATGAAATAAGAAAGTTTCTACAGATTAAATCTTCTGATTTGATACGATATCCAGTAATTAATCTATTCTCTTATCTCAAACTAATCAATATAATCAATCTCTGATTCAATTTACAGGTATTCCAGAATTATTTTAAATATATACATTAATAAAATAGGAGAGACGTAAAGGCCTTGATACCATAGATAAGTTCTCACAAGGTAATCTTGCAATAACATACACCTATGGATCCTCTGACAAATTCCTCAATAAGGAAGGTGCAAGCATTTTCTTTCTACTTCCAAATGAAAGTAAATACCATCATAAAATGAAAACAGGCCTGATAGCTTCAAACTTCACCAGCGAGCTCATAGCAATTAAAGAGGCTGTTGATTTATATCTAAATGACTCAAATATTTCAGACCTCACTGACGGGTTAATGATTTTTTTTACTGCAAGTCAGCTCTGGAAGCAATTAAAAATGGAGATACTAACATCACTTCTGCGATAAATGTTCTGCTCGAGACTCTACACTGTAGAGGCAAATCATGTCATCTTCAATGGATTCCTGCACATGTCAATTGAGGGCAACGAATGCGCTGACTCTTTAGCCAAAGAAGCCAGGGACAATGATCAACCCAGGACTACCATCACACTTGTAGATGCTAACGCAGTTGCCAAAACCCGACTAATTCCTCATAACTTTAAGAAGCCACTCATCACGGACTTCAACTGCCCTAGGAAGTTGACATCAGTTATCAGCAGATTCAGAACTAATCATTACAGAGGGATGGAGATTCTCCCAGACAAGACCGGGGAATACATCCCCTGCAGGAATTGCCCCGACGCTTTCCTAACACCTAAGCATATTCTAGAGTGCCCAGCACTCACTCCCCATGTTTTGCATTTGGGTATGGTGCCAATCGAGGCCAACTTAAGAGAAGTCCTGTGTAGTGAAGCGGTGCCATTGCTAGAGGTCGCTATCGTGAAGACTTTTGACTCGAACAAACTTTGATAATAATATTTTAAATCCATGGGCACGATAACAACAACAGAGACGTAACATTAAAGTACAAAATTGAAAATTAAATCGTTGAAACACGCTTACCTTCACGATCAGCGAATGTGGTGCCAAGGAAGGTTACACACAAGAAAAAAATTGAAGCCCTCATATTGTCTAAATTCAGGTGCTTAAAGTTTATGAGACATCCTTCATTCCTGATATCCTTATTTATGGTAGCAAAAGCAACCAACAATTAGGAATATCAAACAATACATACTTTATTTCACAATATATTGCCGGCATTCTTTTAATCGTGATGACATTCACTTTTTTTTAATTTCTTGGAGAAGTTAGTCTTTCCGACATTCTTCTTTCTTTCTTCATAATACAATGAGTTGCCTACATAGAAGAATTTCATGGTATTTGAAGTATGTAATAGGAAGAAGAACATCTGATCTATGAGTAAATTATATTCAAATAGAAAACTACATCATGTCCAAATAAAAGAAGCCGAGTTAATAAGTAAGTCATTTAAAATTATAAATAAGAAAACATTTAAAATACATGTACTCAAACGTTGCAGTATGTTTGCTTTACCCAGTTTGTTCTCTTGTCTTAGAATTTATGAATATAATTTACTTTATTTGAAGGTTATTCTGACGCGTCGACATGTTGCCTTTTGTAATATTTTACAGTTACTCACGAAATCTTTGTTTGCTCATTTTCAAATGTTTCACACGAGGCCTTTGTTTAATTCAAAACATTTTGCTAAAAGAAAATTTTGACTTTTTAAGATTTGATAATATACTACTGTGTCCAAAAAGTAAGACCAATTTTAGATTTAAAATTCCCGGGGCTTATGGAATTTCAATTTTCTTTTCTTTTTTAGGTTGCTGCCACTGTTCTTGAATATTCTTAGTGTTTGAGTTACGTTTGGCTTTGTGAGACGCTAAAACAGATTCCGGCTATTTCTGAAATATTTGAATTAATAGAGCAAAGAAATTGCATTCAATTTTGTTTGCGTAAACGTATAGAATGTTGCAGAAGGCATTCGATGAGCATTCCTATATCGGAAAGAAATGTTTCGAAGTGGTATAAACAGTTCAAAGATGGCAGGGAACACGTTGAAGACGAAGAGCCCTCTGGTCAACCATCAACCGCAACCGACGAAGCTCACGTCAAAAAAAATTAAAGATTTGGTTCTCGCGAACCGGGGATTTACAATTAGAGACCTTGCTGATGATGTTGGAATTTCCAAAGGATGGGTCAATTCCATTTTGGGCCTCAAACGCGACAAATCTCGATTGGTACTGAAAACACTGAATGCTCCAGCTCACATGCATTGATTCTTCGTGACCTTTTCTCCAAAAAGGAACCCATATCGTTCCACAACCACCGTAAACGTCTTCTGGCTATTACCTAAACTCAAAAGACCACTCCGGGGACAGCGTTTTGTGTCGATCGAAGAGATTCAACGTGAATCGGAGGTGCTTTGAAGGCCATCCCTGCCGATGACATTTTAGCATGCATTAAAGATTGAAAACCAAGTTGGCATAAGTGCCTTGTGTCCGGAAAGGTTTACTTTGAAGGCGATGGGATAAATTTGGAAGAATAAATAAAGAGTTTTTGAAAAAAAATAATTGATCTTACTTTTTGGGCTCAGTAGTATTTACAACTTATTTTCAATTTATAAAGGTTTCGGAAAACCAAATATTAATATTACTTCAAAACTGTTCTTCTTTGGCTATCTATTTTTATAACTTGTAATTTAAATTTATTACGCTATTCAACCCAGAAAAAATATATATTAGGTTTGGAATATATTTATTTGTATTTTGTTGAGATTTTCAATTTGTTAAACAAACATGAGTTGTTAAAGCAAACACATTGAAATTCGTTATTGCTGGGCAAACATGCTGCTACATGATTGCTTTACAAAACTTGGTCTCCTGTCTTACAATTTATGAATATTTTTCTTGTATCTTAAAATGCATACATATTTATAATTTACTTTAACACTAATTTGGAAGTTAAAAATTTATTTCAAAATAATAATAATTTTAAATAAATAAATTTAAAATTGATAAAATTATAATAAATCAATGCATCTCTTTTTCTATTTTACTAACAAACAAGTAATATAAAAAAAAAAAATTAAAGTCAATTTTTACTTTTTTTTTCCCCCCATTGCAAAAAGTCCTTTATAAATAATTTTCATTCATTTTTTTAAGTTTATCGGGCGTCATCTATTGGTAGATATATGCAACTTAAATCTAAAAAAAATTAAATAATTAAATTTAATTAATGAATTAATATTTGGTAAAACTGTATTAACATCCAGTGTCATCCACTACAAGTTCAAAAAAATGTAGTTGAACTCGAGTGGATGAATAAAAAGTATTTTATGAACGATTGAAAATTTGAACAGCATATATATAGGAAGAGTGTGAGCTAATAGAAGGAATTGAAAAACAAATTCTGAACAATTTTTAAATCGAAAAAGATTTATTGATTGGAAACCATGATTTTTGCATTTTTTTTTCTTTTTAAGAAAATCTCATAATTTCAAATCAAAATGTTTAGAAATATAGCTCAGAATGATTCATAAAACGACTTTTGACATAAATAGGAAAGAAAGGGTCGAAAAAGAAAAATGAGTTATAATAAAATAACGAAAATTAATAAGCTTCATAATAAATTAAAGAAAACTAATGTTATCACATTCAAGGCTTAGAAAAAATCTTTTTACAAAAAATTAACTGTCATATATTCCTGATTAGAGGTTTAAAAAAAAGTAACACAATTTATTATAATAGTATAGTTAGATTTCAATATTGGCATCAAAATTATCAATATATTTTCCAATTGATATATTAAAAGTTATATCATTTTTATTTGTTTTATAATTTCGATAGTGATAGTTTAAAAAAAGATGTGTATTTCATCATATTTTTTCATTACAGTTCTACATGGATATAAAAGTGTCAAAAAAATGTTTCAGAAAAAATTGATCAATCTGCTTCCATTTTTTTTTAATATTAGAATTTTGCCTCATAACTTAAATCAAATTGTATTAAGTGAGAATTTCACCTTTTTTAACTTTATCCAACATATTTTAAGTCATTTTATTAAAAGTACTGCTTTACTATTTTTGCTGGTTATAGAATTTCTAATTGTTTTCTAAGGAAAAAAAATGTCCCAATCAGAATAGTTTTTTTAAAAAAAAAGATTCATTTTTTATTCTACAATTTCTTTAATTTAGTTCTGTAAGCATAATTGTAGGTTTAATTTGAAATAAAAAAAGATATTCACAAACTACATACTTTCTTTTAAATTGTTAAACAATTTTGAAGATGTAGTGAATCCCTTTGACCTGTGAATAATGCATTTGTAAACTAAGTATTGAATAAATATCATGAATTAATGACATATAAATACAATTTCAATTTTTCAAACATTTAAGCTTTATACTATATCCAGTAACCATATTTAAAGTATATGTATTTACAGTTTAATCCTAAAGAATATGTTGAGGCAAATATAGCACCATTTCGTATACAAACTATATAGATTTTAAACTGAGTAGAAAAATTATGTGCCGTGTTCCATGTAAATGCATAAAAAGACAATTTCATCTGTCATAGTAATTAAACTTTGATACTGGACTCAGGTTTAAATTAAAGCGGCTCTTCATTTTGCAGTTACATCATTGGACCCAAAGTTTAATAAAAGTATTTCATACACGCATTCACTAAAAGTTGTAATACTCAAATTAACCTCAATTATTTTATATTAATTAAACTAACTTTAATAATTATGTTGCAGTATTATTTTATTTTCTGGTACTAGCCCTGAATTATAGTAAGTTTTTGTTTATTATAGAGTCTAAATTAGTCCAAGCCAATTATTAGTTTAAATATTTAAAACTGTATAAATAAGTTAATGAATAATTGTATTCTTCATCATTTTTATATTCATTCATTAATCAATTAACTATTGATGAAAAATTTGTGTAAAATGGTATTAGTAATTATTTTTCACAAAACTATTATTTCCATCATTACAAAAAATCCCTATGAGAAATTTATTTACGTGCTTATCTGTTTGATTTTTTAAACAATATATTAATTGTCAAGTGTACATTTTATATTGTATAGAATGCTAACAATTTAATAACTCTATGGATATTTTGTTAAAATACAATAAATATCTTAAATTCAGATGTTCACAACACAAGAAAGTAATGATCGATTTTTTAAACATTTTTTTAAAGTTTAACATCCATCAAATACTAGTATCAAAAAGTTATTTGTTACAAAAATTACTTTGGCAAGTCTATAGTTTAAAGAAACTGTTTTAAAAATAACACGTACCTGACTTCAGCACTATTTCAATTTATTCAAAAATATATTTATGTGTAATTTATTTTTTATTTCAGCACGAAATTTGAATTTTTTTACATCCAAACAAATAAATAAATCAATTTAGATTATTAAAATCAAGAATTTATAATAAATTCTTAAAATAACGATTTTTATTTTATTAACTTTGATACTTAACATACTATTTTTTTGTTCTATCTACAAACTTACTATGTATAGTACAATTTAAATCATATTCTTATATATTGAAATCTAAAATTACTTTATTTTGTTTAAGAAAAATCATTTAATTCAGATTAAAAATTGTTATTAATAAAAATATAAGATAACTTTTTGATATAATGTTAAAATTATAAGATGTAACTTGTGATATAAAAACAATATTCATTCTTTAATAAAGATTTCTTTATTCAGAACTAATAGTATTTCATTTAATATATAATATTAATAAAATATTACTTATAATAATAAAAGATTTCTGAAATACACTCTTGAAAATGTTTTATTTAATTTTTACAATTTATACTTTGAATAATATATACAAAAATTTAGTTTAGAAATTGAAAAGAAAGTCTTTTTTTTAATTTTAACAATTAAACAATAATCTCTTTTAATGGTTGACTCAATATGTTTACAATCTCAGCAATTTCTTTTTCAATGTACAATATGAAGATTGGAAAAAATTAGCTTTATCTAATATGCCTTAATTAAAAAAAAAGTGCAATTTCGTTAATATATTATTAAGAATTTCAAATCAAATACCTAATTATTAAAACAACCTTTTGGTGTTATTTCAACTAGTTGTAACTTTTAAATATATTTTAAAATAAAATCAGTATATTAAAAAAATTCATGAAATAGTATATGATATTATTAGTAACTAAATTTATTAGTTGCTATTATTTCGATACTTCAGTGTGAATGAATGTTCAGCTACTTTGCATTGATGATTAGCAAATTCAGTAGTTCATTATGACATTAAAAGTTCAATAATTATTGGTGAAGATTTTTCATCAACGCTTTTAGTTTTTTATAGCATACATTATTCCCAACAACATACATTCAAGGACAATCCTCTGGTTTCACGCAGTCAGATGAAAAATCTTTGTCTTTCAACAAAACGTAACCCAGGACACATTTACATCCATGATTCAGTTTCATTGTGCATGCTCTTGGTCCTGGATTTTTAACGGTATAGCAGGATTCTGGGCAGTCACCAAAGGATCCGAGTTCTTTGTTTGCCGGGCAATCTAAAACAATTAGAAAAACATAGATAAGCATATAAATATATAATTAATAAAATAACAAAAAGGTATCTCATGAGTAAAATATCAAAAAAGTTAAATGATAAGAATTTGTCTTTTCTTCCCATCGACTCTTCCCTAGTTGTCATAGGTTCTGCAATTAAAGAGACGGAGAGTCGACTAAAGAATTCTCGACTCCTTTCGAATATTCTATTCTACAGACTCCTGACCCCTTATCGTAAATTTTGTAAACTGCGATCTTCAATAAGGAATTTAGAAAATTCATGAAATAAATTTAATGAATTTGTTAGACATTTTTTACACATCTGTAAAAACAATTTTTGCATAACAAAGTAATTTTTTTTTTTTACAATTTTTAAAGTGTAGTATTTGCATTAATTTAAAAGATATTCTTTTAACCTAAATTTTGCTTACAATATATATATGTATATAATAAAAATAACTGTACTAAATTAACAGGTAGCAACAAAATATAATAAAATAGATGAAGACAGGTTAAAGAAAATTGTACATTTATATTATAAAGATACTGCATATGTAATATATTAAATATTATTAATAGTAGAATAACATCTATAAGATCTTTATTTACTTTGTTGAAAAAGTTGTTTATTTACATTGCTGTTACTTTTTATAAGCTCCAGGGCTTACTTGTTTTGCTGATAAAGCAGTAATTGTCTTTGCTAGTAGTTATATTATGCAAGGATATAATTGAATAGAATCCTTTTCAATTAATTGCAGCATTAATTTTCAGAATTTTGAAAAAATAAAAATTATTTTTAAAAAACAGTCGGGAGCTGCATTTATAAACCGACACGTGACTACAACTTCTTCGAAAATACTTGAATGCCGACCCCTTGCTGTTGACACCGACTCTCCACTTTTGCTCTGCACGCCTTTATTCTAGAGAGTAAATATAATCTTTGCAAGCCCTATACCAGAAACACATTCGTATTTTTTTTTCGATACTATTCTATAGCTGTACTACTATTCCACTGATGGACTAAGGAATGAAATTCGAAGCTTAAGAATCATGTATAGTATGTATACATAAATTGATAAATATATGTGATATATGTAAGGATATATCTACAGAATAATAAAACAAATTAAATTAATTCAACTAAATATATCAAATTTTCCAACAATCAACTGTAGTAATTTATAAATTATCTCATTATATCAATCAAATAATAACTATTTTGATTGATTTTATTTCTAAATTATTTTAACCAATTACAACAACACTTTTTAATAAAACAATGTGAGACATACAGACCTTCACCAGCAACCAACGCAGCACTAAGCAGGCCTACACAAAGAAAAAGAATTAAAGTTTTCATAATGCCTGAATGTTGATGCTTATGGTCAGTGAGAAGCGAGTTTCTATTTATTTATAGGTGTTCAACAGACGCTGATGTCAAACAATCCTTCCTTTATTCCACAATAAAATTCCGCTATTAATTTTTGATTTATCAGTCACATAATAATTCAAGTCATCATCATAAAAAAACTTTCATAGCATTTGAAGCACGTAATGAAAGGAAGACCACCACTCTAAAGCATCTTTAAATAAAGATATAAATCTTTATAAAAAGTCATATTGAAGAAGAAAAGCATATTCTGTTTGGCGAAAATAATTGAGTTTAAATAAGAACACATTTAACAACGAGAAAAAAAAAACCACATTTACTCAAGCTATGCAATATGTTTACTTTAACGACCTTATTCTCCAGTCTTAAAATATATATATAAGAGTAATTTATTTTCTTTGATAGCCAACATGACTTATTTAGATAGACACAGTTTATGATACTAAACAATCGCAGATAAATGTTTCTCAACTTCGTGTTTCTTTGCAGCAACTGTGTATTTAAAACATGCAGTTGGAAGAAGATTATTCAATGCGATTTAAAAATATATGTATTCTTTTGTATTTTTTAATTTCCCCGACTCTTTTAAAGTACATATCATTTCCTGGCAGTCAAATATTGTTGTTGTAGTGAGAATTACCTGATCGTGACTATCAACCATTTCAGAAACACTGAGACTCGATGGCAGTTATAGCAGCATCTGCATTAAACTGCATGATAGTAGTTTCTCTCATACGTCATGCATATCAGAAGTATATGTCCCTGAAAGTCGTTCTAAAAGGCAATAAATAACTTTATATTATTGTCCTTTCGTGGTATAAAGAGTCAATGACAAAAACACGCATACAGTACAGATAAGGAAATGACAACTCTTAAGAAATAAAAGACTTAAGTTTTATTATATTCAAAATACATATAGTCAGTCACCAAGGTGCATATGCACTTTAACAGAAATTAAAAATTAGCATAATTTATATAAACGAAAATAATTTAATATGGTGTTACTTGGCTTTGTAAATTAAAGAAGACTTCAAATCTCCTAGAAATTAAATCATTCTGTTTTTGATCATACCCATGCGTAATAACAAGCTCAATGAAAACTGGCTGAACCAAAGTGCATGAGATCTCTGTTGTTCAAATTCCCTGGAAATGCTCGTGATATCAATGATCAATCTTAGGACATTTATAACATAGTCTGTAAGCGCTTTGAATTAAACAAACTGCCTTATTTAAAATTTATCCAATACGACATCCAAATTTGGTGTATAAGTCCTAGGAAACAACAACTTTCCATTGAAGCCCTTCAAAGGACTGTTCATATTCGTAATTCAGACAACTCTAACGAACTTTAGCAACTTCTATTAAGGTGCATCTGGAAGATTGGAAATTTCATAATAATATAGAATCGGAAATGATTTCCTGACTCGATATATCATTCCAGGAAGAGAAAGAATCAGAAAATCTGACTCGTGTCCCAGTGGCAAGATGCGCAGCTAGGATTCAGGAGGACTGAGTTTCGAATCCATTGACAGTATAGTTGTAGTCACTACTTTCAGAAACGAAGATACCCTATTTTCTGGGTTTTCTCAAAAACCGATATGGAAATGGGATTCTATTTTCTGTTAATGTCCTCTCTGAAGATACTGGCCTACCCTCAACATGCGAGGTATACTTGAGGTCAACCGATTTTTACCCTCACCTTCCTAATTAGTAGAGGACATCATAGTTTTAGATACGAGGTGAGATGTAGAGGGAAAAAAAAGATATGAGATTTATTAATCATGTACCTGATCAATAAAGATTTTAAAGGTGAATAACTGTTGTATATCATATTCATGCTGATTCCTCTAGATGCTGTACTGGAACATTCCAGCATGATGAGTCTGGTAGAGCAGGTAGTCTTAGATTACATAATAGACATTTTTTTAGGTTAAAAAAATTTACAATCAATTACTTTGTCCAAAAACTTATAATTCAAAATTTATTGTTGGAATAGGTATGGGAAAAAATTGCAAGAAACCCTTAACCTTGAAAAAATATTACCATCATAATATTAATGGAATTGTCTGATAATTTTTTTTCTATACGAGGCTATGCTATTCTTAATAATTTCTTGTTCAGATGGAAATTTTATAGTGATTGACAAATTTCAATAACTACTTCGGTTACTGAATGTTTTTTTCTGACAGTGAGGAGTTAGTGTTAGGAGTAGAACATTTTAGGAGGAGTAGGGAATATCAAAGGTTGGTAGTAAGTTCCGACCGCTGGCTCTTTATTAAAAATAAGTTTTAATTTCTTTAAAAATTTTGGGAATCCTCCAGCAGGAGGCGTCTGTCGTTAAGATTGAAAATTTTTATTAAATTGGTGATTGCAAGGGGCAATAAATAATTCAACATGGTAATAAACCAAACTTCATCGAGCAAAATTATTTTTATACTTACCTTACTGACTCGTCAAGATAAGGCAGATAATGGACATCTAGGGTAGGAAGACAGGGAATTTACATTTTCACATTTGTCAAACATTTCAATTTTGTAATTAAAATATACAATTTCCTTTTGCTTGTTTTAAGCTGTTGATTCGGTATTGTTTTTATAGGATATATATGTATATATTTTGTAATCAATTTTAGAGTACAAAAATATCTTTTAAGGGAGGGCAAATAGTGCACTTTTAAAAATGTAAAAAGTGTTTTTAGTGCAAAAACTTTTTTTCATAGAAATGAATTAAATAAAAGTCATTAAATTAAATAAACTGTTAAAAAGATAGTAAAAATGATATTAGCATATTAGATGAAATTTAATTAAAGAGTCAGAAGTCTAGAATCTGTATAAAAAAAAATCAGGAGTAGGAATGTTTTTTTTCTGTTGACTACACATATCTGGTCTCCAACACTATTCAGAACTAATCTCTTCGAATGTTATTAGATGTTAGAATTCCCACCTCAAATTCAACAAAATGACTTTCTGCCCTTTGTATTTATCTGCTTCATAGACACATACACTTTCGATTCGCTTTGTTTATTTTGAACTGATTTCACCTAATTCAAAATCTTAATAGAACGAATTTTCGAATCGAACTTGTTCTACGAACGAATCATAGCAAAAGTGTAAAGCAAATATATATCCCTTAATATGGAGTATTATTTTATTTTACATCATGAAAATAAGCCCAAGAAAATAAGTTGAAGATATTTTATGCAATTTTGGAAAATTTTGCTGAACTGTCCTATCACCTATTCAGGAGAAAGATTAAAATTTGTAATAAGCGAATTGATTACTTGTTAGAGTGGCTGGTCAGATATATGTGGCGAAATGTATATTTGGAAGTATTAAAGTTTAAAAATTACTTTGGAATTGTTTAATCTAAATTTTCCTTTGATATTGTGAAGTTTAAAATTTTAATACTAAAATTTAAAAATATTTTTGCTGTAATTGAAATCTCTCCAAAAAAATATGTTTAAATTCATCTGTCTTGACCTCATAAAACTTTTCCACTTTATAGCTGCCTGGACAGATTCATTTTGTTGTTAATAATTTCCTCATAAAGACAATATTAAATAGTATTTAAAATACATATTGTATTTTGTATAACATTTATGCATACGTATATATTATTTATTAATATATATTCATATTTTGTATTGTGTACTGTATAATAAAAGAATGGGCAAATTACGGCCCGCCGGAAGATTCTGTCCGGTACGCGGATAGAATTTTAATTTGCCGATTCGAGGAAAATTAAAAGAAATATATATTTATATATTATACATCCATCTGCTTTTCTACTTTTATTAAGTATTTTTTTTTTCTTCATTTTTTCAAAGGACTGATGATCTTTTTACTTTCTCTATTTTTGCTCTACAGAACATAAATGGACTAAAATTAAATCGACTTTTAAACTAAAACTTAATCTGTTTGCTGGGCAGATAGCTATGAACGACTTGTCTCATTTCCCGAGGTTAAATTCAATACCCTCAGTAAATGAAGAGAAGCTTAAGAATTATGAAGATAGCTTGAAAAAACTGCAGTTTCAAGATTTCAGTGCCATTCAAACAGAATTCGATATTTTTACCATGCCTTTCAACATAAATTGTGAAGCAGTGAAGATTTGCAGGTTTAATTAATTAAAATGCAATCTAACAATCATCTCAAGCAGTTTTTTCTAAATATGCCAAAGTTAGAGTTTTACAAATCAATATCGAAAGTAAGTTTCCCAAATTTAATATCTCACGCCCAGAAAATCAGAGCTATGCTTGCTTCATCTTATATATGTGAACAAGTGTTTTCAACTATGAACCTTAGAAAGAATTATTTCAGAAGTAGACTGGCCGAAGAGCATTTAGCCTCGTTTCTTAGAATCAGTACATCTCACTTCGAACCTCAAATAAGGAACTTGTATATTGTTTTTAAAATTTAAAAAAATTTATCTTGGCCAGCCAAACTTTTTTTTTTTTGAATTTGCGGTCCGCGACAGAAAATGTTTGGCCATCCCTGGTATAATATATTGTATTTTTCAATAGACACGCAACAATTTGTCATTTAACCAAATATAATATTATAAATATTTAAAAGTAAATATTTTATGAAAATTAAAAAAAATGATTTTTTGAAAAAAAAAATTTATTATTGTTAGCATTATATTTAAATTTAAATTAGACATTTTACCGATTTTAAAGTGTGGGGAAAATTATTACTAATATTTTAATACACTTATAAATTTCAATTTTTTGCATTTGTATATTCCTTCTAATAAGGGTTAAAAAATATATACATTTCATCAAGTTTTGAATGTTTTATTTTTATTTAGAATTATTACTAAAATTTGATGCTCATCATACATTCAAATAAGATTTTTTATGAGATAAATACTGTACATGGGAACAATTTTATTTATTAGAGTTTTTTTTCAGCTTCCAGTTAATAGTTTATTTCATTTTATGAAAAAAATATTATTTATCTTATACATAAATTTTATAAATTCATCTTTTTCAAGGATCAAATTATAGTATATGTTTTCGAAAACTCAAGTGATTTTATATTAAATAATGCAATTTATTGTAATTTTTTTGAATATATTCTTTGACTAATTACCCATTAAAATTTATTGGTGATTTTTGATTTTCTAGCATATAAATATAATATAACAAGTCAAATAAATCTTTGTTTCTGATTCTTTATTTAGCAAAATAATTTTATTTTAATTGAATTACAAATATGGAATGACATCAATTTTGACAAATATACACATCTTGAATAATGCTCTTCGTAATTTTTACAGGTAGTAGAAACTTCTAGCTGCAAAATATTGAAAAAACATAAATATTACTTCAAATTACAAATAGTAGGATATATAAAATATATCTTCATATACCATGAATTGTTTTATATCTAGTTTAGTCAATTATTATAATTATAAAATTCAATAAAGTTAAATTATTATAAAATTTATTGTGTAGTACCATCATCTTCAAAATCATCAGTGACGAAACAGCCTTATGATAGGCAAAGACCGTCTGTCTATTGGCAGATTTCTAGGCAGGAGATGTTTTTCTTTTTATGGGGTGGGTTGTCAGCCCGAGGCCCAACACTGTACTACATTAATACTCTAGTACATTCATGTTAGACAGGGACCTACGGTTTAAAGTTGTTTCCATTATATAGTATACATTATCTAAATTTAGACACAAATGAATACAGTGGCATCACTATATACCACCCCTTTGGAGGCGGTCTGATTTGAAATGCGTCCTGTTTGGACGCGAAAAAATTTATTTGAAATACGACTGGCGATTATTTTAGTCGTCTTTGCTAAATTAAAAACTTCTAGTTTTCCGTTCATGAAAACATAAACTAGTACAATTGCTGGATACAGAAGATTTACCTCAAAAATGTTACAGACTTCTCCTGGTTTGTACCCCAATAAATATATTCAAATTTACGCTGTCTCTTGTATAGTTTTCAAAATTAATGGCCGTTGAAATTAACAGATAGATAATTATAGATTAGGCTATAGAAAATTAATAGTTTTTCCCTTCTTTATAATAGGGCAAGAAATCTTAAAATAATTTTAGGTGTTGATGATTATGGTTAAAAAAACCGTATGGTTCTTAAAAACCATTTGCTTGATTATGGTTCGTTATAACAGAGCAAGAAATCTTAAAGAATTCGAGCTGATTATGGTTCTTAAAAAACAGTTGTTTGATTATGGTTCATTATAACAGAGTAAGAAATTAAAAATAAATTCGAATTGTATTTTATTATGGTTAAAAAATCCTTATGGTTCTTAAAAACCATTTGTTTGATTATGGCTCATTATAATAGAGTAATAAATTCTTAAAGAATTCCAGTTGTTGTTGATTATGCTTTAAAAACCTTATGGTTCTTTAAAATCATTTGTTTGATTAAGGTTCATCTCAACCAAAAAATCTTAAAGAACTGGAGTTGCTCTTGATTATGGTTAAAAAAAACTTATGTTTCTTAAAAAGCACTTGTTGGATTACGGTTTGTGTTTGATTATGACACCAACCTCAAGGACAGTCCTCTGGTCTGACGCAGACGGAACTGAAGTCCCTGTCGTTCAACAAGACGTAACCTGTAGCACACTTGCATCCCCAGTTCAGCTTCATGGTGCAGGGTCTACGATCCTCGTTGTTGATGTTATAGCAGGAAGGTGGGCAGTCGCCGAATGAGCCATACTCTTTGTTTTCTGGACAGTTACGGTCAGGTTCTGAAAACGACATCAGAAACAAATTTATTGCTTTAACACAAGTCAACGATTAAAAAACATTTCCATGAAATAAGTAGTCTTAGTGATTTTTTTTGTATGTTTATTACAGAAAAAATAATGAAAAAATTCTATTATGTACAGTTTTACCACCAATCGTATTCTATTTTTAAGAATTTGATGTATTGAGGAGCGAGAAAGTTTTATCGTTGTCTAATTTTAAGAATTTTACAATTTTTTTATAATTTTTTGTAACTGTGAATAGTTCTTTGCACAGAAATAATATATATCTGATGAATGATATTATAATTTGAGTAATGTTATCATTATAATTAGGTTTAATTTATAATAAATACAATCATATAATATTGGTTTTATTTTTAATAAAAGTTTATTAAGGAGCGAAAAGGTTTTATCACATTCTAATTTTTAAATTTTGGTATATTAAGGGGCAAGAAAGTTTTATAGCATTCTGCTTTTAAGAACTTGGTATATTAAGGAACGAGAAAGCATTATTTACATGAGTTATAAAAACATATTAATTAGAGTAAATTGGTATATTCAATCAATAATTAGGTCAAATCTGCTGTGGTGCTGTGTACCACAGGTATGGGGTTCAAATCTCGGCGTTGGCATGGGTGTTTGTAGTGGTTCGGAATCCACTTTAAACCGTAGCTCCCGGTCCTAATAGGATAGTAGAGCGTTGCGGGGGCATTGTTACTCAGCGTTCGTGGCTTATTTTCAAGTTACACGCGCTCCCTGGGTAGTGCAAAGTGAGTAATGTCGGTGCAACCCTTATGGCATAAAAAGATCACGGTCTATTAGCCAGTTGCATTAGAAAGAAAAAAAAAATAATGTAACTATTATTCATTTATTATCAGTTCCACAACATTTGTGGGTTACCCACATTTATAGGTTAATAAAATAATAGTCAAAATAAAAAAATGACTCTGGAATCGGAAGTTAGGATTAGGAATAAAAAATTGATGGGATGTAATTATAGGAATTAATAGAGTAACGCTTAAAAAAACAGATTTTGGAATCCAAAATTTTGTTACTTATTTCAATTAAATTTTAACATCTTTTTTTATCCTATGAAAAACTAAAACTAAAATATTATATATTTTATATAAAATAATTAATATAAAATATTATATACTTTATTTTTTCAATCTGGTGAAAATTCTAATGCAGTCTCTATGATAGTTTAATGCTACATGTGTATTTGTTACTTTTCAAACAAAAAATAAATTGTTTCTCTGTAATTCTAGGTGTTATATATAAATTACAAATTGGGTGCTTTAAGATTGTTTTCAGTATTTATATATTCGTTGTTTTTTTTCTTTCTGCTTGAAAAAAAAAAAGATGTCTAGAAATATTTTCAATGAAGTAGTAAGCAATTATTAACAGATTATTATAAATTTGTTAGAAAGACAGACGTGTTTATCTTCAATTGTTTGGATAAATAAATGAGATACTTAAAAATTACCAAACATTAAGAATGTTCGTTGAATTAATACAAAAATATAATTAATGCAGAAAACATTTCTCTGTTGGAAAATTATAAAAATTGGCAAATTAAAAAGTTAATAAAATTTTTGGAATTTGAAAACTATGACAATAATGCCTTAAGATTGATGCCTTGGATCACCGACGTTACTTACTTAGTGTGTGTAGCTTGAAGATAAGCTATGAAAGCGGAATAACAATACATCCGCAGCGTTCTAAAATCATGTTAGACCTGGGCCTACGGTTTAAAGTGGAATTCGAACCACTACAAACATCGATAACACCGTCGGGTCTCGAATCCGAAAGCGGTGGTACCGAGTGCGAGAGTGCTAGACACTCGGCCATTCAGGCCCCTATTTTATTTAGGAGTCAGAAATACATTAATATTTCTTATGTTAAACTGATATGTTATATTTCTGATTTCTATTGTTAATAATCTTAACTACTTTTTTAATTAAATCAGTCGGGAATCGAACTCAAAACCCGTGACATTGAGCGCCTGTCACTCGGCCATCAGGCTACTATATTACATGATACTAAGTAATAAACTAATAAAGATATATAAAAAAAATATCATATTTTCAGTAGCAAATTTGTTAACACATGAGAATCTGATAAACCGTAATGAAAAGTTTGAACGAAATACATATTCAAAGTATAAATTATGAAACTTACCCGCACTTGCAAAAGCTACCAAAGCCACAAAGAGTAACACGATGGCGACCTTCATAATTAATTGTTCCGCAAACGATAATGCGACAGTCAGCAGAGGAGCACCCTTATATCCTACAAATTTCGCAACCTGTTTAAAATCCCAGACGGAATTTTTTTTTTTTTTTTTAAATTTTATTACGGTGATAAATTGCTGGGAAAAGCCAGCTTCGTTCACGGGCAGATTCTTCTGTAAGGTTAAAATGTTAAAAGCGTGCCAATAAAATTTGAGCCGTGATAATCATATCTAAAAATAGTGGATACTTCTCAAAGGAAGCGGATATTTTTCGTCGCTCAAGGTTAGAGGAAAGCGTGTAACAAAAAGTGTGACCTCTATTGTAATCGAAACCTCCCCTCGTTTACTTCAGCTTGATAAACTTTGTATTGGCCAATAATTAATACTTCCTCTGTAACATAATAATTGTAACAGTTGATGAAGCTAATTTGACCCATAATCGTGGTAGCAAAAGAAAATAAATACAGAACACAATATTCATTATGAGAAAGTAGATTGAATTAAACGGAAAATTAAAAATATTACTCTTAATTTTTATTTTCATATAGTTTCTGGACTTTTCAAAAATTTCGTTATAAATAAAGCTAATTAATTAATTAATAAATCAGTACTCAGTCCCATAACAAATGCAGCATTTGATTAATTTAATTTCTCCCATAATAAGAGTAACAAAAAATAAATAAAGAAAAAATACAACATTCATTATGTAAAAAAGATTATATTTGCTGATTAGTAAATTAAAAATATTACTTCTAATTTTTATTTTTAGATAGTTTCCGGATTTTTCAATAATTTCTTTACATTTAAAACTTAATTAACTAAAACTAATTATTTAATTAATTAATTAGTACTAGTTAATTAAATTTTAAGTATAACGAAATTAATTAAAATTTCATTTTAAACTTGCAAGTAGAATCCCCCGGCAGCGAAGCTTTGCTTTCCTTATATGCGTGAGCTTAAAAAGAATATGAGTTTTCTAAGTTTATGGATTTGGCTTTTCAAAATTAGGTATAATTTAGATTTGGGAACTTCAAAACTTTTTCTGCTAAAAGAAGTATAAGTTTTTAAAGTTTTGCACCATAATCTTTGACTTTAAGTTCACAATTTTCTTTTCCCAAATAATCAACATTAGCATAAAATTATTTTTGACAAATTATTTTCGAAAGCACGTTTCGAAATTTTTGATATGTTTGGTTTGTCTCTCTATGGTCATCTTTTGCACACTTTAGGCTAATTAGACCTGGACCTACAGTTTAACTTAGATTCCGAACCACTAACAAAAGATCCATGCCACTACCAAAATTCGAATCTGAAGTCTGTGGGACCATAGGCCAGAGCGTTGGCCAGTTGACCATCAGGTCGTAAAATCTTGATAAGGTCTGTTGTTGAGTGAAACTTTTTTTGCAGCTAATATAATTTCACCTTTCTGCAACTTTTCTTTTTTCTTTTTGATGCATCAAGAATTGGACAACTGTAATTTGATCTTTTCTTGAAAACTCTCTTTTTTTATTTTACTTTTACAATGGCTTGTCATTCAATTGAAATAAACAATTGATCTCAATCAGTTACACAATTGATCACAAATTAGAAAAATAGTTAAAATTCGAAATAATTACGTTTATCTAAAAATTGAAAGATGCATTAAAAAAAAATGACAGATCACATGAAACAATCATTTTGATCTAAGGCTTCGAAAGTTTGCGCTACAGCATAAGTTACAGTTGCATTTGTCAATATTTCTGACAATTTAATTTGCTAATTAACGCTAAATTTGACTGTTTAAATATATATAACTCTCCATCAAAGTCCACTGCTTTCAATATTATTTCTTATTTAATAACAATTGCAATTTTAATGAATTCTTTGGCAACAACTACATCACCTTTCTTACAATTTACAGGCTTCTGGTAGATTTATATAGATGTCAGACTTATTGCGCATATTATCATCACTACGCTGCTAAACATTATGTTTATAATTGTTTATTTATTTTTAGCACACCCCTTTTTATTTTACTGTAGAGTGTTTTCTTTCTTGCAACATCACGTTTGTCACTCCACGGTCATCGTGTGCACACTATAGTTTAAACCGGATTCCGAACCCCTCAGAAACATCCATGCCACCACCAGGATTCGAAATTAAAGCTTATGATACCAAACGCCAGAGCGCTAGCCAGTTGGCCATCAGGCAGCTAGAGATGGGAGGAGTAACTTCCTATGACATCACATTTTGTCATCCCAACTTCCTTCATCACATTTTGAAATCCTAAAGCTGTGTACGAGGACAACAGGACAAACTACCTAAAACAGGACACATGTTCACAATAATATTACCCTGACCTAAGTGAATAATACAGAGTTACGTGGTTGTTAAAAGGATTTTAGGTTTCTTTAATGATTCAAGTTTATTTTCCTTACTTTTCTTGCCATCATTTTGATTTTGCTGATCAAAATTCATTTATCTATATTTTGAGAACAGAATCATTAAAACGAAATCCTAATTCACAGTTAGTGTTCACGCTTCCTTTATTCTCAAACACAGCTGTATTTATATTTCTCTTTTATCAATAATTTTTTTTGTTAACTTCCTTGTTGATTTCTTTTTTTTTAAATCATGCTCATAAATTCAAACTATTCTAATGTGTTTTGGTTAAGAAAAATCGTCAATGTAATCGATACTTTTTTTCCTATTATCAAGCATTTTGGCTTTTATTGAAATTTTTTCATGAGAATAAAAGTAACAAATATTAGAAAATGAAAAACATAATTTGTCTTAACATAAAACATAACGGGAAAAAAAGGCCTGTCTTCAAAATAATTCTCATAATAATGAAAATTATGGAGGGTTGATTATTTAATAGAAGACTGCTGGCCGAGTGACAAGCGCTCTGGAGCAGGTTTCGGGCTAGAGTTCTGGCGGTGCCATGTATATTTCTAATGGCTCGGAATGTACTTTAAAACTCAGATCCCGATTTAATTTGAGTACTACTACACCACACCACATCACTGTGCCTAGATCTGAGTGACTCCTTTATAGTTTGGGAATGATGTGTGTGAGAAGAATTCTGATTGGGCTCTGTGACGCTCTACGGTCATATGAAACCGGGACCTATGGCTTAAAGTGGCTAAGTTACGGCGGCTAATAACACTACCCCCCACAACGATGCTTGATCCTATTAGACCATGCCCTACGGCTTAAAATGGATTTCGAACCAACCACTACAATCATCCATGGCCCTGCCGGGATTCAAACCCGATACTACCTAGAGCCAGAACGCTAGCCACTCGGCCATATGACTACTACTACTACTACACCACACCACATCACAAAAATTTTTGAATGCCAACGGCACGCGGTGTTCCCAGGTGGTCACCCTCCCAAGTACTGACCGCGCCCGATGATGCTTGACTTCGGTGATCGAACGAGAACCGGTATATTCAGCATGGTATGGCCGTTGGCGGCCATATGACTGTAGAACGTTGGACATACTATTGGCAACTCTACCCCGTAAAAAGAAAAATGTCTCGAAATCTGCAAGTAGGCAGAAAGGCATTGGCCAACCATGAGGCTGTTACATCAATGAAAAAGAAGAGGCAGATTATTTAATAACTGCATAATTTAAAATAATTTCGTACAAATTTCTTATTACTCCTTGTAACCTTTAAAAAATGTTTTTATGTATCTATATGTAAAAATATAAACGAATTTGGCAAGCAATTTTCATACCCACCTATCGTGTATCTTTCTGACATTACTGTACTGGATATCTATTGCAAAGGTCGATGCAAAGTGAATTTTGAGATTTAAAATGGTTATAACTTTTTTAAACGATCAAATACACTGTATTAAACTTGGTAGGACAAATGACGAACTTATGATCCTAAAACGGTATTAAAACTTTTGTTTGGTCAAAGGCTGTAAAATTTGAAAAGTCAAATTTCGTTATTTAATTCGAAAACATTTTCTTTATTCTGCCGAGTATTCCTCGAAGGATTATTTTTATTTGAATTATAAGCTTATGCTATGCGCCATTAGTAAGGGGTTAAATATAAATTAAAAATCTGTAAATAAGGTTTCTATGATTTCTTCTTTTTTACGTGCATTACAGCCTGTTACAGGCACGGCCTTCTTAACAAGCTTCCTCCAACAGATCTGATCAGACACTACAATTGATACTTATTTACTGATTGATTTTTAATGTCTTGAGATCCTCCTCTACGTAGTCTATCCATCTTGTTCGAGGTCTACCTCTTTTCCTGGTACCCTCTAGATTTGCAAAAGTTCTATGGTTTAATTAATATCATAGAAATATGATATATAAATAAAAATAATATAAATATGATAAATGTAAATATAAATATGATAATATTATCGGTACAATTTGCTTTGCTTTGTTTGAAAATTTCATTTCTGTGTTTAACATTTGCATTTCTTTATTAACAGTTTGCGCTTATTTATTTTTCTTTGAGTAAGTTTTCTAGACTCAATGTGTATTTATGATTTAATGGAATTTTTATAAAATTAAAATTAAAAATTATTGCTGATTTATATATTTTATGAAGGGAATATATATATATATAATTTTCAATGGTATTAACTAATTCTTCTGAAATTTTTACCTTGATTCTACCAATAACGAAGATAAAAGAATTTGCAATCTTTACGTTTCTTTGTTTGCAACTTGTTTCTACTAATTATTTATAAAAGTAATTTTCTATGAGTAAGCATTTGAAACAAACAGTGTATTTTGCTATCTCAATAGATTGGTTATGACATTAAACTCGTTGCTAATCTGTATTCAATATGTGGTAAACCATAGAAATAATTTTACTATGACATCATATATGGGAGATACTTATTACCCAAACTCAGGTCTATTTATCATTTTACATAACATTTGTCAGTTATTCTTGATTTATTTACCTTTACAACCTCTTAATAAAACAGAGTGTGTTTGTATCTACTTAGTTGTCACTTATATATTCAACAAATGTTAATATAAACTCAAAATTTATATCGTGTATTTCATTTTTATTAATGAAAATAAAAAGAGCAGATTTTTAACGCAAAATTAGTTTTATTAGACTTCATAAAATAGTTTCATTTCCTTTCATTAACAAATATTCACGTTGAAGACAATGATAGCCGACGGTGTTCCGAAAATTTAATTATTCCCTATAAAAATAAGTTATTAATGGTAACTGGGGACAACTTAATAGATAAATTTAACAGTTTGCCATTGAACTGACGAAATTTAACTATTTTTTATCTATTATTTTTCATTATGCTTACACTTTTAATAACTGATATCCCTTTTTGAAATACTCTAACTCTCGTTGAGATTTTAAAGTTCAATAAAACATTTTATATGCAATTAAACAGAAACTAAATTAATTTTATTTCAATTAAAAAGCGTATAACATTCAGAATATCCAAGAAACGCTCTGGCTTTCTTCGCATTGCTTCAGGTACAGGATTCTGTGCTGCAAAAAATTGAAAAACAAATGTTACCGTAAATAATTATAAAAGGCACATAATATAGCAGCTAAATGATTTATAATGTAAAGATAGGGTTGGTTTGGTTGTCACTGTACTGTCATTTTCTGCACACTTTAAGCTAATTAGACCAGGACTTACAGTTTAACGTGGATTCTGAGCCGCTCACAAACATCCATGCCACTGCCAGGATTCGAACCTGAATCATGTGGTACCTAAGGTCACAGTGATAGCGAAGTTTCCATCAGGCCGTCCAGAGTAAAGAGTCGTTGTCTCTACAACAAGTAGTCGGGAATTGAGTATATTTGAAAAAGGCGATATGAGGAGTTAGTTTTAAAATACGACTTCTGACTCTTATAAAAAATATTTTTTGGTCTTCAAAATTATGTGAATTAAATTTGAAATAAAGAATTCAAATATCATTCAATATATACTTCATTAATAAACCCGTAAAAAAGTAAGTTACTCTTTAGCACCATAACAATTCTCAGCACTGAGGCTTAAAGAAAGATTTCTTAGATCCACAATGAAAGAAGTCGTATAGAAGACAGAAGCAGTTATATATTAAGCTAGATATAGAAATCATATAGAAGTCATTTTAATATTAACATAAAACATTTAATGTATTTGAAATATAGCATCTTTGTGACTAAGTTGTACAATTTTATTTTGCTTATCCTAAGATATTTTAAAATACATAGTCCAGTCACATAAATGAGACCACCTGTCAAAAGCCAGAATATACACTCTTCTATATTCTGGCTTTAAGTGGAGTGTGGTATTAAGTGGAATTCTTTATATACACTCCACTGCAATGTGCTGCCACCTGCCTTTTGTGATTGGTTATTTCACGTTGGCGTCGAAAGTAGGTGGTGGTCACATTAATGTGACTGGACTGTGTACTTTGCAACCTTTTACTGTTGATACTGTCTTTTTACAGGACATGTGTATTTTTTGTAAGCAAATTTGGAGTACAAGAAAGCCTTTTATGTTATTCAACTTTTAGGTTGTAAAAAATGTTTATTTATGAAAAAAATATGTTTTTAATATAAGCTATTGAATTTATTTTCCAAATTTATCTAAATTAAATAGTAACAATCATAGAAAGCAAAATTAATCTATTATTATTGACCTTCAATAATGAAAAGATTCCGGAATCGGAAGTTAAAATCGGAATACTCTATAAAAAATTCAAAAGTTGGGATCGGAAACTTTTTGACATTCAAAGCTCTATTGTAAAGTTTCTTATAAATATTCGTTGTTGTCTGAAATCTTATAAAATAGCAATTTTCAATTAGTATAATATTTAAATGGAGCCTGAATGGCCGAGTGGCTAGCGCTCTGGTGCTCGGGGCCACAGGTTTTGGGTTCGAGTCCCGGGGGGGCAATGGATGTTTGTAGTGGTTCGGAATCCACTTTAAGCCGTAGGTCCCGGTATCATATGATTGTTGAGTATGATTGGCTTACAACTGACAACCCTACCCCGTAAAAAGAAAAAAACATCTTCCGTCTCGTTATCTACCAGTAGGTAGACGGCCTTCTCCCACAAAGGGCTTTTGCGCCGATGATGATGATGATAATATTTAAATGTCCTTAAATTCCCTTCACTTCCCGTTTTTGTCAAAATTAATTTAATAGCATTAGAATTATTAATTAACAAACTTATAATTTAGTAATTATTACTTTTAAAAGTGAATTTGGATTTAAAGTTTTGTAAAAAAAATTCTGGAATTCTTCTGTTATGAAATGCAAGTTACACGTCATATTGTTTAAAGAGCCTGAATATTTTCAAGTTTCAAAGTGGCATATTAGCCACGAGTATAATACTCAATATCGAATGACAGGATTCTTACTTCTAAACGGACTTGAGCACATACCATTCAAAGACACTATAACAAACTTGCATAAGTTCAAGAAGGAAGATATAAAAAAGAACTGCTTGCCTGTAGGGAAATTGCACAATTTCTCAACTGACATCTAGGCCTATACGATTTATTGATGTTTTGCAAAACACTGATATTCGGGCAACTTATAATTTAGTTCTATCTTCTGAACTTTTGGAATACTTCGTAACTTATATTATTAGAGTTAAAAAACACACCTCGAAGGTATTAAACGCACACTTATAGAATTATACTCTGATTCAGGGATTCCTGTAAGGATATTTTTTTTTGTGTGTCGAAAGAAGAGTAAAAAGGGGCAACGCCTAGTCATGTCTTCTTTAAAAAATTACTTTGAAGGGGTCATTAAGATCTCATAGATCAACACCAGAGGTATTTTTATCGCAATTTTTGTACCACTTAAAAAAAAGGGAAAGAATGGGCCTCCAGAAAAAAAAATGCTGTAAGATACAACAATTGATTTAAGGGTCCAAAATGACTTGATTGATCTTTTCGTCAAGTGAAAAATGTGACTTTTCCCCTTGGTAAAGCAAATGTACCCTGAAGCATGAATGATAAAAAAAAATATTTTAAGAAGGAGCTTAGAGGCCTTAATCTCACTAGCAAAAAAGGGAATCCTGATTCAAAAACAGCCAATGATATAAGATATAAACAGTAACAATACTAATGGAAAAATCGAAAACACCACAGTGGATCTGATCTCTGGTGATGCTGTGTACTGCCACGCATGGATGATGATGTTAATTAAAAATGCTATTCTAAACAGGAGTTCATTAGTTTCATCTTAATAAAAAATTGGTAGATGGCCTAAAAAATTAATACTGCAAGATATTACTAACAAACACCAACAATAGTGATTACCAATAACACCAACTATGGTGACAACAAGGTTTGATAAAATCCCGAAGGATTTTGCCATTGATATTGCAATATGCTTACACACATGTATGATCTAAAATAACATTCTAAATAGCATTTCAGTAGCCTTCATCTTTCTGTTGGAAATAGTTCGTGATTACAAAAGAACCAATGGTGTAGGATGTAAGTAATAAAAATGAAAACACGGAAGTATTGAAAAAGCCAAAATGGATTTGCAATTGTTATGCATGAATAATTGTGATGAGTAACATTATAATAAATATAATTTCAGTAATCTCAATCGTACTAGCCAAAGGTATATAGGATTCAGAAAATGCCACTGCTGTTGAATAATAAAAATAAAATATAGATCAATAAATCGAAAGAACGGAAGAAACCCAAAAGATCTAGCACTTGGTTGCGGTCTTTTTCCTCGATATCTATAAAATTGGCTAATTAATTTAGCCAACCGTCAATTGGATTCATTGCAAAAGTCATAAAACTGTACGAACCTTATGGGCAGTCCTCTGGTTTGATGCAGTTGGAAGAGGAATCTCGATCTCCCAACAAGATGTATCCGGGAGCACATTTGCAGCCAATGTACAATATCAAATTACACGGTCTGTTGTCCTCGTTGTTGGTGTTATAACACGAAGGTGGACAATCGCCGAAATCGCCCCAGGTTTTGTTGGTGGGGCAGGACTGTTCGCGAACTGAAACAATAGAAACATTAGTTAACATCATGGATCCAAGAAAGGATGGTGCTCTGATTGGAAAGTATTTAAAAGTATTGCTTTCAAATAGCGTATATACTGATGTGGGGTTCACAGATTATACAGAAAGCCTTTTACATAAGATCATGCTCTATTCCTCGATTTTTACACTGAAGTTTAGAATGAATACCACCAAGTGTGATATCTTGGATATTATGCTCAAGTCCATCAGACGGAATTTCGGACCGATGAATTTATCATACCTCCATGCAATATTTCTACAAAAGCTTCGGTTTTTATTTGTCACATTAGAAATGCCCAGTTGCGAATTCTAAAGTTCTGTCCACCAGGTCACCTGGCCCCTAAATGATATTTTGATAGGTTACTAAATGATAGTTTGATGGATTACCCCTAGTTATGATATTTTGATAAATTATTTTTTTTCCAACTTTTACATTCATGTAACCTATGTATATTTAAATTTACGTATATGTGTTAAATACACATTTAATTAAAACATCATTCTTTTATTCATTATTTTAACTATAAATTTCGCATTTAAAATATACATGATAAAGGCATATGAATTTATTTTGTTCATATTTTTTAATTAACTTTAAAAAAAATCAAAGCAATTGAAGTAATGAGATTATATAATTTGCTTCTACATATCTACCACAAAATTAAAAGAAATGAAATTAATAATAAATTTTAATCGGCTGGGACCTATGTACAGATGTTCATCAGCTGTCGTTCAAAACTAAAACCGAAAAAGAAAACAGATAAAAAAAAAATAATAAAAAAGTGTAGATTTTCAAATGTTTTTATCGAAAAGCAAGTGTAAGAAATTTAATAAAAAAGCACATTTAAATAACTTAAACAAACCAATAAAAATAGTTCGTGAAAGAAATTTAAAATAATTAATGAACCGATAAGAAACATCGAAAGTGGTCAAGGAAATGAAAAATTGGTTAAGGACACGAAAAAAGTGACTAAAAAAACGTTATATTATGCGGGATATTGGAAATGGATATTGTACTATATAAATGTACTAATTTGTAATTACAAATTAAAAATCCGACGCAACTAATAAACAAGACAATTTTCAAAACCAATAATATACTTACTTTCAAAAGCGAACGTCACAGCTACCATGAGCAATACGATGAAGACCTTCATCTTCAGCAAGTGATATTGGCAGAGAAGTATCTTCCAATTAGTGCAATTATTTTCAGAACCTGAATCTACTTATTTTGTTTATGGAGAATTATAATAACTTGAAAAGAAATGGCTTTCGTCCTCTCACTATATACTTTTATTAGAAATGAAGCGTTGATACAATATGTTTCCTGAAATATATCAGCATAAACGGAAGTCTTATAATTGTATAATTATATTTCAAATTAATTGCTATGGATTTTCAGGAAACGGATATTTTTGAAGGGCGGAGGAAATTTCATGTGATACTTTATTAAAAATACATCGTTTCCGCGTCTAATTATGATTAATAAGCGCCTGATAAGAGATTACTTGCCTTTAATACAAGGACAAATTATTTTTCAATTCCTTCTATTAGCTCACACTCTGCCTATACATATCTTGTTCAAATTTTCAACCGTTCATAAAATACTTTTTATTCATCCACTCCAGTTCAAATGCATTTTTTTAACTTGTAGTGGAGGACACTGGATGTTAATACAGTTTTTGCAAATATTAATTCATTAATTAAATTAAATTAATTAATTTCAGTTTTTTATACATTTAAGTTGCATGTATGTAATAATAGATGGCGCCAAATGTAAAAGCAAAATTTCAGCTTTATTTGTAAAGGACTGTTCTGCAATATAGTAAAAAAAAAGCAGGAATTGACTTAAAAAAAAATTTTTTATGTTACTTGTTGTGATTGAAGTATGGTAGGAAATGGTAGATGACAAACACCGGCAGCTTCGAGAAAAGGTTCAAAAATAAAACTTCAAGATTGTTCAAACAGATCTTTTTTTGCATTTTAGAAAAATATCTGAAATTGCCAACTGTGATAAAGACACTATTTGAAATATTTTGTCATAGAGGGCAATACAATGCAATAAATAACATACACTACAAGTAATAGAAAGTACAATAAATTGCAAAAGAATGCTGCACTACAATGTAATAGATGTGCAATACCATGTAATAGATTAGGCTGCAATTTAATAGACGTGCAAAATAATTTAATATGTGTACACTACAATATAATAGATGCGCAATGCAATGTAATAGATGTACAATACAATGTAATAGATGTACGTAATAGGAAATGCACGCTACAATTTAATAGATTACAGTACAATGTAATAGGTTAGGCTACAATTTAATAGACGTGCAAAACAATGTAATATATGTAAACTACAATTTAATAGGTGTGAAATACAATGTAATAGATAATGTGCATTATAATATAATAGATGTACATTATAACGTAATAGATGTGTATTATAATGTAATAGATGTGCAATACAATGTAATAGATATTCAATGAATACAATGTAATAGATAATCGCTACAGTGTAATAAATTGATACACTTCAATAAATTCTAAAAACATGGTAAAAACACAAAACTAAATTTCATAAAACTAAATTTCGACTAACTAAGACTTAAAAATAACAAAAAAATATTGAAGGGAATAGCTATTATTTCATATTATTTTATAATATTTTCTTCGTGTTGTATTATTTATGTTAACCTTTAAGAGTTCTTGTTCTTAATATTTAATTTAGCTTTATTTGGGCTGTCCTCCAAAATGTTTATACAAAAATATAATTTTTACCTTTATTAATTTTACATACCAAAAAAAGTTAGAAATGTACTACTGCGTCCAAAAAGTAAGAACAAAATTTCTCGGGCATATGGTATTTCACTTTTTTTCTTTTCTTTTGCACTGTCCTTTTTTCTGCACTGTCCTTGATATATGTCTGAAATATTACGTCAAAATATTCATTAGTGCGTGAGTTACGCTTGGTTTTGTGAGATGCTAAAACTGATTCCGACGGGTTTTGAAATGTCTCTTCAATCGACTCGAAACGGTGTCCTCGGAGTTTCGGGTTTCGGGAGTTCTTTTGAGTTTCGGGAATAGCCAGAAGTAGCACGATGCTAAATTAGGTGAATACGGTGGTTTTCATGGGTTTCATTTTTGGCTAAAAGATCACGAAGAATCAATACGGTGTGAGCTAGCGCATTCAGTGTTTTCAGTACCAATCAAGATTTGACGCGTTTGAGGCCTAAAACATCTTTTAAAATGGAATTTTGATATTCCAACAACATCAGCAAGGTCTCTAATTGTAAATCGACGGTTTGCAAGCACCAAATCATTAATTTTTTTGATGTTAGCTTCATCGGTTGAGGTGGAGGGTCGACCAACGTCTTCGTCTACAATGCGTTCTCTGCCTTCTTTGAACTGTTTTTATCACTTTTAAATATTTCTTTCCGATATAGGAATGCTCACCGAATGCCTTCTGAAACATTCTATACGTTTCCGCAAACCAAATTCAATGCAAGTTCTTTGCTCAATGAATTCAGACATTTCAAAAATCGGCGGAATCAGTTTTAGCATCTCACAAAACCAAGTGTAACTCAAACACGAATGAATATTTTGACGTAAAATTTCCCACAGATGTCAAGGACAGTGCCGACGACCTAAAAAAGAAAAAAATTTAAATACTATATGCCCGGGAAATTTAAATTGAAAATTGGTCTTACTTTTTGGAAACAGCAGTAAAATGTACTATATTTTTCTATATTGCCCATAAAACGTTTTTAAAAAAATGTTTATGGGCAAGTTTTTTTTAAACTTTCCCTTTGTTCTGCCCACCGAAAAACAAATTCTATATTTAAAATGTGTCCTTTGTTAATTTGAGTTTTGTTTTGTGTTCATTCTACAAACAACATTTTTATTTTAAAATAGGCCTGTTATTGATTTCGTTTCACAAAAAAAAAATTTTTTACTTGCTTGTCTTTTGTCCCAACAGAGAAATTATTAATATAAAAAATATATTTTGTCAATGTCTATTTCGTCTTGTTTCTGATTAATCCATTGAAAAAAAATTTAAACCAAAAATTTGTCCATTGTTATTTTGTGTTCCATCTTCTTTGTCATTCGTCCCTCCAAAACAAAATTTGAATGCAACTTTAATACTTTGACAATTTGTGTTTTGTTTGGACAAAGAAACAATTAAAATTTAAAATTTTTCCTCTATTCTGTCAAATCAAAATTAAAAATTAAAAATTTATGCCTCTTATCCAGACAAATTTAAAAAAAGGCTTTTAATATGAAAAATGTATCTTTGATTATTGTTATTTTATCTTGTTTGCAATCTTTTGCAAATTAGGGCCTGAATGGCCGATGGCGAGTGCTCTGGCGCTCGGTACCACAGGTTTCGGGTTCGAGTCCCGGCGGTGCCATGGATGTTGTAATGGTTCGGAATCCACTTTAAACCGTAGGTCGAATAGGATAGTAGAGCGTTGCGGGGGAATTGTTACTCCGCGTCCGGGGCTTATCTTCAAATTACACGGACCCCCTGGGTAATGCAAAGTGAGTAATGTTTGTGCAGAGCTTGCCTTAAGGCATCCAAGACCAAGTGTCGAAGTGTTTGCCAGCTGCATTAGAAGAAAAAAAAATCTTTTGCAAAGTTTATTGATCCCTGCCTCGAAGTTTTATGCATTTTCTATAAATGTATTGTAAATTGGAGATTTATTTATTTTATTAATTAAAATAAAAGCAGAGAGCATTTCATTTTGTTTTGTGTGTTGGCTTTGAAGCCAACCACAGCTACAAAGAAAAATTTAGTTATTTCCTTCAAAAATAATCTATTAAAGTTCTTTAGGGCTAATTTAATGAATTAAGTGCGGCTAATTTTATATACTATAGAAGAAGATTTTGCATCAGTATATCAATTTGTTATCGAATTAATGGTAAGTTAACAATTTTTTACTATTTATTTTATGATATTTTTATGCTTTTAATAACTGATATCCCCCGTTTTGAAAATCTTTAATTGTTGAAGAGGTATATAAATCAATAAAACATACAAAAGCATATTAAGACTAGCAAATTTTTTTTTATTTCAATTTAAAAGAACATAATAATTTCTTATATTTGGTTAAAATCATCAGGACAACCAATAAACTTTCAGGATTTCTTCGAACAACTTCAAGTACAGGATACTACGCTGCAAAAAAAAATCAAAAACAAATGTTACTGCAAATATAATTATAAAAACACATAATATACGAGGTAAATGTTTTAAAAAGCAGAATTGGGGGGGGTAGAAAAGTGCAAGGAGTCAGGAGTCGAGCATTTTTGAGAGAGTCGGCTTCAGGAGTTATTTTAAAAATCCGATTACAGATTCATTTAAAAAAATAACTTTTATTTTTCAAAATACTAGGATTTAATGTTAAAATTAAATATGAAAGTTTTCAATTTAACTGTATCCGTAAATAATTCAACCAATAGCAAAATTACTGTTTTGCTTTAGCAGCAAACAGAATAATTGTTGAAAGATTTTTATCAGCTCTGAAGCTCACAAAAAGCAATCTTAGATCCACAATGAAAGAAAATTGCATAGAAATTATTCTAATTATGAAAACAAATATTTAATGTACCACTAATATAATGACTTGTAATGTAATGTATCACGAATATAATGACATGTAAACATAAACATAAACATTTAATATAATGTATCACAAGTGTAATAACATGTAATATAATATATCACAAATATAATAACACAAAACATAATCTGTCTCAAATATAATGACATGTAAATATAACATATCATAAATATAATAATCCACAAAATGTAAAAGAATTTATTCTATTTTAATGCAAGTAGTACACCTTTAAAAATGTAAAAAATAATTTGTTTCGAAAACAAATGGTTACATTCTTTAAATAAAGTTTTCCTTATATGTATCCTTATGCCATAGATATTGCAATATCCTTACACACATGTATGATGTAAAATAACATTCTAAATAGTATTTCAGTAGCCTTCATCTTTTTATTGGAAATATTTCGTGGTTACAATATTGTAGGATAAAAGTAATAAAAATGAAAACATGGAAGTATTGAAAAAACTAAAATGAATTTGCAATGTATTGTTATGCATGAATGCTTGTGATGAGTAATATACTAAATATAATTTCAGTAATCTCAATCGTACTATTAAAAGTGGTTTATGATTCAGAAAAAACCACTGCTATTGAATATTAAAAATAAAATACAGATCGATAAATCGAAGGGACGAAAAAAAACCCAAAAGATCTAGAACTTGCTTGTGGTCTTTGTCCTTGATATTGTATAAAATTGGCTAATTACTTTGGCCAGCCTTGAATTGAATTCACTGCAAAATTAATAAAACTGTACGAACCTTATGGGCAGTCCTCTGGTTTGATGCAGTTGGAAGAGGAATCCCGATCTTCCAGCAAGATGTATCCGGGAGCACATTCGCAGCCTATATACAATATACTAGAGCATGGCCTGTTGTCCTCATTGTTAGTGTTATAGCACGAATCAGGACAATCTCCAAATTGGCCCCAAGTTTTGTTGGTTGGGCAGGGCTGTTCGCGAACTGAAACAATAGAAACCTTAATTAACATTGTGATTCCAAGTAAGGATAATGTTGTCAAATATCATTCTTATGTGATATTCTTATGTGTTGTTTACAACGTTATACAGAGCGCTTTTTACGTAACATTGTTACCCTATTCCTATATTTTTAAGCTGAAGTTTAGAATGTGTATGGGGGATTCTCTTTATTAAGCTCAAGCGCAATAGATGGACTTTCTGGCAACTGAATTTAACATACCCTCATGCAGAATTCCTATAAATAGCTTTCTGTTCGTTTTATTTGTCAAAGTAGAAATGCCTAGTTCCGAAGTCTAACGCTCTGTTCACCTGGCCACCCTGGTCAATAAGTAAAAATAATATAATATAAGGAGTATAACAGGTGGACTGAAAGATTCGTAGGCTAACACGTAGATGGCGCTACTAGTATTAAATCCATATGATGTTTAGCTAGCCCTAACCTTCAAAAGACACGTGTATAAATTTGACAGCTGTTGCACTATTAGTATGTGAGTTATAGCATTTTTAGTGAAGTTACAGCATTTTTAGGGTTCATCACGTGCAGTCCACTCAGCTGACTGTCGATTGGACTCCGGTGTGAAATGATGGAGCCATGTTTAATCCATTTTCACATATCGGCGCACAAATTCGGGTATATTACGATCAAGCAGCTCCAAACACTGCTTAGAATCATCAATTCGTTGTTGTTTTTCGTCGATTGTGAGCTCTGCGCGGCACGCACTTTGAACAGAGCTTTCGTATATCCAAATATTCATTCACAATATGTCCAACATGTTCTTTTGATATCTTTAGGGTCTCAGCTATCTAAATCAACTTCACTTTACGGTTATCAGAAATTATTTTGTGGACTTTTTTGATGTTTTCGTCGGTAACAGCCTCTTTAGGGCGTCCACTGCGTGCATCATCCTCGGTGCTCATTTCGCCTCGTTTAAATTTAGCAAACCACTTCTCTACGGTTGATTTTCCTGGTGCAAAGTCCGAGTAATGTTTATCAAGCCAAGCCTTGGCTTCAATAGTATTTGTTTTCGCCAAAAAGCAATGCTTTAATTAACACACGAAATTCTTTTTTATCCATTTTCTCAAACTAACAAAAGTTGCTTCACTAAAAACGCTATAACTCACATACTAATAGTCCAACAGCTGTCAAATTTATACACGTGTCTTTTGAAGGTTAGGGCTAACTAAAAATCATATGGATTTAATACTAGTAGCGCCATCTATGTGTCAGCCTACGAACATGTCAGTCCAACTGTTATTTTTATAATAGAAATAGAAATAGTTTTTTACATATTATCAAATGAAGTCCTGTTAGATATTCTGTCTTTTAATAATAGGTCAAAAATTGATTTTTTTAAGCATAAATTTGACTACGTTTTTTTTCCTCAGAAATGTTTATAATTTATGTAATTAAGTTATTGATTATTAATAATTATGCGTTAAGTATAAAGTTGTTGATATTTAAGTATAAAACAATTTACGTATTCAAAACCCTATTTGTTTTATCAATCTTTTTTTGAAGAAATTCTATAATCTTTTATAAATAAAGAATTTGTTTATTTTATTAGCCAAAACTTATATTGTGATTAAAATGTCTCTAAAAACATCGTTTTTTATAAAAATATGTCTTTTAATATAAAGATTTTGGAAAAAAAATCGTAATTGATAATTAGAAAGTCGTGAGTTTATTTTATTCAATTCCTTCTATTAGCTCACACTCTCCCTATATATATCTTGTTCAAATTCTCAATCGTTTATAAAATACTTTTTATTCATCCACTCAAGTTCAAATGCATTTTTTTGAACTTGTAATGCATGACACTGGATGTTTCAAATATTAATTCAGTAAATAAATTTAAATAATTAATTATATTTTTTTAGACTTAAATTGCATATATCTACCAATAGATGGCACCAAATAAACTTAAAAAAAATGAATGAAAATTATTTCTGCAATATAGTGAAATATTATTTCTATATTATTTCTGCAATATAGTGAAAAAAAAAGTAGGAATTGACTTTAAAATTTTTTTTTTGTATTACTTGTTTTATTTTATTAACATAAGCATTTAAAATAATTTAATCAGCTAGATCTCAACTCTGGTTAGGGACGGGATAGAGAACGGCAGTACGTCTAAGAACTTTGAAAGCTTTTGATAATAATAGTTAATGGTTAATTAAAACAAATTACTAAAAGTTTTTGTCTAGTGTACCACGGAGCTTGGGAAAAGCAGAAACAGTCAGTATACGTAAACAAAAATGCCAAGTCTTCTATTTTAGAAAGGACATTAAAAGATTGTTTTGAGAAGGTGTAAGAACGCAAGGTGAGCCTTAAACTGTTGATTGTATATTATAAGTCGAGAAATCATTAATTGTAAAATGAGTGTGTGCAAATTATGCAAGAAATGAAAGTTCCAGTTTTTGTTTCTCTAAATAAAATAAACACTTTAAATTGTTGTACTAATTCAATTAACCTTTAATCCTCACATTTTTTATAACATATACATATATATATTTTCTAATGCAGCTGGCAAATATGCCGTGATCTTTTATGCCATAAGGGTTGCACACACATTACTCACTTTGCATTAACCAGGGGACGCATGTAGCTAAGCCACGGAGTAACAATGCCCCCGCAGCGCTCTACGATCCTATTAGGACAGGGACCTACGGTTTAAAGTGGATTCCAAACACCCATGGCAACGCCGGGATTTGAACCCTGATACCTGTGATACCGAGCGCCAGAGCGCTAGCCACTTGGCCATCAGGCCCCATAACATATATATATATATATAATTTAATAATTTGAACAGCTGCAAAACACAACACTCTGTATAAAAAGAAGCAATATTTGAGAATTAAAAGTATAGCAAGTAAGTGGTAAAAATATCACTAACAATTGTATGAAAAATCACTTATTATAACAGGTGAAAGGTTCGTAGGCTGACACATAGATGGCGCTACTAATATTAAATTAATATGATTTTTAGTTAGCCCTAACCTTCAAAAGACACGTGTATAAATTTGACAGCTGCGGCACTATTAGTATGTGAGTTATAGCATTTTTAGTGAAGCAACTTTTGTTAGTTTGAAAAGATGAAGGAGAAGGGAAAAAGGAATGGAAATTTGGAAAAAAGGAATTTTGTATGTTAATAAAGCATTGCTTTTTGGCAAAAACAAATACTATTGTAGCCAAGGCTTGGCTTGATAAACATTATTCGGACTTTGCACCAGGAAAATCAACCGTAGAGAAGTGGTTTGCTAAATTTAAACGAGACGAAATGAACACCCAGGACCATGTATGCAGTGGACGCCCCAAAGAGGCTGTTATCGACGAAAACATCAAAAAAGTCCACAAAATAATTTCTGATAACCGTAAGTGAAGTTGATTGAGATAGCTGAGACCCTAAAGATATCAAAGGAACGTGTTGGACATATCGTGATTGAATATTTGGATATGCGAAAGGTTTGTTCAAAGTGGGTGCCGCGCGAGCTCACAATCGACCCAAAACAACAACGAATGGATGATTCTAAGCAATGTTTGGAGCTGTTCAATCGTAATAAACCCGACTTTTTGCGTCGATATGTGGCAATGGAGGAAACATGGCTACATCATTTCACATCGGAGTCCAATCGACAGTCAGCCGAGTGGACTGCACGTGATGAACACTAAAAATGCTCTAACACACATACTAATACTAATAGTGCAACAGCTGTCAAATTTATACACTTGTCTTTTGAAGGTTAGGGCTAACTAAAAATTATATATATTTAATATTAGTAGCGCCATCTATGTATCAGCCTACGAAACCTTTCAGCTCACCTATTAGCTCTAGAAAACATAATTTTTTTAAAATTCAAGTGTTAAATTTAAAAATTTTCCAAAACATTTTAAAAACAAATCTGAATTGGTTTGGTCACAGAATTTGATGTGTGAGATTTATAACAGAAATTTAACTGTTAAAGAAGAAGTAGTAAATACTTTTAAAGTCTTAATAGACATGAATCTTTCGGTATAATACCCATATCAATTTCATAATTAATTCAGCAAACAATTTTAATATCAATACAATATCTGAAAACGTAATTGGTGTAGATATATAAAAATTCAAATGATTTTTGGAGTAGGATAATTTTTATATTGTTTCGTATGAGAGGGCAGTATTATGTAATTTCCAATAATTTGTAATAATTGTTTCTCTTTAATAATGAATTTATCTAAAACATTCCAAAAAAGAAGTATAAAAAAATTGGGTTAAATGTTGTAAATGGTAGTGGATTAAATCAATGTGGTTAATAATTAATTTTGTCCTTGGCCGTAGTTTGGGTGTTTGTAATCTGTATGATATTTTGTTAAGTATTTCAAATTAAATGACCCCCATATTTTATAGCTCGTGTAGAATAAATTACTTATAATGACATATTCATGAAATCGCTTTAAGTTAATGTTGAACGAATAAAAAAATAATTAACGCACAAAAATTCTTACGGGTATGAGAGTATCGTATGAGAGAAAACTCGGAAACTCCTACCAGGAAGTATAAGTAATGATGCACGATGCTGAACATCACAAACGTCATTTTTTCAAAACGCCTCGTTTTTTGAAAAAATGTCAGCGAATTGAACCTTCGCCCTAATGCTCACCAGTACACATTGCCACTGGGGCGCGAATCGGGCTTTAAAATGTTTAAATAAATCAACAAAATAGCTCTTGAAAGAATTTTTTAAAAATGAATAAACCGATAAGAAACTCTGAAAGGGGTCAAGGAAACGAAAAATTCCGCTATCCAAAGCATTATCCATAATTTTGTGGATAATAAAGGAACAATAAGCAAAAAAATTCAGTTGTTAAATTTGACTAAATATTTAAAAGCACAAATGCCTAAAGAGATGTCCTAATTTGCAACAATAAATTACAAATCCGGAGCAACAAATAAACACGACTTACATTCAAAAGCGAATGTCACAGCCACCACGATTTTTAAAAATGAATAAACCGATAAGAAACGTCGAAAGAGGTCAAGGAAACGAAGAACTGAACAAGGAAAAAAAAAGTTACTAAAGAAACGAAAATTTCCACTATCTAAAACAATATCCATAATTTTATGGATAATGAAAGAATAAGCAAAAAAAATTCAGTTATCAAATTGACTAAGTATTTAAAAGCACAAATGCCTAAAGAGATGTCCTAATTTGCAACAATAAATTACAAATCCGAAGCAACAAATAAACAAGACTTACATTCAAAAGCGAACGTCACAGCCACCATGATCAATACGATGAATATCTTCATCTTCAGTGTTTCAGCAAATGATAATGGCAGAAAAATTTCTTCCAATTAGTGCAACTATTTTCAAGTTACTGAATCGTCTTATAGGGCATAATAATATTGACTTGAAAATAAATCTCTTTCGCCCTCTCACGAAATACTTTCGTTAGAAATGAAGCGTTCATGCAATATGTTCCCTGAAATATCAGTGTAAACGGAAGTCTTAGAATTCTATAATTATATTTCAAATTAATTTGCTATTGATTTTCAAGAAACGGATATTTTTAAAGGACGGAGGAAATTTCATGTGACACTTTATTAAAAATGCGTCGTTTCCACGTCTAATTACGATAAATCATCGCCTGATAAGAGATGACTTGCCTTTAATACAAGGACAAATTATTTTTGTCATTGAAGCATGGTAGGAAACGGTAGATGACAAACGCCGCCAACTCCCAGAAAAGGTTCAAAAATAAAACATCAAGATTGTTCAAACCGATCCTTTTTTTTTTTTTTTTTTTTTTTTTTTTGCATTTTAGAAAAATAACTGAAATTACAAACATTGACATAGACACTATTTGGAATATTTTGTCTATGATGGCGACATGAAAAAAAAAACCAGAAAGAGGTTCAAAATCTCAATGTTCCTTCACACAAAACAATATCTCTTCCAATCTCTTATGAAGCTGGGTTTTTTTTTTAGAAAATAAAAATAAATTGCTGCACTGCAATTTATAGTTGTGAACTACAATGTAATAGATTAGACTAGTGGTCTCCAAACTTTCCAGCCTTAGGGGCCCAAGTTTATTCCAAGGACCAAAACCATTTTAATTTTTCTGCCATTATCTATAATTTCTAGACTAGTCGCCGAGTACGCGCTCAGAGAGCATAAGCTTACTAAATTCGCTGGTTCAATTACTACAATTACTAGTGTGTATATCGATACGACCATGACACTTGACGACATCTAGTGGTCGGTTTCATTCGCGTTAATTTAGCTTTTCCATTTCTGAGGGATTTTCTGGATAAAAATCATATGTTTGATTCTGGATATATACATTCCAAACATCAATATACATACACATGCGATACTCTTTACCCCAACATAACTACCAAGGGTAACTGCGGGATGTTCACTAGTTTATAATGTTAGTGGGATTCATTTCAATTACTTGTTAGTTGTTATGCTTAAGTTAAAATTTCTGCGTATTATTCTTGTCATTAAGCTTTACCAAGCAAGTCAATAAAACCGAGTTATTATCATTCTGTGTTTTTTTATCCTACTTATTACAACAACAATAAGCTATTCACTGTCACTAACACTGGCGTGCCGGATTTGGCCCGCGGGCCGTAGTTTTCAGACCCCTGGTTTAGACAATGTGTACACTACAATGTAATAGATGTGCACTACAATGTAATAGCAAACATTGCACTACACTTGCAAACATCACTTAATAGCACCACTTGCACCACTTAATAGCAAGTTGCATTTTTTATTTTCAACTTGTATTTGTTTGTTTGTAGCTTGCATTTATTTATTTATATCTTGTATTTCTATGTCTGCAACTTGCATTTAGTAATTATTTATGGAAATAATTTTCTTCGAGTAAGCGTTTGAGGCAATTAGTGTATATTGTTATCTCAATAAGTTTTTTATGGTATTCAAATCATTTCTGGTCTGTATTCAACATGATGAAAATCATAGAAATAATGTTGTTATTACACCATAAATGGGAAATATTTATAACCCTAACACACGTTTATTTACTAATTTAAATAATATTTGCCCATTATTCTCGATTTTTTTTATCTTTGAATTCCACCTTTTAATAATATTCTTATTCGATAAATGTTAATATTATCTTAAAATTTATTTCCTGTATTTTATTTTTTATTAATAAGAATAAAAATAGCAGTTTTTTTAACACAAAATTACAAAATTAGGCTATATAAAATAGTTTCATTTCCTTTCATTAAAAAATATTTGAGTTGAAGAAAACGAAAATATTCTAGAAAAATTTAGTTCTTTCTACAAAAAAACGTTATTAATAGTAATTGGGTAAAATTTAACAGATAAATTTAACTAGTTTTTATCATTCATTTTTATTATGTGTATACTTTTAATAACTGGTATACCACGTTTTGAAATACTGTATTGTTGAGATATATACTTCAATAAAACATCTTTCTATGGAGGCATACAGAAACCAAATTTATTTTATTTCATTTAAAAAGTACATAACATTCAAAATATCCATCATTTTTCGTATTGCTTCAGGTACAGGATTCTGTGCTGCAAAAAATGGAAAAATAATGTTACTGTAAATAAATATAAAAGACCCATAATATAACAGTTAAATGATTTATAATTCAGAGATGTTTAGTTGATGTGTCTAAATGAGATAGTCGGGAGTTGGAAGTCGGAGTCGAGTATATTTGAAAAAGGCGGCATGAGGAGTTAGTCCGAAAAGTTCATAGGCTGACACATAGATGGCGCTACTAGTATTAAATCCATATGATTTTTAGTTAGTCCTAACCTTCAAAAGACACGTATATAAATTTGACAGCTGTTACACTATTAGTATGTAGCATTAGTATGTATGGTATGTAGCACTATAGCATTTTTAGTGTTCATCACGTGCAGTCCGCACGGCTGACTGTCGATTAGACTCCGATGTGAAATGATGGAAATGATTTTTTTTCACCAAAAAGCAACACACGAAACACACGAAAACACACGAAATTCCTTTTTATCCATTTTTTCAAACTAACAAAAGTTGCTTCACTAAAAATGCTATAACTCACATACTAATAGTGCAACCGCTGTCACATTTATACACGTGTCTTTTGAAGGTTAGGACTAACAAAAAATCATATGGATATAATACTAGTAGCGCCATCTATGTGTCAGCCTATGAACTTTTCGGCCCACCTTTTAAGTAATAAACACATAATATTGATCGCAAGGCCCCTAGTGGATTTGTAATGTACTGTTACACTTGAATGATTGTGATGAGTATTATTTTTCTTAAAGCAAGTTCAGTAATTATAATCTTACTATCAAAAGGGGTGTATGATTCAGAGAAGACCACTACTGCTGAATATATAAAAAATAAATATTAAAAAAAAAATAGATCGATAAATCGAAGGATCGAAAGAATCCCAAAACATCTACCCCTTGGTTACCATTAAATCGATATCTATGTGTATAAAATTGGCTAATTAATTTGGCCGGCCATTGCATTCATTGAAATGTAATAATACTATACAAATTATATTAATAATATTGGTGGAAATGTCGAAATACACCAGTGTATGTGTCTGAGACGTGAATGATCGAGTGTCTAGTACACGGTGCCACAGGTTTCGGGTTCGAGTCTCACAGTTACCATCGATGTTTTTAGTCGTTCGGAACCCGCTCTAAGCCGTAGGTAGCTCTAAGCCGCTCTACATTTTTTTAATAATTCCTGCACATGTCAACATTGAGGGCAACGAATGCGCTGACTCTTTAGCCAAAGAAGCCAGGGACGATGATCAACCCAGGACTATCACACTTGCAGATGTTAACGCAGTCTCATATGACAGTAAGAGTCTCATATGTCTGTACTAACTATACTCAAGAGCCAAAACAATATGACCACCCCTTCATTTTGCAATGAACTCGCCTGGATGACGTGGAAGGCACGTGATCAGGTGGAAGTGGTATTTAACTGCTATTAAGTAGTGGTATTAATCCATGCCAAGGCGGGTTGAAGCTAACTCGTTATTGACAGGTGGTCATAATGTTTTGGCTCTTGCGTGTATATGCTAACGCAGTCTCATATGACTGTAAGAGTCTCATATGACTGTACAGTCTCATATGACTGTAAGAGCATCACAAAGCCCAATCAGACTTCTCACCCATATCGTTCCCAAACTGTAAAGGGGCAACTCAGCTCTGGCAAGGTGATGTGGTGTGTTGTAGTAGTATTGTATTTGTCCCCTGATCATATAAATTATTATGTGCGAAAAATATGAGAAATATTGTTTTAAAATTATGTTCAATAACCTTCATAGAAAAAAGAAGTACCTCATTAAAAAATGAGTAATATTTACCAAATATATTAAAGGAAGGATCGAAACAAACCCAGAGGATATGTCCCGTTGCTTTCATCTTACCAGGAAAAGAGATCTATGATTAAAAATATGCCACTGTTGTAGAAATATGAAAAATAAACATCAACAATATTGATCGATAAATTGGAAGAAATCCAAACATTCTACCCCCTGGTTGCAATCTTTAAATAAAAATTTTTCCTCGTTATGTGTACAATTGTGTAATTATTTTGGCCACGGGCCTGAATGGCCGAGCGCACTGTCGCTCGGTACCACAGGTTTCGGCTTCGAATACCGGCGGTGCCATGGATGTTTGTAGTGGTTCGGAATCCACTTTAAACCATAGGTCCCGGTCCTAATAGGATCGGATGCGGGGGCATTGTTACTCCGCGTCCGTGGCTTATCTTCAAGTGACACGCGCCCCTTGGGTAATGCAAAGTGAGTAACGTCTATGCAGCGCTTGTCTTAAGGCATCCAAGACCAAGCTGTCTAAGTGTTTGCCAGCTGCATTAGAACAAAAAAAAAATTATTTTGGTCACCCGTGAATTGAATCCATTGTAAATAAAGTAAAACTGTACAAACCTCATGGGCAGTCCTCTGGCTTAATGCAATTGGAAGACGGATCTCGATCTCCCAGCAAGATGTATCCAGTAGCACATCTGCAGCCTATATGTAATATCAAATTACACGGTCTGTTGTCCTCGTTGTTGGTGTTATAACACGAAGGTGGACAATCGCCGAAATCGCCCCAGGTTTTGTTGGTGGGGCAGGACTGTTCGCGAACTGAAACAATAGAAACATTAGTTAAAACCGTGGTTTGTTTGTCGCTCTAAGGGCATTTTGTGCACACTTTGGGCTAGACGTGGATTCCGAACCACTAACAAACATCCATGCAAGTTTCGAAACTGAAACCTGTGGTACCAAAGGCCAGAGAGCTAATCAATCATATATATATGTGTGTGTGTGTGTGTGTATGTGTAATTTAGTCAATGACCCTTAATAATATTATATGTATGCGTCTCTAATCTAATGTTTTCATTATTTTCAATGATTGTACCAAAGTTAAATATCATTCAAGGATTGTACCAAAGGTATAAAATGTTAATGTAGCCTTTCTTTAATTTTACTAATGAACATCTCTCCACTTTTTCTAGAATATCCCAATTTATGATCATTTTAAGATATACAATGCTGCAAGAAGAAAACATTAAGAAAATATATAATTTTTGCTCATAAAACACCAATTTAACGAATAAATTACATTTTTTAATAATTCCTGCACATGTCAACATTGAGGGCAATGAATGCGCTGACTCTTTAGCCAAAGAAGCCAGGGACAATGCTCAACCCAGGACTACCATCACACTTGCAGATGCTAACGCAGTTGCCAAAACCCGACTCATTCCTCATAATTTTAAGAAGCCACTAATCATGGACTTCAACTGCCCTAGAAAATTGACATCAGTCATCAGCAGACTCAGAACTAATCATTACAGAGGGACGAAGATTCTCCCAGACAAGACCAGGGAATGCATCCCCTGCAGAAATTGCCCCAACGCTTTCCTAACACATAAGCATAATCTAGAGTGCCCAGCACACACTCCCCATGTTTTGCAATTGGGTAGGGTGCCAATGGAGGCCAACTTAAGAGAAATCCTGTATAGTGAAGCGGCGCCGTTGCTAGCGGCCGCTATCGTAACGACTTTTGACTTGATCTAATTTTGATAATAATATTTTAAATCCATGGACACGATAACAACAATAATAATTAATTAATCTTTAATTGTGTTAGAGGTAAATATTTTATTTTCTTAGAAATTATTGTCCTCATAGTATTTCTTAATTTTTTCATAATTAAATTAAAACACGGAATGGGAAATATTCTTAGAAGGATTCAATTTCGACGAAGAAGAAGAAAAAAGATATGTCTGAAAAAGATAAATGTTTGTATAAAGTTGTCTTAAAATATAATAGATTAGATGTCTTTAAATCTGTTGCATGTTGTGTTAAATATTGTTTGTAGTTAATTGTGATGTTTACGTTTTTGTATATAAAGCTGTGTGTCCTTAAACTTGTGTTTCCACCCAACCATACCCAGATCCAGCCGCACATACGACCGACGAACACTACAAAACTAATTTAACAAATTAATTATTTTTTATAGTTAATGAATATTTCATTGGGTCTGAATGGTGAGTGGATAACGCTCTGGCGCTCGGTACTACAGGTTTCGGGTTCGAATACCGGCGGTAACATGGATGTTTATAGTGGTTCGGAATCCACTTTAAACCGTAGGTCCGATCCTAATAGGATCGGGAAGCGTTGCGGGGGCCTTGTTACTCCGCGTCTGTGGTTTATCTTCAAGTTACACGCGCCCCCTGGGTAATGCAAAGTGAGTAATGTCTGTGCAGAGCTTGCCTTAAGGCATCCAAGACCAAGCTGTCTAAGTGTTTACCAGCTGCATTAGAAAAAAAAATGAGCACTTCATTGCGCTAGAGGTAAATATTGTATTTTCTTAGAAATTATTGTCTTGGTTGTGTATCTTAGTTCTCTATGAATAAATTAAAACAAGAAAAAGAAAAATTCTTAGAAGCATTTAATTTCGACGAAGAAGAAGAAAAAAGATAATTATCAGAAGTTCTTTCAAATGAAGAATAATAAACAGGATTCAGCCAGAAACGACTAATTATCCGTGTGTTTAAACAGTAACTGAGTGGATTTTATGGTGCAATTCTCTAATGAGCAACACACTTCATTGTGTTGCAATGCATTTGTTCCAAATTAAAATTGTTACCAAATTTTTAAATGAGGCAGTTTAAAGATTGTAACGATGTTTAAAAATATTTCGCTGCTACAAAACGCAATACTTTATATCAATAGAATCAATTTTTTGAGAATTAGAAGTATAGTAAGTAAGTGGTAAAAATATAACCAACAAGTGGATGAAAAAGCATTTACTAAAGCATATTTTTTTTTAAATTCAAGTATTAATCTAAATTTTCCAAAACATTTTAAAAACAAATCTGAATTGCTTTGGTTACATAATTTAATGTATGAGATTTATAACAGAAATTTAACAGTTAAAGAAAAAGTAGAAAAATATTTCTAAAGTCTTAATAAACATGAATCTTTCGATATAATACCCATATCACTTTCAGAATTAATTCAGTAAACAATTTTAATATCAATATAATATCTGAAAACGTAATTGGTGTAGATATATAAAAAATTCAAATGATTTTTGGAGTAGATAATTTTTATATTGTTTCGTGTTTCGCATGAGAAAGCACTATTATGTAATTTCAAATAATATGTAATAATTCTTTCTCTTTAATAATGGATTTATCTAAAACATTCCAAAAAGGAAGTATAAAACTAAAAAAACTAAAAAACACGCTTTTAGAGTTAATCAAACTAAAAAGTAAAAAATAATTGTTAACATAAGAATAAAATGACGGTAAAAATGGTAAAAATATAACCAATAAATCGATGAAAAGGCATTTACTAAAGCATTTTTTTTTTTTAAATTCAAGTATTAACCTAAAATTTTCCAAGTCATTTGAAAAGAAAATTCAAATTGATTTTGCTACAGAATTTGATGTATGAGAATATTGCAGAAATTCAACTAGAAAAGAAGAGGTATGAAAATACTTTTTAAGTCTTACTAGACATTAAACTTTTGAAAAAATTTGTATATCAATTTCAGAATGAATTCAATAAACAATTAATATCTATAAAACAATTAATATCGATTAATCAATATAATATCTGAAAATGTAATTATTGTAGATAAATAAAAAATTCATATGATTTTTGTAGCAGATTGTTTTGTATGAGAAGAATTGCAACACATATTTTGCTGCATTTCAAATTAAAGGAACCAGATATTTTAGTAGTCGTATAGATTAAATTACTTACAATTACATTATAAAAAATATAAGCTATAAATTATTATTGAACAAATAGAAAATATCATTTATGCACAAATATTTTTACAGCATTATAAATTCTTATATTATTCTCATTAATGAAATATTTTTCTAAAAAGTTAAAAAATATATCAGTTATACTTTTTTATTTCATCAATAAAAAAATTAAATTAATTAAAAAATTAATTTTTTAATTAATTTAAATTTAAAAATTAATTTTTTTTAAATTAATTTTAATTTACCAATAAAACTTAAAGAATTTAATGTAAGAACAAAACGCATAACAGACAAACAAAGAAAGAAAAAATATCAGTAGCATCATATACAGGAAATAAATTAAGATCATCAGTTATCGGTCAAAATAAAAAAAATTAATAAAGTAAAAGGCATAGAATTCCAAATGATTTTTAAAAACGCATGTGAAATAAATTTAAATAAAAAAATTATAAACATCTCGTGAAATAAATTTAAATAAAAAAAATATTATTAAAAAAATAATAAGCCAACAAAAAACGTCGAAAGTGGTCAAGGAAACGAATAATCCCTAAATATAGATATTGTCTTGACAATACATTGTATACAAAACAATATCCATACTTAAGTGGATAATAAAGAAACAATAAGCAAAAACATTCAGTTGTCGAATTCGCTAATTATTTAAAAATATAAACGCTGAAAGATTACTAATTTGTAATTATAAAATACAAATTACATATAAATTACAAAAAATGATCAAGCACATGAAAATTGATCAAGGAAAATAAAAACAAGACAATATCCATAATTGTGGATACTTTCTTGTTTTGTATTATACAATGTATTGTCAAGTCAATATCCATAATAATGGATATTGACTTGGCAATACATTGTATACGACAATATCCATAATTATGCGGATAATAAAAAAACAATAAGCAAAAAAATTCAGTTGCCAAATTTAATTAAGTATTTAAAAACAGAAATGCTAAAAGAAATGCCCTAATTTGCAACAATAAATTACAAATCCGAAGTAACAAATAAACAAGACTTACTTTCAAAAGCGAACGTCACAGCTACCATGAGCAATACGATGAAGACCTTCATCTTCAGTGTTTCAGCAAATGATAAAGGCAGAGAAATATCTTCCAATTCGTGCAACTATTTTCAAATGCCTGAATCCTCTTATTTTATAATAATAATAATAATATTGACTTGAAAAGAAATTATTTTCGTCCTCTCACCAAATACTTTTGTTAGAAATGAAGCGTTCATGCAAAATGTTCCCTGAAATATCAGTACAAACGGAAGTCTTATAATTATATAATTATATTTCAAATTAATTATTATTGATTTTCAGGAAACGGATATTTTTGAAGGACGTAGGAAATTTAGTGTGATACAAACTCTTAACTTTATTAAAAATACATCCTGTCCTTGTCTAATTAAGGTTAATTAACGCCTGATAAGAAAGGGCTTGCCTTTAATACAAGGGCAAATTATTTTTCTGATTGAAATACGGGCGGAAATGCAAGATGGCAAACACCTGCAACTTGGACAGGCGGTAACTTCCAGAAAAGATCGAAAATGCAACTAATAATAATATTGGTCAAGATTGCACAAACAGACCTTCTTTTGAATTTTAGAAAAATATTTGAAATTACAAATGTTGCCGTAGACACTTTATGAAATATTTTGCCTAAAGGAATATAATAAATAAAAATATTTTAATCGGCATAAAAAAAAATTGTGCCGAAGAGGTTCCCAAGATTAGTGTTCCTACGCACACGACAATCTCCTATAAAACATTTTTTATCTTTTTTTTTAATCAAGTGTGAGGGCTGTCAAGTGCTGTCCTGGTTAGGGGTCCGTGACGTTATCCGAAAATGAGGGAGCCAAGCAAATATATTCCCATTGCGAATTTTGGCGGCATCACCCCATAAACGAGGAAAATGTATTATCCAAATTCTCATTTAATTCTTTTTTTTATATCCAGTGGCAAATTTGTAAGCTTACAAAGAACAAGATAGAAACAAATGGCATCCGTTAATCCACCAACTTAAGTCTGGCAATCCAATAACGATTCCATATGGAAACAGAAGGCATTGCAGAACAGGAAGCAAGTTGAGGCATATCCATTTCCTCCTGGTTATCATACAGTAGACAAAGAAGGCCAGGAGTCAGTTTAATTATGTGGACATGCTTGCGTCTCGGCAATAGTGAGGACAGAAAAGAAATGCTATCGATTTTTCTCTAGGCTATTCATAAATATCGTGAATAGAATCGCCAATAGCGGCAACATCCTCAAAGAAGGAGCGCCTAAGGGTCTTTTTAATTAGCCTCTCATGTTTTCTGCAAAATTCTAAGAAACTAACTGCAGAACCCAAAGTACCTGCAAAGTTGGACACTTTCATCCACAAATTCAAGAGTATTTCGTGTACCAGATTCTCTTCAGATGAGAATCTGCCTATTGTCATATACGTAGTACACTAAAGCGAAACTCGTCCATGAAGAGCATGTTGCTCCACTCATCTTGTTCCTATTTCAGATTTTCTCTTGCTCACCTCCTACGTGTAGAACGGTGAACCTATGTCAACGAAACGCAAACCATAGGTCTGCAAGCAAACAAACCCACATGGTGAAGTCTTTTTTTAGCAGTCTGAGTTGAAACTCTGGAACCAGTACATCTCTAAAGGTGCTGTTGGAGGGAAGTGGAATTCATAGTGGGGCTTCTTCTGGCCATTAATGTTAAATACCGATCTTCATTTTGTTTTGTTGTCCGATCTTTGACCTGACTTTCATCGAATAATTTTAGTTTTCCAAAAACCGATTCCATAGTATAGAAATGGCACTTTAAGTAACTCTCAACACTTCCGCTACAACAGATAGCATTACAACTAGCATGATGTTGGTTTGGCCAGCCTCTAAACGACAGATGTCTCTCCAGGTTAGCTATTCAGCTAAGTCATTTTACTGAGACATCGTAGTCACTGTTACAAAACACTCAACGAGTGTCAGTTGTTTTTAATCTACTCCTACAGAAGGAATGCTGCAGGTCGCTTTTCACTCCTATATCGAAATTCCCCTGCATACTAGAATTAAAAAAACATCAAAATTTCAAAAAGTATGACTCCATATAGTAATAGGAGTGAAATACTTATTGAAAACAGAGCTCCTCAGCTGGCGGTTACTGAATTTTACCAACAATAGCATAGTTTAAAAAAATATATAAAGTTTTTAATTAAAATTTTTTTAGTCTAAATGTTTAGAAAACAATCTTAAAGTAAATCCGAATTTTTTTTTCCATAATTTGATTTGTTTATGATATTTATCAGAGAAATATATCAAACAATATGTATTTAAAAATACTTTTCAAGAGTTGATTGAAGAAAAAGTTTTAAAAAAATCATTTATGCGCATAACTTCTCACGGAATGACATTAAACTTATTATTCACAATAATTAAATTTATATGTAAGTCATATTATTTTGTCTAATGAATTTAATATCGATTGAAGTATCCCTTTTTATTTGATTAATAAAATGTTATAAAAATAATATAATTTAAGATATGAATTTCACTTCTGAAATTGAATAATTTTTTGAAAACTTGAAAATTACAAAAAGAGATGTAATACTAATAATCATTAAAAAGTATATAAGAATGAATTACAAATACGAAAAAACAAAACACTAGACCTAGTTTCAAATGCTGTGATGCCACAGGAAAACAATAAAGATCCTTATCATCAAAAGATAATGACAGAATTATCTTTCAATTTGTGTAAAAATTTTCAAAACCTGAAACTTCTCATTTTATTATGTTGAATAATGAATTGCTGTGTAATACTTTTCGTATTCTGAAGAAATTATTTAATTATTTATTAAAACAAAATAGTCCATTAAAAATCAATATAAACCAAAATCTTACAATTAAATTCACTTTCTTTATGCCGCTTACACCGCCATTTATTAATACACTTTGGAACTTTTTTTGATGCCGTACCGATTCCCTTTTCTTCAAGTATCTTCAGTTCAAATTTGAAAAGTAAATTGAACAAATTTGCAAAATCTACCAGGAACCTGAGAAATGTCTACTACAATGAGAAGTGAGGGAGGCTGACCTCCCCCTCTTCTTGATGGATTGTCTTAAAATAAGGTCTTTGGTGAAGAAGAGGAAGAGTTTCTGTGACAAGTTGACCATAAGAGTTGCTTATTTTTCAGTTGTTGCAGTCTGCAACAGACCAGGCAATTAGATTCGACGTAGATTCGACAACTCTGAAATATCTCCGACCTTGGAGTGAACTGCACTTGTGATTTAATCGTGTACTGTGATCAAATTTTACTTTTAATTTTTCATATTTTTGTATAATAACTCCGACTTCATTCGAAGTCTAATATAGACCGAGACGTTGCGATATCTACACATCTGCATTTCTTTGTTTGAAAATGCATTTTATTTTTTAAGAATTTGTGTTTATGTATTTATAAATAAACTTTCTTTGAGTAGGATTTCGAAGCCCCACATGTATATTATTAATGTCTAAATATATTCTTATAGCATTCCATCTATAGCTCGTCAATATAATTTATGACGAGAATCAAAGAGAAAAGTTCGCTTTGCCCTTCCCACAAATGAAAAAAAAACGCATTAAACCGTACCCACATACCAAAAATGGGAGAAAAACTTATTAACCAAACATACTCTCAAGAGCCAAAACATTATGACCACCTGTCAATAACGAGTTGGTCCACCTTTGGCGCGCAACACAGCTTCAACCCGCCTTGGCATGGATTAATACCATCACTTAATACCAGTTAATTACCACTTCCACCTGATCACGTGCCTTCCACGTCATCCAGGCGAGTACATTGCAAAATGTAGGGGTGCTCATAATGTTTTGGCTCTTGAGTGTATATCTACCATTTTAAATAATATTTGTCCATTGTTCTTAACCGATTCCTTTTGCATACCATCCATTAATAAGGAAAAGTTTGTTGGTCCTTAACTAGAATTTTATGTATATTCAATTAATGTTAATATAAACTTGCGATTTATTTATTTTATTTTATTAATTAAAATAAAAGAGCAATTTCATTTTGTTAACAGATATTCGCTTTGAAGTCAACCATAGTTACCTAGATAAATTTAGTTCCTTCCTGCAAAAATAAGCTATTAAAGGTCATTGAGGACAATTTAATGGATTAAGTGTCGCTAATTTCATATACTATAAAGGAAGATTTTGCAACAATACATCAATTTGTCATCGAATTAATGAAATTTAGCTATTTTTTACTATTTAGTTTATAATATTTTTATGTTTTTAATAACTGATATTCCTCGTTTGAAAATCTCAAATTATTGTTGGGATAAATAATTCAATAACACACACAGAAGCATATGAACATACATTTTAACAGAAGCAAAATTTATTTTATTTCAATTAAAAAGAACATAATATTTTTTTTTTTTTATAATTGGTTAAAATCGTAAGGGCATCCAATAAACTTTCAGGATTTCTTCGGATTACATCAAGTACAGGATACTATGCTGTAAAAAATTAAAAAACAAATGTTATTACATGTATCACTATAAAAACACATAACATACAACGTGAATGTTTTAAAACGCAGAATTGCGGGTTGGGAGTCAGTCAGAGTCGAAAGCGAGGTTTGCTTTGGTCATCTTGTGTACACGATCGCTAATAGACCAGGACGTACAGTTTAAAAGTGGATTCCGAACACTACAAATATCCAGGACACCGCCGGAACTGGAACTCGAAACCTATGGAGTCGAGCGCCAAAGCGATTCGGCCATCGGGCTATTCTAAAGCAAGGAATTCAGAAGTCGAACATTTTTGAAAGAGTTGGCTTAAGAAGTTAATTTAAAAATGCGACTCTGGACTCCTTTAAAAAATAACTCTTATTTTTCAAAATACTAGGATTTAATGTTAAAATTAAATATGAAAGTCTTCAATTCAATTGTATCCTTAAATACACTCATGTCCATAAATTAAGGATAATTCAGAATCACACAGAAATTGAACTCTAAAATAAAAATTTCACCTGTAGAATTATCACACACATCTTGAAGAAGAATATGCAAATTACAGGAAACCACCAGATGGCGCGGATAGTACGTCACAATGACGAGAGTGTAAGAGAGGGGTATATAAGGAATGGTGGCAAAGAAGTAAAATTGTTCACAAGCGCTTTAAAAGCCTACATGTACGTTTGTTTCGGGGCGCCATGGGTGCTGAATTTCTGTTTATGGATGACAACGCCCGTCCTCACCGTGCAAACATTGTAGACGAATGCCTTCAATTGGAGGATATCACCCGTATGGATTGGACAGCATACTCACCGGACTTGAATCCAATAGAGCATGTGTGGGATATGCTTGGCCGACGAATTGCAGCCCGTCAACCCCCTCCCACCTGTCAACCGGAACTTCGGAGGGCAATCCTTGATGAGTGGTGTAAAATTCCCCAAGATCAGATTGATAATTTGATACTCAGCATGCCTAGGCGTCGTAAGGCCTGTATTGCATCGTCCGCGAGACATACTCCATATTAACCATCATACTAACCATGTTATACTGTTTTTTGTCAATAGGTTCTTTTTAGAAATTTGCACCAGGGAGTAAAAATCGCAATTTTTATTAATTATGTCAAACATATAGCATCTTTTTTGCTCTTTACCTTTTGTTTAATAAATAGACTTTACAAATAAGTCAACTTTGTTTTGCTTTAACAGCAAACAGAATAAGTGTTGAAAGGTTTTTCGCGGCTCTGAAGCTTACAAAAAGGATTCTTAGATCCACAATGAAATAAGATAGCATAGAAATTATTCTAATTATTAAAAAAAAAAATACTTAATGTATCACAAATATGATATGTAAAAATAATAATGTAATATGTAGCATGTAATATAATAATACATCCCAAATATAATAATCTACAAAATGTAAAAGATTTATGTTGTTTTTCTGATGCAGCTGGTAATACATATACAGGTAGTTTTTATACCATAAACAAGGACTGTACGGCGGTTACTCATTTAGCACTACCCAGAGGGCACGTGTAGCTTGAAGATATGCTATGGACGCGAGAAACACTACCCCTCACATATCTGTACGTTCCTATTATAAAAGGACCTACAGTTGAAAGTGGATTCCGAACCACTACCAACAGCCATCAAAAAACAAAACCACTTCCACCGGAGAGACCACTTCAGAGCTCTAGCCACTCTTCCATCAGGTCCCCATATATATTATGTAAGTGCAAGTAATACACTTTTAAAGGTATATAAAATACTTCTTTTAGAAAAATATTTTATGCATATGAGTTCCATAAAAAATCACTTAATTTATTTCCCAAATTCTTCTATATCCATGTGTACATAATATAACACATACAATCATGAACAGAGTCAGAGGTCGACAATCGATCTTTAAGTAAAATTTTCCTTTGATGTATAAAATTGGCCTATCAAGTGTTATCTCTATGCTAGAGACTAGTTGTGTCAGGATGTAATAGAAAATCTCTCTTTCTATTTACATTATTAGTACATACATACACATGGCACCCTGTGCCCCTTCTACAATAGCATTAGTAGTTAAAAAACTAAGAGCCGGTCCCTGACCGTCTATCTCGTACAGACGTTCTCCTCGTGGTCTGAAGATCTAACCGCATGTCGTACTTACCACACTGGACCACACAGTTAAGGTCACAATTACTGGTCACAGTCGCAACCTCTCGCGGCTATATAATAATAATTAAATCTTACTAAAGTTAAGTTCATAAGTTCACTATAAGTTAAGTTCATTGCAAAAGTCATAGAACACTACAAACCTCATGGGCAATTATTTATAAAGGACTTTCTGCAATATAGTGAAAAAAAAGGTAGGAATTGACTTTAAAAAAATTATATTACTTGTTAAGTATTTACTTTTGAAAACTGACTTTTGTATTGATGACTAGAACCATAAATATTCAAAAAAAACACTTCGAAGGTATTGACAAAAAGATTCCGGTGATATTCCTCATGAACAAATTCCGAGGGATGGTCCAGATTATACATGGCGGCTGCCATATAGAATATGAAAAATAAACATCAACAATATAGATCGATAAATCGGAAGAAACCCGAAGAATATAGTCCCTGGTTGTATTCTTCAAATAAAATTTCCCTTTAATATGTATAACATTGGCTAATTAATTTGGCTAGTTGTGAATTGAATCCATTGTAAATGAAGTAAAACTGTACAAACCTCATGGGCAGTCCTCTGGTTTGATGCAATTAGAAGAGGGATCTCGATCTCCCAACAAGATGTATCCAGTAGCACACTTGCAGCCTATATTCATTCTCAACGTACAAGGTCTGGTATCCTCATTGTTGGTGTTATAACACGAACGTGGACAATCTCCAAATTCGCCCCAGGTTTTGTTGGTTGGGCAGGACTGTTCGCGAACTGAAAAAATAAAATTAATTAATTTGATGGATAAAAGTAAGGATGTTAGTTTAATTAACCATAAAGAAATAACTCTATTGCTTTAAATAGCGAGTATTCTGACGAGTGGTTTACAGCGTTATACAGAGTGTATTTTACGTGGGACTGTTACTCTACTCCTATATTTTACAATGAATAACACCAAGAGAGATATCTGGAACATTCGCTCTAACCTGTACAAGTTCAGCGTAGGTATTTTCTGATCGGTGAATTTATTATACCCATAGCATACCCATTGCTTTACTTAACTTCTCTTTCTAAAGGAAAGGTTAAATTGAACTAATCATTAAGGTTTTCTAATGTCTTTCTATTGTTTCTTAACAGTTTCTACTATTTCTTATGATGCATGTTTTTTTCCTTTATGATAGATATAAGTCAATATCATTGCCATTTTTTCAAACACCAACGTATTGCTTACAATCATTCTAAAGTGTGCATCAATTTTTATTTTTAAAGATTGGCGTTCTGTGCAAATCAATGTCTCTTAACATAGATCAATATTTACCATTCAGAATTTCCTACAGTGTCGTCGCATGAAGCAAAGAAATGTCTAAAAGATAAAATAGAACCAACAAGGAAGAAACTCCAGGTGATTACTTTGACTGGCACCTTCATGGTATCTCCATTGTCCATTTTTGAATCCAATTTATTCCATTCATCTGTTTTAGGATTTGAATACATATACCTCATATTTAATTAAACTAAGTGAATGTTTCCCTCTAGCATTGGTGTGTTTCTTTCTTGTGAAGCTTTAGCAAAGAATGCAACAGTTATTACTAATGAATTCCGAAAGCATTTTTAAAAAGTAAGGAATTTATTTCCATTAGTGAATGCTTTTGAAGACATTCAGTTTGTTGCAAAACGTCAGTTATTTTCAAATCGAATTCATTAACGGTGGATGGTTTAAATTAAGTTACGCAGATACAATCTAATTACCCAATGCTCGAATTAAATTTTTAATTTAGTTAGCAAATTATAGTAAAATAAAAATTGTAAATTCGTTTGATGCAGTCATGTGTGGGTAGGCATATCTTTTTTTTCTTTCCAATGCAGCTGGCAAACACTTTAGACAGCTTGGTCTTGGATGCCTTAAGGCAAGCGGTGCACAGACGTCACTCACTTTGCATTACCCAGGGGACGCGTGTCACTTGAAGATAAGCTACGGACGCGGAGTAACAATGCCCCCGCTACGCTCTACGGTCATATTAGATCGGGACCTACTTTGTAAAGTGGATTCCGAACCACTACAAACAACCATGGCACCGCCGGGACCCGAACCCGAAACCTGTGGTACTGTGCGCCAGCCACTCGGCCATACAGGCCCACATGTATATACATATACATACATACACTTAGTCACAAAAGTAAGTATGCAACTCATAGCTTAAGTGAAAAAGCTCTAGTTCTCAAATAAATATAAGAAAAATATTATTTTGGAGAGTGTTGTTTATAGCTTCTGATTCAAGTCATAAAGCAATGAAAAATAAACCAAATCATTATATTTTAAAAAACTTTAAGAGTAATTTTGTTAACTACCAGTAGAAATTTAAATCACAAAAGAATGTATGCACTCTGAATTTTTGACTTTTAAATAGGCTGAATGAAACTTCTCGAGTGATTTTTCGTATTTCAGTGATAAGTTTAGAAGTTCTGCTACAAAGCTTGTAAGTTTTAGCTTTAAGTACATCAACAATTCACCAATGGCTCCACGTGGAAAAGAATTATCAAAAGATCTAAAGGATGCAATAATAAAGCTCTATAAGGGAATCAAGTCCAAAAGACAAATCGCTAAAGTCATAGGCAAAAGTCCTGCAACAATGCAAAAAATCATAGAAAAGTTCCAGGCTGAGGGAAATACTCTAAACAAGCCAACAGCAGGACGACCGCCCATTTTGACGGATCGAGAAAGGGGAATTATTGTTGGAAATGTGAAAAAAAATTCGACGATTAACGCACCAAAATTGAAAAACAATTTTGCGAAGTCATGCAATCTTGAAACAATTCGCCGTGTGTTACGGAAGGCAGGATACCATGGTCGAAATATGCGAAGAAAACCATTTGTGGCAAAGTGAAACGCAAAAAGAGAATAGATTTTGCAAAAGAAAATGTAAAGCAGGACACAAATTTTTGGAATTCCGTGATTTTTTCGGATGAAAGTAAATTCAACATCCAGGGGTCAGATGGACACCAAAAAGTTTGGAGGAAAGCAAATGCAGCTCTAGAACCAAAGAACATGAGATGAACTGTGAAACACGGTGGTGGTTCGATTATGGTTTGGGGTTGCATGGCAGCAACTGGAATAGGAAATTTAGTTATAATCGACGGAATAATGAATCAATATATCTATTTGAATATTTTAAAGAATAATCTAAGCCAAAATGCTTCTAAATTGGGACTCGATGGATCCTTCACTTTCCAACAAGATAATGATCCCAAACATACTGCTCGGGTTGTTCGGGAATGGCTGCTATATCACGTGCGAAAACAGCTAAAAACCCCGCCGCAGTCACCTGATCTTAATCCCATTGAACACTTGCGGGATTATCTCGATCGCCAAATTACAAAGCAAGAGCAAATTACTAAGAATGATCTAAGAAAAGCCCTTTTGGAGGAGTGGCAGAATATACCATCTTCTGTCACTCAAAATTTAGTAAAATCAGTGCCATCTAGATTGAGAGCTGTTATAAAAACCAAAGGCTATCCAACAAATTACTAAATTTTTTTTTAAAAATTGTAAAATTTGCAATATTAATGTCTTTGTTTGCATACTTACTTTTATGATGTAAATTACATCCTATTTTAAGTTAAGCTCATCTTGCTAATTAAATATTTGTATTTTTTAATTACTTTTCATTTTCTTATTAAGCTCGATTTTGCTGTAATCGAAATAAATCGTTAATTTGAAAACTCTAATATTGTAGGTCTGTTTTTTTTCATAGGACATCATCACATACACTCTGCATACTTACTTTTATGACTAAGTGTATATACACATGTTTAAAGTGGATTCCGAACCACTACAAACATCCAGGGCACCACCGGGACTTGAACCCAAAACCTGTGGTACCGAGCGCCAGAACGCTAGCCACTCGGCCATACAGGCCCATATGTATATATATATATATGTATATACATACATATATACACATGTTTAAAGTGGATTCCGAACCACTACAAACAACCATGGCACCGCCGGAACTCGAACCCGAAACCTGTGTTACCGAGCGCCAGAGCGCTAGTCACTCGGCCATTCAGGCCCCGGGTAGGCAAATCTTGATTAGTAAATTTTAAAAAAAATGGTCATGTCGAAAGAATAATTGGGAGATTTAACCATACATTCTTAAGCAAGCATTCTTAAGCCTTCCTGTCCACTTTCCTATCTGAGACCCTAGAACTACTACTAGACTACGCTACAGAATATTACTTATTACTACAGAAGAGTCAGCGTCTGAATGGCCGAGTGGCTAGCACTCTGGTGCTCGGTACCACAGTTTCGGCTTCGAGTCCCGGCGGTGCCATGGTTGTTTGTAGTGGTTCGGAATCCACTTTAAGCTATAGGTCCCGGTCCTAATAGGATCGTACAGCGTTGCGGGGGCATTGTGACTCCGCGTCCGTGGCGTATCTTCAAGTGACACGCGACCCCTGGGTAATTCAAAGTGAGTACGTCTATGCAGCACTTGCCTTAAGGCATCCAAAGACCAAGCTGTCTGTGTTTGCCAGCTGCATTAGAAAGAAAAAAGCAAGAGTCTGATGAGTTTTTGTACGTCAGCTCAGAAATCTTTAGTTACGAAAGTCAGTCAAATTAGCCTTACCCCTAAATAAAAATTAATACAAGAGTGTTTTTTATAATAGAAATATAGAATAATTTTCAATTACCATCAAATGAACTCATTTCCAGGTGTCCATACATTTAGAGATGGTACAAAACAACAATTTTTTTATGTATGCATTAAGACCATTAAGTTAAGAAAAAATTCTTAGCATTAAAAATTATTAGTATAAAAAAGATCACATATTCCAAAACCATATTTGTGCTATCCACCTGTTTTAGGCAGATTCTACATTCGTTTATAAATAAAATATTTATTTTATCTAATTGGCCAACATATTCATCATTGTCATTAAAGAAATTTCTCTCAACAATTTTTTAAAAAAAATTTTTCTTTTAATATAAAGTTTATTAAAATTATATTAATTAAATAATTCACAATTACACTTTTAAGAAAACGCTAAAAATCATTGTTGAACAAATAAAAAAAAATTATCAATGTGCATTAATACTGTTGTTGTTTCTTATCCCACTTGGTAGAACATCTAGACCAAGCAAACGAACCCAGATGGACTCATGGCTGAAGGGAAAAGGGACAGCTTCCGTTGTGATGGAGCACCCGTAGGTAGAAGTCTGACTGCGTCGCTGACTATTTCACAGGGTAGGGTTGTCAACCCTACGCCCAACAGTCATATGAGACCGGGACTTGCGACTTAAAATGGATTCCGAACTACTACAAACATCCATGTAATCACCGGTAATTTTTTTTTTTTTTGTAAGATTTTATCATCACATTGAGAACATATTCTTACTAGTTGATTTTAATGTTTTCTGTACATTAAATTATTTGAACTATTAAATTACTTGTTTAGATAGGAAAAAGCTAGTTTAGAAATACAATAACTAAATCCCTATTACATGAATTGTACAATGAAACTAATTCTACCGAGTGTCAAACCAAGCGCTAGACACTTGGTCCATTAATTCTTACAGCACGGTATTACATTTAGTATTCTCAATAATTTAACATTTTTATACTGAATAGAATATTTCTTCAGTTATATTTCTTCAGTTATATTTCTTGGATTTGATCATTAAAAATATTAAATATCTATCAAGAAACAAAACAGTTTTACAAAGGAATTTCACATTTTAAAATTAAAAAATTATCAAGAAACAATAAAATTTTACAAAGGAATTTCACTGTTTAAAATTGAATAATTATGTGAAAACGTAATAAATGCTAAAAAAAATGTAACACTGAAAAATCTTTTAAAAATTTGCAACAATAAATTAAAAATTACAAAGCAACAAATAAGCAAGACAGAGCTGTCAGCCGTATGCCCAACAGTTCGGTTTAAACCGGGATCTATGATTTAAAGTGGATTCTTAATGGCACCGCTGGGACTCGAACAAGAAACCCGAGGCACCAGAGAACAATCATATCTCTAAAATCACTCGACCATCAGGCTCTTATTACATTTAGCATTCCAAATACTTTAATATTTTTATAATAAATAGAATGTTATTTCAATTATATTTCTTGGATTTAATCAATAAAAAAATCAGATAATTATTTTTAGAATAGTAATTATTAGGAATATTAATATTAATTATTAATAATTATTTATTAGGAATTTCACTTTTTAAAATTGAATACTTATGTAAAAACATAATAAATGCTAAAAAAACTGTAACATTTAAAAAATCTTTTAAAAATTTGCAACAATAAATTACAAATCCGAAGCAACAAATAAACATGACTTACTTTCAAAAGCGAACGTCACAGCCACCAGAAGCAATACAAGGAAAACCTTCATCTTCAAATAATATCAAATTTTACTATTACTAATATCTTTCAATTTTTACAATTAATTTCAAATCTCTGAAACTCCTTATTTAATTATAATGGATATTAAAGTTGAAGAAATACCACCTCACCTCCTCTAAACAAATACTTGCATAAATGTAGCGTTAAAACAAAGTGGTCCTTTAAATACAGTATAAACGGAAGTCTGATAATTATATTTTAAAGTAATTGTTACTGGTTTTAAGGAAGTGGGCATTATCGAAGGTCGGAGGAAATTTCATATGATGGGAAGTCTATCGATTATCAAAAACACATCCTTTTTTTCGTTTCTAGATTGATAAATGTCTGAAAACACTCATTGCATTCACTACTATACTACTGTGTCCAAAAAGTAAGACCCATTTTCATTTTAAATTTTCCAGGGCTTATGGAATTTCAATTTTTTTTCTTTTTTCGGTTGCTGGCACTGTCCTTGACATCTGTGTGAAATTTCACGTCAAAATATTCATTAGTGTTTGAGTTACGCTTGGCTTCGTGTAACACTAAAACTGATTCCGGCGATTTTTGAAATGTCTGAATTCATTCAGCAAAGAACTTGCATTCAATTTTGTTTGCGGAAACGTATAGAATGTTACAGAAGGCATTCCGTGAGTATTCCTATATCGGAAAGAAATGTTTACAAGTGGTATAAACAGTTGAAAGAAGGCAGAGAACGCGTTGAAGAAGAAAAGCCCTCTGGTAGGCCATCAACCTCAACCAACGAAACTCACTTCAAACAATTAACGATTTGGTGCTTGCGAACCATCGATTTACAATTAGAGACCTTGCTGCTGATGTTGGAATTGCAAAAGGTTCGGTCAATTCCGTTTTGGGCCTCCAACGCTTCAAATATCGATTGCTATGGAAAACACTGAATGCGCCAGCTCACACTGCATTGATTTTTCTTGAATCTTTCGCAAAAATTCAAACCATATTTTTCCACAACCACCGTATACACACAGTGTGCCTTCTGTCTATTCCCTACCTTATAAGTGCATTGTGTCCGGAAGGGATTACTCTGAAGACGATGAAATAAATGTGAAAGAATAAATAAAGGTTTTTGAAAAAAAATAATTGGTCTTACTTTTCGGGAACAGTTCTTGCATTTAATATAAGGGCAAATTATTTTAATAGAGGCTTGGAGCTTATTGTTAGTAAAAGTGGACTATTTGGGGTAGAATATTTGTATATTTTTTTTTTCGAAAGTTTGTTAATGTTAGAAAAGCAATTCATTTATAGCCATTAGTAGCAGAACCAGTAGCAAATATAATTCAGCTTTAGTAGCAAATCAAGTAAAGAGAGACATATAAGAGAGAGATAAATGAAAGAGAGATATTGAGAGACTTTTCATAACAATTGGGCTTATAAAAAGCTGTCTTGAATCAAATAAGAAAGGTGATCTTATACCTATTATTCCATTCTTCTTCTTTAATGGTGCAACAGCCCATGGTGAGCCAAGATGGCCTGCCTACTGACTGATTCAAACTGATGACCTACTGACTGATGTTTTTTTGTCGGGGAGAGTTGTCAACCCTACGCCCAACTCTGTCCAGTTATAATAGACTGGTACCTACGGTTTTAAGCGAATTTCAAACCTCTACAAACCTCCATGGCACCGAGCGCCAGAGCGCTAGTCACTCGGCTATTAAATCTTAATTATTCTATTATAAGTAATAAATATGATTTAATGTATTACAAATGCAATTCCTTTGTGATTAATATAAAAATTTCTTTTTGCTTGTCTTAATGTTTTCTATAATACTTTTTTTTTTCAATGCAGCTGGCCAACAGTTGGACAGCTTGGTCTCAGATGCCTTACACAGACTTTAGACTTTTAGACTTTACACAGACTTTACTCACTTTGAATTACCCAGGGGGCGCGTGTAACTTGAATATAAGCTACGGACGCGGAGTAACAATGCCCCCGCAACGCTCTGCGATCCTGTTAGACCGGAACCTACGATTTAAAGTTAACTCCGAACCACTACAAACATCTATGGCACCGCCGGGAACCGAACCCGAAACCTGTGGTACCGAGCGCTAGAGCTCTAGCTACTCGGCTATTCAGGTTCTAACTATAATACTCTAATACTAACTATACTAACTCTATACTATAATATAATTATACCATACTCTCTCTCTATATATAACTATACTATACTTTAATACTAACTATCATACTCTATAATACTTTACACCGCTCAGACTCTAACCTGAAACCTGTGACACCCAGCGCCAGAGCTCTAGTTATGAGGTTATCAGGCCTCTACGCAAAACCACGCCCAATTACAAACAAGCTGACAACACTACAATCTGGCGCCCAACGTGGGGCGCCGGATTGTAATGTTGTCAGTTGTTTCTGCGGCCGGTTCTGGATATGGTTGGATTAAGACACAGATTTGAGGACACTCAACTGCATTTACACGGAGACCACTATACCATTTTTCCATTCTCCATTTTCTAGATCAGGGCTCTCCAACCTTTCCAGCCTTAGGGCAATACTGTTTACACCAGTAAGTACCAAGGGCCAAAACCCTTTTAATTTTTCTGCCATTATCTGTAATTTTCAGTTAGTTGCTATTCTTAAGTTAACTTTTCTGCGTATTATGCTTGTCATTAAGCTTTACCTAGCAAGTCAATAAAACCGAGTTATTATTATTCCTTTTTTTTTTATCCAACTTATTACAGCAACAATAAGCTATTCGCTGTCGCGAGCCGGATGGATGCCACTGGCGGGCCGGATTTGGCCCGCGGGCCATAGTTTGGAAACCCCTGCTCTATACCATTTTTCCATTTCTCCTACTCTTGAAATGAAGAAGGAGGAAGCACGGTTGCACACAGTCCATTCATTAATGTGACCCCCACCTACTTTCGACGTCATCGTGAAATAACCCATCACAAAAGGCAGGTGGCAGCACATTGCAGTGGAGGGTATATAAAGAATTCCACTTAATACCATTTAAATACCACTCTCCACTTAAAGCCAGAATATACAAGAGTGTATATTCTGGCTTTTGACAGGTGGTCACATTAATGTGACTGGACTGTGAATTTTATTTTATTAATTAAAATAAAAGAGTAGCTTCATTTCATTAAAAAATATTCGCTTGGAAGACAACCATCTAGAAAAATTTAGTTCCTTCTTTCAAAAAATGCTATTAAAGGACATTGAGGACAATTCAATGGATGAAGTGTTGCTAATTTCATATGTTACAGAAGAGTATTTTGCATCAATATCTCCGTTTGTTATGGAATTAATGAAATTTAGCTATCTTTTTTCACTGTTTAGTTTATAATATTTTTATGCTTTTGATAACTGATATCAATCGTTTGAAAATCTTTAATTTTTGTTGTTGTTGTTTCTTATCAAGCTTGGCTGGCCAATCATACGGAGCCATACGTACTCATGATTGAAGGGGAAGGAAGCAGCTTCTGTTGTGATGGAGCTCCCGTAGGTAGAAGTCTGACTTTGGCTCCGTGATGCTCTTACAGTCATGGGAGACCGGGACCTACGGCTTAAAGTGGATTCCGGACCACTACACACATCCATGGGTACCGCCGGGATTCGAACCCGAAACCTGTGGTACCGAGAGCCAGAGCGCTAGCCACTCGGACATCAGGCCCCTAAAAAACCTCGTGGGCCGGGCTCCCCCGTTCCAGCCATATCGACACCGTGCTTAGCACGGACGCCTGATCAACATAGAGAATCGGAGGACAGAACTCCCAACCTCATAGGGGCCTGAATGGCCGAGTGGCTAGCGCTCGGGCCTCGGTATCACAGGTTTCGGGTTTGAATCCCGGATAGATGTTTTTAATGGTTCGGAATCCACTTTAAACTGTATATCCCGGTCTGTTTAGCCTAACATGTGCACAAGATGACCGTAGGGCGACAAACCAGACAACAGACTAGCCTTCCAAGCAGCTGGATTACAAGACCAAGCTACTTCTCTAATTGTTGTTGAGATAAATAGTTCAATAAAACATACAGAAGCATACGAACATACATTTTAACAGAATCAAAATTTATTTTATTTCAATTAAAAATAACACAATTTTTTTATAATTGGTTAAAATCATCAGGGCATCCAATAAACTTTCAATATTTCTTCGGATTATTTCAAGTACAGGATATCATGCTGTAAAAAATTCAAAAGTAAATATTACTACAAATATTATTACAAAAAACACATAATATATGATGTAAATATTTTTAAAATGCAGAATTTGAGGCGGTAGAAGCTAAAATCAAGAGAAAGTTGTCAAGAGTCGAGCATTTTTGAAAAATTCGGTTCCAGGATTTAATTTAAAAATCTGAATATGGACTCTTTAAGAAAAAGAACTTCGTTTTTCAAAATTTCTAGGAATTAATGTTAAAATTAAATTTGAAAGACTTAACTCAATTGTATCCTTAAATAATTCAACTAGTAGAAAATTCAATGTAAATGTTATAAAATGCAAAATTGGGAAGGGTAATAGAAGTTAGATTTCAGAACAAGGAGTCAGGAACCGAGCATTTTTAAAAGAGTCGGTTTCAGGAGTTAATTGAAAGCTAAGTACACACTTTAAGCTAAGTAGACCGGGACCTACAATTCAACATGGATTCCGAACCACTAACGAACATCCATGTCACCGCCAGAATTCGAATTTGAAGTTTGTGGTACCGATGAATAGAGCCCTAATCAATTGGCCATCAGGCCACCAAATTTCTAGGCATTAATGTTAAAGTTAAACATGCAAAACGCAGTTCAATTGCATTTTGAAATAATTCCACGAGTAGCAAAATTACTGTTTTGCTTTTGCATCAAACCGAGTAAGTGTTGAGTGATTTGTCAATATACTCAAGCTTATAAAAGCACTCTTAGATCCACAATGGAAGAAGATTGTATAGAAATTATTCTAATTATTAAGAGAACAATACTTGCGAGTAATGTATCACAAATATATGATAACATGTAAATACAATAACATGTAATATAATAATATATCACAAATATAATAATCTACAAAACATAAAAATCTACAAAATATAAAAGAATTTATTTTGTTTAAACGTAAGTAGTAAACCTTAAAGATGGAAAAAATACTTTGTTTTGAAAAATGTTTTATACATATTTCCAGGAAAAAAATTTATTCCACAAATTCTTCTATATCCATTTGTACATAACATAACACATACACAGTCACAATAATGTGACCACCTGTCACAGTCCAGTCTCAATAACGTGACCACCTGTCACAATAATGTGACCAACTGTCACCTGACCACTTGTCACAATAATGTGACCACCTGTCAAGAATATACACTCTTGTATATTCTGGCTTTAAGTGGAGTGTGAAATGCGGTATTAAGTGGTATTTAATGTAATGATGTATTTAAGTGGTAGAGAATGGCAGTACGTCTAAGAACTTTGAAAGCTTTGCATAGTAATATTTAATGGTTAATTAAAACAAATTACTAAAAGTTTCTGTCTAGTGTACCACAGAGCATGGGAAAAGCAGAAACAGTCAGTATACGTAAACAAAAATGCCAAATCTGCTATTTTAGAAATGACATTAAAAGATTGTTATGAAAAAGTGTAAGAAGACAAGGTTAGCCTTAAACTGTTGATTCTGCGTTATAAGTCGCGAAATCATTAATTGCAAAATGGGTGTGTGCAAATTAAGGAAGTTCAATTTTTTATTTCGCTACATGTTGCTAAATTGTTGCACTAATTCCATTAACCTTTAATCTTCCCATTTTTTTATAATTTTTTCATAATATATATTAATGTAACCACCTGTCAAAAGCCAGAATATACACTCTTGCATATTCTGGCTTTAAGTGGAGTGTGGAGTGTGGTATTAAGTGGAATTCTTTATATACACTTCACTCCAATGTGCTGCCACCTGCCTTTTGTGATTGGTTATTTCACGTTGACGTCGAAAGTAGGTAGTGGTCACATTAATGTGTATAATTATGAACAAAGTTAGAGGTCGGCAGTCGGTATAAAACTCAGAATCAGGAGTCGAGTGTAAAAGTTTTTGGCTGTCATCCCAACACTGTTGAAAAGATTCTTAAAAAACAATTTGTTGAATCTCGCGTATAGCTATGTGTAATTAGTATAAAATAAAAAAAAACTATTAACTTTACTAACTTCCCTACTCATATTTTAATGAATAAATTTAATTACATCAGAAGTTTAGTTGTTACATTTAAGAGACGAATTTATATTTAAAGCTTAGTAAAAAAAACTGAAATTATTTTCTAATGAAAAGCAAGTTTCACGTAATATTATTTAAAGTGCTTGAATATTTCTAAACATCAAAGCGGGTCATTAGCCATTGTTATAATATTCAATATCGAATGACAGGATTCTTCCTTCCAAATGGACTTGAACAAATGTCATTCAATGACACTACAACAGACTTGCATAAGTTCAAGAAAGGTATAAAAGAAGAATTGTTTGCCTGCAGGAAAATTGCACAATCTCTGAATTACCCCTATTATGACGATTTATGGATGTTTTGCAAAATTTCGATATTGGTGAAGCTTGCAATTTAGTTCCATCTGCTGAACTTTTTGGATACTTCGTAACTCGTATTAGTAGAGTAAGAAACAAGTAATATATAAAAAAAATTTTAAGTCAATTCCTACTTTTTTTTTCACTCTATTGCAGAAAGTCCTTTATAAATCATTTTCATTCATTTTTTTAAGTTTATCTGGTAGATATATCTAAAGATATATTAAGATATATCTAAAAAAACTAAAATTAATTAATTAAATTTAGTTAATGAATGAATATTTGGAAAAACTGTATTAACATCTAGTGTCATCCACTACAAGTTCAACAAAAATGTATTTGAACTTGAGTGGAGGAATAAAAACTTTTTTAGGAACGATTGAAAATTTGAGGAAGATATATATAGGGAGAGTATGAGCTAATAGAGGGAATTGAATAAGATAGATTTTAAATAAAAAATATAAAAAGTCAACCATTTAAATTTTATTAACTTATCGAGATAGTAATTGAAATAAAAAAAATTCTAAACAAGTAACATGAAAAAAAAAAATTAAGTCAATTCCTACTTTTTTTTCACTATATCGCATAAAGACCTTTATTATTAATTTTGATTCATTTTTTTAAGTTTATTTGGAGCCATGTATTGGAAGATATATGCCACTCAAATCTAAAAAAAAACTAAAATTAATTAATTTAATTTAATTACTGAATTAATATTAGGAAAAACTGTATTAACATCCAGTGTCATCCACTACAAGTTCAAAAAAAAGTGTATTTGAACTCGAGTGGATGAATAAAGAGTAATTTATGAGCGATTGAAAATTTGAGCAAGATATATATAGGGAGAGTGCGAGCTAATAGAAGGACTTGAAAAAACACGCTTTGAAGATATTAAAAGCACACTTATACAACTATATTCTGATTCAGGGATGTCTTTAAGGGTTTTTTTTCGTACGAAGAGTCAAACAGGTCAACGCTCTATCATGTCCTTTTTTAGTAAATTACTTAAATTGAAAGTAATTTTTAAAAATTACTTTGAACAGAGGTCATTAAGATTTCATGCATCAACATCAGAAATCTTAGCCTAATTTTTGTACCACTTCAGCACAAACATCTTATGTGCATTCCAATATATTTATTTTTATTTTCTTATATAGCAAGATATATCCAATTTTATTATTAATATTAACAATTTGTTTTCATTAAATTAATAAATAATCATTGATTTCATTATTATAGCTTAAAGTACTCTTATATACTGAAGTGACAAAAGTCGTGGGATAGCAATATGCAAATTTTCAGATGGCAGTAGCATCGCGTAGAATAGGTAGGCGCAGTGCTTTCACAGAGCTTTCATTTCTGTTCAAGTTATTCATGTGAAGAGGTTTTGACGTGATGATGACCGCACGACGGGAATTAACAGACTTTGAACGCGGAATGTTAGTTGGAGCTAGACGCATGGGTCATGCCATTTCGGAAATCGTTAGGGAATTCAACATTCCCAGATCCACTGTGTCAAGAGTGTGCCGAGAGTATGAAATTTCAGGCATAACATCCCACCATGGACAGCGCAGTGGTCGACCGCCTGCACTTAACGACCGAGACCGGCGACGTCTGCAAAGAGTCGTAAATTCTAACAGACAAGCAACACTGCGTCAAATAACCGCAGAAATCAATGTGGGACGCACAAGGGTCTTGTCTGTTAGAACTGTGCGGAGAAATTTGGCTTTCTTGGGCTATTACAGCAGAAGACCGACTCGAGTGCCTTTACTGACAGAACGACATCGCTTGCAGCGACTCTCGTGGGCACGTGAGCATATCGGTTGGTCCCTAGATGAATGGAATACCGTGGCTTGGTCCAATGAGTCACGATTTCAGTTGGTAAGAGCTGATGGTATGGTTCCAGTGTGGCGCAGACCCCACGAAGCCATGGACCCAAACTGTCAGCAAGGCACTGTTCAAGTTGGTGGTGGCTCCGTAATGGTGTGGGCTGTTTTTTCATGGAATGGACCTGGTCCTCTGGTGCGACTGGACCGAACATTGACTGCAAATGCTTATGTTCAGCTACTTGGAGATCACTTGCAGCCATTCAGGACTTCATGTACCCAAACAACGATGGGATTTTTATCGATGACAATACGCCATGTCACCGGGCCACAACTGTTCGCGATTGGTTTGAAGAACATTCTGGACAATTCCAAAGAATGATCTGGCCACCTAGATCGCCCGACATGTATCCCATCGATCATATATGGAACATCATCGAGAGGTCTGTTCGTGCCCAAAATCCTGCACTATCAACGCTTTCACAATTATGGAAGTCTATCGAGACAGCATGGCTCAATATTCCTGCAGAAGACTTCCAACGACTTGTTGAGTCCATGCCACGTCGAGTTGCTGCACTTCGCCGGGCGAAAGGAGGGCCGACACGATATTAAGAGGTATCCTATGACTTTTGTCACTTCGGTGTATATATGTATATATATATATATACATATATACACTGAAGTGACAAAAGTCATGGGACTTTTGTCACTTCAGTGTATATATTCGCACTTAAGCGTATTTTTTTATTTCTGTCTATTAGGTCACATTCTCCTTGTATATATCTTGTTCAAATTTTCAATCGTTCATAAAATACTTTTTATTCATCCACTCAAGTTCAGATATATTTTTTTTAAATTTGTAATGGAGGACACCTGATGTTAATACAGTTTTTTTCAAATATTTATTCAGTAATTAAATTAA
>BPLQ01003464.1:20460-59830 GCA_021605075.1 Caerostris darwini | reverse complement strand
TTTTTTTTTTTTTTTTTTTTTTTTTTTTTTTGACATTTAAGTTGCATATATTTATCGATAGATGGAGCCAGAAAAACTTAAAATGAATGAAAATTATTTATAAAGAACTTTCTGCAATAGAGTGAAAAAAAGGTAGGAATTGACTTTAAAAATTTTTTTTACATATTACTTGTTAAGTATTTACTTTTACTTTTGAAAACTGACTTTTGTTTTGATGACTAGAACCATAAATATTTAAGAAAAACACTTTATTCCTCATGAACAAATTCCGAGGGATGGTCCAGACTATACATGGCGGCTGCCATGTAGAATATGAAAAATAAACCTCAACAATATAGATCGATAAATCGGAAGAAACCCGAAGAATATAGTCCTTGGTTGTATTCTTTAAATTAAATTTCCCTTTAATATGTATAACATTGGCTAATTAAGTTGGCTAGTTGTGAATTCAATCCATTGTAAATGTAGTAAACCTGTACAAACCTCATGGGCAGTCCTCTGGTTTGATGCAGTTGGAAGAGGAATCTCGATCTTCCAGCAAGATGTATCCGGGAGCGCATCTGCAGCCAATGTTCAATTTCTCCGTACAAGGTCTGTTGTCCTCATTATTGGTGTTATAACACGAATCAGGGCAATCACCGAAACCGCCCCAGGTTTTGTTGGCTGGGCACGGCTCTTCGCGAACTGAAAAAAAATAATAAAAAATTAATTAACTACATTATTAAAATAAATTATTGTTTAAAAACACTAAAAAACACGCTTTTAGAGTGAATCAAACTAAAAAGTAAAAAATAATTGTTAGCATAAGAATAAAATGACTGACCCCAATTGGATAGTTTGGAGACCCCTGCTCTATACAATTTTTCCATTTCTCCTACTCTAGAAATGAAGAAGGAGGAAGCACGGTTGTACACAGTCCAGTCACATTAATGTGACCCCCACCTACTTTCGACGTCATCGTGAAATAACCAATCAAAAAAGGCAGGTGGCAGCACATTGCAGTGGAGCGTATATAAAGAATTCCCCTTAATATCACTTAAATACTACTTAAATACCACTTAATACCACACTCCACTTAAAGCCAGAATATACAAGTGCACATTCTGGCTTTTGACAGGGGGTCACATTAATGTGACTGGACTGTGAATTTTATTTTATTAATTAAAATAAAAGAGTAGTTTGATTTCATTAAAAAATATTCGCTTGGAAGACAACGATAGTTACCTAGAAAAATTTAGTCCCTTCTTTAAAAAATGCTATTAAAGGTCATTGAGGACAATTTAATGGATGAAGTATGGCTAATTTCATATGTTACAGAAGAGGATTTCGCATCTCAGTTTTTAGGTAATTAATGAAATTCAGCTATTTTTTTTCACTGTTTAGTTTATAATAGTTTTAGGCTTTTGATAACTGATATCAATCGTTTTGAAAATCTCTAAAATGTGGGCTGACAAGTTCATAGGCTGACACATAGATGGTGCTACTAGAATTAAATCCATATGATTTTTAGTTGCCCCTAACCTTCAAAAGGCACGTGTATAAATTTGACAGCTGTTGCACTATTAGTATGTGAGTTATAGCATTTTTAGTGAAGCAACTTTTGTTAGTTTGAAAAAATGGATAAAAAAGAATATCGTGTGTTAATAAAGCTTTGCTTTTTGGCGAAAAAAAATACTATTGAAGTCAAGGCTTGGCTTGATAAACATTATTCGGACTTTGCACCAGGAAAATCAACCGTAGAGAAGTGGTTTGCTAAATTGAAACGAGGCGAAATGAGCACCGAGGACGATGCACGCAGTATATGCCCCAAAGAGGCTATTACCGACGAAAACATCAAAAAAGTCTACAAAATAATTTCTGATAACCGTAAAGTGAAGTTGATTGAGATAGCTGAGACTCTAAAGATATCAAAGGAACATGTTGGACATATCGTGAATGAATATTTGGATATGCGAAAGCTATGTTGAAAGTGGGTGCCGCGCGAGCTCACAATCGACCAAAAACAACAACGAATGGATGATTCTAAGCAGTGTTTGGAACTGTTCAATCGTAATAAACCCGAATTTTTATGACGATATGTGACAATGGATGAAACATGACTCCATCATTTCACACCGAAGTCCAATCGACAGTCAGCCGAGTGGACTGAACGTGATGAACACTAAAAATGCTATAACTTCACTGAAAATGCTATAACTCACATACTAATAGTTCAACAGCTGTCAAATTTATACACGTGTCTTTTGGAATAAATACTAGTAATAATCTACAAAATATAAAAATCTGCAAAATATAATAATCTACAAAATATAAAAATCTGTAAAATATAATAATCTACAAAATATAAAAATCTACAAAATATAAAAGAATTTATTTTATTTTAATGTAAGTAGTAAACAATAGAGATGTACAAAATAGTTTTTTTGAAAAATGTTTTATACATATGAGTTCCAGAGAAAAGATTTATTCCACAAATTCTTCTATATCCATTTGTACATAACATAACACATACACAGTACAGTCACAATACTGTGACCACCTGTCACAGCCCAGTCACAATAATGAGACCACCTGTCACAATAAGGGGACGACCTGTCACAGTCCAGTCACAATAATGTGACCACCTGTCACAGTCCAGTCACAATAATGTGACCAACTGTCACCTGGCGACCTGTCACAATAATGAGATCACCTGTCAAGAATATACACTCCTGTATATTCTGGCTTTAAGTGGAGTGTGAAATGTGGTATTAAGTGGTATTTAAGTGGTATTAAGGGGAATGCTTTATATACACTCCACGGCAATGTGCTGCCACCTGCCTTTTGCGATTGGTTATTTCACGTTGACGTCGAAAGTAGGTGGTGGTCACATTAATGTGACAGGACTGTGTATAATTATGAACAAAGTCAGAGGTCGGCAGTCGGTATAAAATTCTCAATCAGGAGTCGAGTGTAAAAGTTTTTGGCTGTCTTCCCAACACTGTTGAAAAGATTCTTTAAAAAACCATTTGTTGAATCTCGCGTATAGCTATGTGTATGCTAATGAAAAGCAAGTTTCATGTAACATTATTTAAAGTGCCTGAATATTTTTAAACATCAAAGCGGGTCATTAGCCATTTTTATAATACTCAACATCGAATGACAGGATTCTTCCTTCCAAATGGACTGGAACAAATGTCATTCAATGGCACTACAACAGACTTGCATAAATTCAAGACGGAAGGCAGAAAAGAAGAATTGCTTGCCTGTAGAGAAATTGCACAATTTCTGAATTACCCCCCTCAACTGACTACTAGGCCTATACGATTTATGGATGATTTGCAAAATACTGATATTGGTGAAGCTTGCAATTTAGTTCCACCTGTTGAATTTTTGGGTTACTTCGTAACTGGTATTAGTAGAGTAAGAACAAGTAATATAAAAAAAAATTTAAGTTAATTCCTACATTTTTTTTAATATATTGCAGAAAGTCCTTTATAAATAATTTTCATTCATTTTTTTAAGTTTATCTGGTGCCATCTATTGGTCGATATATGTAATTTAAATCTAAAAAAAAACTAAAATTAATTAATTTAATTTAATTATTGAATTAATATTTGAAAAACTGTATTAACATCGAGTGTCATCCAGTACAAGTTAAAAAAAAGGTATTTGAACTCGAGTGGATGAATAAAAAGTATTTTATGAACGATTGAAAATTTGAGCAAGATATATATAGGGAGAGTGTGCGCTAATAGAAGGAATTGAAAAAACACGCTTTGAAGATATTAAAAGCACACTTATATAACTATATTCTGATTCAGGGATGTCTTTAAGGGGTTTTTTTTTTCGTACGAAGAGTCAAACAGGTCAACGCCTTATCATGTCCTTTTTAAGTAAATTACTTAAATTGAAAGTAATTTTTAAAAATTACTTTGAACAGAGGTCATTAAGATTTCATGCATCAACATCAGAAATTTTATCCTAATTTTTGTACCACTTCAGCACAAACATCTTATATGCATTCCATTATATTTATTTTTATTTTCTTATATAGCAAGATATATCCAATTTTATTATTAATATTATAAATTTGTTTTCATTAAATTAATCAATAATTATTGATTTCATTATTATAGCTAAAAGTACTCTTATATATATTCCCACTTAAGCGTATTTTTTTATTTCTTTCTATTAGCTCACATTCTCCGTATATATATCTTGTTCAAATTTTCAATCGTTCATAAAATACTTTTTATTCATTCACTCAAGTTTTTTTTTAATTTGTAATGGATGACATTTCATGTTAACGCAGTTTTTTTTCAAATATTAATTCAGTAATTAAATTTAATTAATTAATTTTAGTTTTTTTTTTTACATTTAAGTTGAATATATTTATCGATAGATGGCGCCAGATAAACTTAAAAAAATGAGTGAAAATTATTTATAAAGGACTTTCTGCAATATAGTGAAAAAAAGGTAGGAATTGACTTTAAAATTTTTTTTTTTATTTTACTTGTTAAGTATTTACTTTTACTTTTGAAAACTGACTTTTGTACTGATGACTAGAAAAACACTTCGGAGGTATTGACAAAAAGATTCGGGGGATATTCCTCATGAACAAATTCCGAGGGATGGTCCAGACTATGCATGGCGGCTGCCATGTAGAATATGAAAAATAAACATCAACAGTATAGATCGATAAATCGGAAGAAACCCGAAGAATATAGTCCTATTCTTCAAATAAAATTTCCCTTTAATATGTATAACATTGGCTAACTAATTTGGCTAGTTGTGAATTGAATCCCTTGTAAATGTAGTAAAACTGTATGAACCTTCTGGGCAGTCTTCTGGTTTGATGCAGTTTGAAGAGGAATCTCGATCTTCCAGCAAGATGTATCCGGGAGCACATCCGCAGCCTATGTTCAATTTCAGCGTGCAAGGTCTGTGATCCTCATAGTTGGTGTTATAACACGAATCAGGGCAATCGCCGAAACCGCCCCAGGTTTTGTTGGTTGGGCAAGGCCGTTCGCGAACTGAAAAAAAATAATAAAAAATTAATTAACTACATTATTAAAATAAATTATAGTTTAAAAACACTAAAAAACCCGCTTTTAGAGTTAATCGAACTAAAGAGTAAAAAATAATCATTAACATAAGAATAAAATGATTGACGAGAAAATGAATGTCACTGTTCTAAAAGCGTGAGGTGCTCGATATGAATTGTTATAATTTTTCACTAGTTTCATTCCGAAATGTAGAGTTAGTTTAAAAATGTCATACAAAGCACCCCACGCTTTTAGAACAGTGACATTCATTTTCTCGTTAGTCATTCTATTCTTATTCAATTATTTTTTACTTTTTAGTTTGATTAACTCTAAAAGCGTGTTTCTTAGTATTTTTAAACTATAATTTATTTTTTACTTTTTAGTTTGATTAACTCTAAAAGCGTGTTTTTTAGTGTTTTTAAACTATAATATTTAATTGAGGTCCCGGTACGGAGGACTGGAACTACAGTTCTGACAATAGTTAAATTGTGAGTAAAACAAAGGTTAAATGTAAACACGTCGAGCCAACCAGGATTCGAACAGGGAATCTGCTGATCCTTAGTCAGGCGCGTTATCCGTTGTGCCACTGTCCCACGGAGGTGTGAATGTCTTAGATACTTTCATTCTACTTGGGCTAAATTACTATTCATAAGTTAAAATAAAATCACTCATACTTGCCATATTAATCATGATGAGATAATAAACTTATCAAATTATTTTATTGTCGTTGGTCCTTCATAAGTCTACATCGTTTAAATTAAATCTGATCGCTTAAAGTAGGGCAAAATCGAGCCCAAAGAGTCAGTTACAAACAAACAAACATACAAGTCAAACTAATAAAAGCGTATTAATTAATGATGCTCTTAAGTATTAAAACAATTCTAATGTTTTAAATATCGAATATTCTGTTGTGTGGTTTATAACGTTATAGAGAGTGTATTTTAAGGGGATCTGTTAATCTACCCCGATATTTTACACTGAAGTTTACAATAAATATCTCTAAGACGAATATCTGGGAGATTCGCTTTAACAGGTACAAGCCCAGCGTAAAGACTTTCCAACTGGTGAATTTATTATATCGCCTTGAAAGCATCATAAATTATTTGTCAGATTAGAAATCTCTAGTTGCAAAGTTCATCAAATTATCCTGAACCCTAATTAAAAATTATATAATCTAAGAATGACTTTTATAATAGAAATAGAGAATAATTTTTAATTTCTATCAAATGAACTTGTTGTCAGATGTTCATATATTTAAGATGGAACAAAATATCTATTTCTAATGTATATATTTATGACTGCTTTTTTTTCAGAAATGTAATTTAAAAAGAAATTATTAGTATAAAAAAATGTCACATATTCGAAACCGTGCTATGTGTTATAACATTAGCCAGAGTGCACACCTGAGTTATGCTACACTACATAACGCACGGTTTGCTGTATTTGATATTAAATTCCCAATACATGAGTAAATAATAGTAAATAATGGTTTAAAGTGGATTCTGAACCACTACAAACGTCAATGGCTTGAACCCATGGACAGTCCCATGGCCACCCCCCTTGGCCATCAGGCCTCTATTACATTTAATATTCTCAATAATTTAATATTTTTATAATGAATAGAATATTATTTCAGTTATATTTCTTGAGTTTGATCCACTACAAGTAATATAAAAAAACATTTTAAGTCATTTCCTACTTTTTTCACTCTATGCAGAAAGTCCTTTATAAATAATTTTCATTGATTTTTTTAAAGTTTGTCTGGCGCCATCTGTCGGTAGATACATGCATTTTAAATCTAAAAAAAACTAAAACTAATTAATTAAATTTAATTACTGAATTAATATTTGAAAAAACTGTATTAACATCAAGTGTCATCCACTACAAGTTCAAGAAAAGTTATTTTAACTTGAGTGGAAGTATATTATTAACGATTGAAAATTTGAACAAGATATATACAGGGAGAGTGTGAGCTAATAGAAGGAATTGAAAAAATCAGATAATTACCAAGAAACAATAAAGTTTTACAAATAAATTTCACTTTTTAAAATTGAATAATTATGTGAAAACATAATAAATGCTGAAAAAATGTAACATTGAAAACCCTTTTGAAAATTTGCAAAAATAAATTAAAAAATACGAAGCAACAAATAAACATGACTTACTTTCAAAAGCGAACGTCACAGCTACCAGGAGCAATACGATAAAGACCTTCATCTTCAGTGATTCGGAAAATAATATTAACTTTTACTATTACTATTTAATATCTTTCAATTTTTACAATTATTTTCAAATATCTGAAACTTCTTATTTTATTATAGAGGATATCAAAGTTGAAGAAATGCCTCCTCTCAACAAATAAATGCATATATCTAGCGTGCAAAAATAGTCTTTTAAATAGGAGTATAAGAGGAAGTTTCATAGTTATATTTTTAATTTATTTTTACAGGTTTTAAGGAAGTGGGAATTACCGAAGGTCGGAGGAAATTTCACATGATGGGAAGTCTATCGGTTATCAGAAACACATCCTTTTCTCATTTAAGTAAGGTAAATACCAATGTGCCCAAAAAGTAAGACCAATTATTTTTTAATTCCTTCTATTAGCTCACACTCTCCCTATATATATCTTGTTCAAATTTCCAATCGTTCATAAAATACTTTTTATTCATCCACTCAAGTTCAAGTACATTTTTTTTTGAACTTGTAGTGGATGACACCTGATGTTAATACATTTTTACCAAATATTAATTCATTAATTAAATTTAATTCATTAATTTTAGGTTTCTTTTAGATTTAAGTTGCATATATCTACCAATAGATGGCGCCAGATAAACTTGAAAAAATGAATGAAAATGATTTATAAAGGACTTTCTGCAATAGAGTGAAAAAAAGTAGGAATTGACTTTTCAAAAAAAATTTTATATTACTGGTTTTTTCAAAAAATTCTTTTTTTACTCTTCCAAATTTATTTCATCGCCTCTAAAGTAATCCTCCTCCTTCACGTTGAAACTCTTCAATCTACTCAAAACAGTGTCCCAGGAGTGATCTTTTGAATTTAGGGAATAGCCAGAAATCGTACGGTGGGAATACGGTAGTTGTGGAACTATATGGGTTTCATTTTTTGCAAAAAAGTCACGAGGAATCAACAGTGGGAGCTGGCGCATTCAGTGTTTTCGGTACCAATCGAGATTTGACACGTTTGAAGCCTTTTGAAATTCCTGCATCATCAGCAAGGTCTCTAATTGTAAATCGACGGTTTGCAAGCGCCAAATAGTTAATTGTTTGGACGTGAGTTTCGTCGGTTGAGGTTGATGGTCGACCAGAGGGCTCTTCGTCTTCAACGCTTTCTCTGCCTTCTTTGAACTGTTTATACCACTTTTAAACATTTCTTTTCGATATACGAATGCTCACAGAATGCCTTCTTCTACATTCTATATGGTTCCGCAAACAAAATTGAATACAAGTTCTTTGCTCAATGATTTCAGGCATTTCAAAAATCGCCGGAATCAGTTTTATCGTCTCGCAAAGCCAGGCATAACTCAAACTCTAATGAATATTTTGACGTCAAATTTCCCACCTTTGGGAAAAAAATTAAAAGTCATAAACCTCGAGAATTGTAAATTAAAAATTGGTCTTAATTTTTGGATACAGTATTATATTTCTAGAGATAATTAATCTATGTTATTGTTTACAAAAAGAAAACTACGTTTCATAAGATAAATATGGGAACTATAAGATAAGTTAAAAATAAGATTGTTTACAAGAAATCAAAACAACTGAAATGATAAGATTCTAAAATTTGATGCACTATAAAAGCTCTTACATGAATGGTTTTAAATGTAAATATGTGACATGCATAATTTAGAAAATTCTTTAAAAGGATTTTTTCAAGTAATTATAAAATTTAAAGAACTTTCATCCTTTGTAATTTTGTAATTTCAATTCCTTTACTTTGTATTATATAACATCAATTGCACCAAAGTAACGTTTTCTACGCTACGTGATAAACCCTTTTTTTCTCCGTGGCTAAATAAAGTAAATGCGCCAATTCAAAGGAATGTCGCCAATTTAAAATAAAGTAAAATAACATAAACTATTCATTATACTTCCTGGAAATAATGTGAAATAATAAAAACCATGCCATATAATTAGTTTTATTATCATCTTTTACTGTATTTTAAATTATTGAAAGTTTATAAAAAATGTAATTCATTCATTTCGAAACAAATCAGAATGTCTTTCGTAATAGAAATTGTTCTTTTCAAGTAGAAGCCACTTTTACCTGATATTTATATCAACTAGACCGCTTAATATGTAGCAGATACATCGTTATCCAGAATGAACAACTAAGGGATTTCCTTAAAGGAACAGCTGGGTTGCACTGGGGACTTTTTACACTACACAACGCACAAATTGGCACAAATTTAAACAAGCATACTTAACATTAACAGGTTCGCATTCTCCTAATCTATCTGATAGGAAACATGTTCTGGCCTACAGAGGTCGCCAATTGAAAGGAAGGTCGCCAATTGAAAAGAAGGTCGCCAATTTGAAGAAAGTCGCCAACTGAAATTAAGATAAAAAAATATAAACTGATTTTTATAAATTCTGAAATAGTAAAAACTAAGTCATAGAATTATTTCTTACGATAATCTTTACAGTTATTTTAAAATATTGAAAGTTTATAAAAACTGTAATTTATCCATTTCGAAACAAATCAGAAGGGCTTTCGTGATAGAAATCGTTCTTTTCAAGTAGAAGCCACTTTTACCTGATATTTATATCAACTAGACCGCTTGATATGTAACAGATCCAGCGTTATACAGAATGAGCAACGAGGGATTGCTTTTAAGGAACAGCCGGATCTCACTGGGGACTTCCTACACCACACAGCACACAGTTTGGCACAAATTATAACAAACCCTCCCAACAGTGACAGGTTTGCATTCTCCTCATCTATCCGATAGGGAACATGTTCTGGCCTACAGATTTATCCCTCAAACATTCGATTCAGCTTCGGGGCACGGATCCCTAACGTGTTAACGATCAGAACTACTAAGAAATATCAAGGAAATGACCGAATTCTGTTCATTATATCTTAAGAAGGATCTCATTCGAATTCGTTAGCTAAGTCCGTTGTATTCATTGCTTTCAAAAACTAGGAAACTTGACGAAAATTAAGCAGCTAGCATCGATTATCAGAGTAATCGGTATTTGTTTGTTTTTTTTTTTAATTTTTCATAAAAAAAAAATTTAATGTTCATTTTCAATCAATTTTTATAGTTGATCAACACAAGAAATGCACTCAAGAGCCAAAACATTATGACCACCCCTACATTTTGCAATGAACTCGCCTGGATGACGTGGAAGGCACGTGATCAGGTGGAAGGGGTATTTAACTGATATTAAGTGGTGGTATTAATCCATGCCAAGGCGGGTTGGAGCTGTGTTGCGCGCCAAAGGTGGGCCAACTCGTTATTGACAGGTGGTCATAATGTTTTGGCTCTTGAGTGTAGATTATATTTGTGATATATTATTATATTACATGTTATTGTATTTACATGTTATCATATTTGTCATACATTAATTATTTTTTCTTGATAATTAAAATAATTTCTATACAATTTTCTTCCATTTTACAGGTAGAATATAATTAAAGTCCCACTTTCAAAATGCTGTAAAACTGTTGCTGTTTTTAAGTTGCTGTGTTTAAGTTTTAAGTGTATATGCTTGAGTGCTGTATGAATACGCTACATAACTAAAAACGTAAAAGCAGTTTCTACAATATTGAACTTGAAGTATTTTTGGTATCAAATACGATAATTGTAGAATTTCAGCAATCAGATACATTAATTGACTCTTCTCTGTTGGACAAAAGACCTGCTTCCACCTGAAACTGCTCGTCCCTTTTAACAAATCAACTTAAAATCCGGTAAGGGCTCGTGACTATCACCCACTCCCTTCCAAGGAACACACATGACATACTACTGTGCAAAAAAGTTAAAACCAATTTACAATTTAAAATTCCCGAGCCTTATGGCATTCAATTTTTTTTTTCTTTTTTAGGTTTATGGCACTGTCCTTGGCATCTGTGTGAAATTTGAGGGGAAAATATTCATGAGTGTTTGAATTACGCTTGGCTTTGTGAGACGCTAAAACTGATTCCGGCGATTTTTGAAATGTCTGAATTAATTCAGCAAAAACTTGCATTCAGTTTTGTTTTCGTAAGAGTATAGAATGTTGCAGAAGGTGAGCATTCCTATGTCGGAAATAAATGTTTAGAAGTGGTATAAACAGTTCAAACAAGGCAGAGAACGTGTTGACGATGAAGAGCTCTCTGGTCGACCATCAACCTCAACCTAAGAAGCTCACATCCAAAAAATCAAAGATTTGGCGCTTGCAAATCGTCCTTACAATTAGAGACATTGCAGATGATATTGGAATTTCAAAAGGATCGGTCCATTCCATTTTGGGCCTCGAACGCGTCAAAGCTCGATTGGTACCGAAAACACTGAATGGGCTATCTCACACTGCATTGATTCTTCGTGACTTTTTCGCCAAAAATGTAACCCATACCATTCCACCACCACCGTATTCACACTGTGCGACTTGTGGCTATTCTCTAAACTCAATAGACCACTCCGAGGACACCGTTTTGAATCGATTGAAGAGATTCAACGTGAATCGCTGCCCGCTTTGAATGCTGTCCTTGCCGATTGGTTTTTGGCATGCATTGAGGACTGGAAAAAAAGTTGGCATAAGTGCATTGTGTCCGGAGAGGATTACTTTGAAGGCGATGAAATAAATTTGGCAGAATAAATAAAAAGTTTTTGAAAAAAAAATAACTGGTCTTACTTTTTGGGCACAGTTGTATACTACAAATATAACACATAAATTACATAATAAATATAAAAATTTTTATCTTAATCAAAAAATATTTACAAATACATATTGTCCATGTTGACAAGACAAGTCACTATTTGTCTTGTTTCTAGTAGGAATAAAAGACTCGTCTAAAAGCAAAACTAAAAGCCTTGCCCCATTAATACATTTTTAACGCACAGTAAAATGAATTTATTTCCTATATTTGTAACATAAATACATACAACGATTGACATTTATGATTGAAATTGGTAAAATTACCTGCTTTTGTAGTTTTTACACTAAGAATTGCGGAAAAATAAACGAATATTTTTGTATATATTTTTTATTTTCTCTTTCTTGTTTAGGCTTTCACCATTCACTTATTTTTATTACACTACCCACTGTCGCGCCCCTTGAACCATCCAATGCCCCTAGGAAGCTACCAATGAAGATTTTACACCCGTGTCCATAAATTAAGGATAATTCAGAATCCCACAGAAATTGAACTCTAAAATAAAAATTTCACCTGTAGAATTATCACATACATCTTGAAGAAGAATATGCAAATTACAGGAAACCACCAGATGGCGCGGATAGTACGTCACAATGACGAGAGTGTAAGAGAGGGGTATATAAGGAATGGTGGCAAAGAAGTAAAATTGTTCACAAGCGCTTTAAAAGCCTTTCAGTGCAATACACGCATAGTTATGGCACAAAGGAAGCATTTGGATGATTTTTTACGTGGTAGAATTATCGGACGACTGGAATGTGGACGTACCCAGCTGGAAGTATCCGAGGAACTTGTAATCGCCCAGAGTGTCATCTCCAGGCTTTATCAACGATTGCAAGATGATGGTAATGTGAGTAGATGTTACAGCACAGGTCGCCCCCGAGTTACAACGCCGAATGAGGACCGGTATTTAGCAGTTACTGCCAAAAGAAACAGACGGAGCACAGCATCAGACCTGTCTCGTCAGCTCTCTTCAGCTACCGGTACGACAGTTTCAAGGCAGACCGTGTACAGACGCTTAGGGCACATTGGTCTATATGCTCGTAGGCCTGTCAGATGTGTTCCACTTACCGCAACTCACTGTCGCCTGCGATTAACCTGGAGTAGAGAGCATGCATTGTGGACGCCGCAACAGTGGTCTTGTGTGATGTTTTCCGACGAGTCCAGGTTTAGTTTGCAGTCTGATTCTCGTCGGACTTTCATATGGAGAGCGCCAGGTACCCGTTACCACCAAGAGAACACCATTGAACGACACCGTTACGGGGGTGCAGGATGGCTCGTTTGGGGAGGAATTATTCTTGGTTCCAGAACTGACCTGCATGTTCAGAGTGTAACGATGGCAGGCCACATCTATCGGGATGTCATTCTGGAACAACATGTACGTTTGTTTCGGGTCGCCATGGGTGCTGAATTTCTGTTTATGGATGACAACGCCCGTCCTCACCATGCAAACATTGTAGACGAATGCCTCCAATTGGAGGATATCACCCGTATGGTTTGGCCAGCATACTCACCGGACTTGAATCCAATAGAGCATGTGTGGGATATGCTTGACCGACGAATTGCAGCCCGTCAACCCCCTCCCACCTGTCAACCGGAACTTTGGAGGGAATTGCTTGATGAGTGGTGTAATATTCCCCAAGATCAGATTGATAATTTGATACTGAGCATGCCTAGGCGTTGTAAGGCCTGTATTGCATCATCCGGGAGACATACTTCATATTAACCATCATACTAACCATGTTATACTGTTTTTTGTAAACAGGTTCTTTTTTGAAATTTGCTCCAGGGAGTAAAAATTGCAATTTTTATTAAATATGTCAAACATATAGCATCTTTTTTGCTCTTTACCTTTTGTTTAATAAATAGACTTTACAAATAAATCAAATTTGTTTTGCTTCTGTCTCTTTCTTTGCCTGAACTTCATCATCCTTAATTTATGAACATGAGTGTATTCTCAACCAACAATCGAATAAATAGATCACTAACTCGTTGTCTGCTATTCCAATATGCCTAGGATGGCCGCTCAAAAAAAAAATGATTACACATTATTTTTATTTGCTTTTTAAGCTGTAGTGTATTTGTGCGCAAAAAATTACCCTAGAGCGACAAAGCATTTATTTGCTGCATTTGATATCACATGAACCATAAATTGGATCAATCGTGAAGAATAAATAATTTATTATAACCTTCATTAAAAAAAGCTATAAATTATTATTGAACGAAAAAAAAATCATTAATTACATAAATTCTTCTAATATGACATTAAAATTATTATTCTCAATAATTAAATATTTTTTCTAAATTGAATAATGTTTCAATAATCTCTCTTTGATTTAGGCAAAAAAAAAAATTGAAATAAAGATAAAGATATAATAAAGTTTACAGAAAAAATTTCAATTTTAAAATTAAATAAATATGTGAAAACCAAAAAAAATACTAAAATAGAATAAACATTGAAAACCTACAAAATATTTGTAAAAAATATTACGAATTTGGAACAATAAATAACAAAACTTACTTTCAAGTCCCCAATGTCACAGGTCATTACAATAAACGCCTTCATCATCAAAGATAATGGAAGAAACATTTTTCAATTATTGTAATTTTTTCCGAAACCCTGAAATTTCATTTCTATTATATTAAATAATAATTACAAAGATATGTCTTTCGTTTCCTCAAATCCTGTGAAATGTGAATTGTCAAAACAAAATTTTACCTTTAAAATAAGTATAATAGAAATTCTGATAATTATATTTCAAATTAAAGTGTATTAAATTAATTATATTTTTGTCAGAAAATTTAAAATATAATATCTACTATGTTAAGTAATTACAAATAATACATGTTTAAAATAATAAAAAAGTACTTTACTCTGCTAAAACTGCTTTTGTATATATATGAGTTCAATAAATATAATTGAATTGATATCAGAAATTTTTTAAATCCATTAGAATAGATGGTAATACATAAAATCAATGTAAAAAGTTAGAAAACAGGAGTGAGTAGAAAAATTCAAAAATTCGAAATTCGCGAGCAAAATTATCTTTTTTCAGGAAAATGCGCTGTTTTCCATATATTTCTGATAATAAAAATTGATAGTTAGGGAGAATGTAAAAATTTTTAAGTTACAGAGGGTTTATAATTTTTAAGCTTTTAAAATTATATAAGCTTTATTGTGTAAAAAATTTCAATTTCTTAAACATATTTCTTTGAAACTAATGTTTTTTTTATTATTCATTGGTCCCAATTTAAAAAAATTATTTATAATTATGTATACAAATTCAGCAGTTTTCATCAGATCCAGCTATCATGTTACTTTGAGCTATTGCAGTAATGAATGTAATGAAATCTTAGACGTCAAAACCTTTTATAACCATTTAAACTAATCAAATATACTGAAATAAACTTATTGTCAATCTACAAAAGAAGTTCTACAAATTATAAATCAGCATAAAAACATTTTGGTTTGTCAAGGTCACCCAACTTGGAAAAGACAAATTTCCTCATTTACTTTATTCTGACCTTTATAGCTTCAATGGGTTTTTTTCAATCTTTTAATTCTTTTTTCATTTGTTCCTTCAATTTTTCACACCACCCGCTAAGAATACTATTAAAATGCAATACTTTGTTTGTTAACATCCATTCCTTAGCTGTCCATTTTTTTTTCCTTTCTAATGCTGCTGGCAAACACTTAGACAGCTTGGTCTTGGATACCTTAAGGCAAGCCCTGCACAGACGTTACTCACTTTGCATGACCCAGGGGGAGCGTGTCACTTGAAGATGAGCCACGGACGCGGAGTCACAATGCCCCCGCAACGCTCTACTATCCTATTAGGACCGGGACCTATGGTTTAAATTGGATTCCGAACCACTACAAAAACATCCGTGGCACCCACAGGGACTCGAACCCGAAACCTGTGGTTCCGAGCGCCAGAGCGCTAGCCACTCGGCCATTCAGTCCCCTAGCTGTTAATTTTCATTCTTTAATTGAAACTTACATTTATTTATTGTTTATTAACTGCTGTATTCAAAAAATGCAAGTGACTTCTTCACAACACGTGAACATTAATATACAAGATCTGTGTATAAAAATTAAAAAGCTTTGGGGGCATCCAAAAAATGCACATATAGAATTTACAGATCCTTATCAAGCTTATGCACAAGAGTAGCACGAAAAGTTGATTAAAGGTTGTGAGATAAGGAAAGATGTTGAATGCGCTTGGCAACCGGCAACTTCGAAAATCGAAGAAATTCTTTGAAAAATCGAACAAATAGTTCTATTATTATCTCTAAGATTATACTTATACTATACTGACCGTACCACCGCCACTTGTACAAAGGCTTTTTAGAAATCGGATCAATTGATGGCCTTGGCGCTTGTAAGGAGCCATAATGTATCTACGGGAGGCTTTGAATCTATTGAGAGGAAGACTAACCTAGCTTTATATCTACAAATTACACTTTTTTCGTTCCTTGTAACAGTATAGACCCCTCTGCGTCCAATTACCTTAGAATTTTTTGGACGGGGTAGTAGTTTCCACGCTTCTCTATCCTTCATTACCTGAATCTCATCAGCCATTGCCTCCCGCCATTCATCTGACTGGGGAGACTTTGTTAGAATTCTTATGCTTTAGTTCGCGCCACGGAGCGTCGCGCGGTAGTTTTATGGAAATCGTTTGGAACCTATTCAGAATTGCGCTGTTGCCGTGGAAACGGGCTCTGGTTGCCGTGGAAACGGGTTGTTTTATTCTAAAAAGAACATTTTTCTTCCCGTTTAGCTTTCGCCTTTGAGAGGTTACCATCAACCCTGCATATCTTGGTAAATATTGCTTGTAAAATAAATGAAGATTCCATAAATGTTTGTATGGATTGATCAATACTTCTCGAACCATCTGAAAGCTGCGGCTAACCAGAAAAACTGAACCACCGATAGAAAGAAACACGATAGTCGTAGTGACAGACTTTAAAAAACCTCATATTTTCTTTCCAGGTGCTCCAATTTGTTTGACTGAGCAAGGGTAAACGCTCCGTTCAGATCCATATCAGGCAAAAATTCAAATCTGACTAGCGGCTTCCGTCGCAAATCTAAAAAATTATTGCTTCAAATCCAACTGCTTTAATCTACTGAGCTGATTGGGCCCACAACCACTGACGGAAAATTTTTTTCATTAGAGTATAGTGGTTGGTGTCGTATCCCTCATGGAAGGAGGGGTGCAGCTTCTGTTCTGATGCAGCACCCGTAGGTAGAAGTCTGACTTCCGCTCCGTGACGCTCTTACAGTCATAGGAGACTGGGACCTACGGCTTAAAGTGGATTCCGAACCACTACAAAAATCCATGGCACCGCCGGAACTCGAACCCGAAACCTGTGGCACCGAGCGCCAGACACTCGGCCATTCAGGCCCCAGAGTAGAGTGGTGTAGAGTGTTATAAGAATCACTACAGTTATTTAGTTTAAGCATGTGAAGTTTATTACATTTAACATAAAGGATGAAAACAGTTACAAACCACATATTGGGTTTTAAATAAATATCTTGTAGTATCTAGACATATATATCTTTCGAAAATAAATATCAGCAAACCAACCGCCCATCAAGCTAACGCGCGTGGTAAATGAAAAAGCAGTCGGTGTACATCAACAAAAATGCCAAATTAGCTATTTAAAAAGGAGAGCATCACTTATTTTGAAAAAATGTGGTAATGGTTTGTTAATAGGGACTAATGCAAAAAAAATTCTTTAATTTGTGATCGATAACCAGAAATAGAAACGGGACCCCCATGCTTTTGTACAGCCCTATGGTCCTGGGGTCGCATGCAACTGTGCATTGCATGATTTTACATTACATTGTTTTCAAAAAATATAACAATAAATTAACAGACAAGTTTATAAAATTTACGCACGAAATTAAACACTTATAATGATCATGCAAAAATAATATTTTTAAAGGAAAAAATACAATTTCTTATACCTAAAATAAGCGGCCTAAATGGCCGAGTGGCTAGCGCTCTGGCACTCTGTATCATAGGTCTCGGGTTCGAATCCCGGCAGTGCCATAGATGTTTGTAGTGGTTCGGAATCCACATTAAACTGTAGGTACCGGTCCTAATAGGATCGTAGGGCGTTGCGGGGACATTGTTACTCCGCGTCCGTATCTTTAAGCTACACGCGCAGCCTGGGTAATGCAAAGTGAGTAACGTCTGTGCAGCGCTTGCCTTAAGGCATCCAAGACCAAGCTGTCTAAGCGATTGCTAGCTGCATTGGAACAAAAAAAAATAACTAAAGTATATTAAATAGTGCTAAATTGGGGAAATTAGACTTTCTTAAAATTTATTATTAAATTAATTTATTATTTTTGTGCTAGGATACGTTTTAGAATGCAATGTAATAGATGTACAATACAATGTAATTGATATAGGATATTATATAATGTGCACACTACAATGTTATTGATTATATAATGTGTACATTACAATGTTATAAATTATATGATGTGTACATTACAATGTAATAGATGTAAAATACAATGTAATTGATGTACGATACAATATAATAGATAATGTACGCTACAATACAATAGATTGCTACACTACAATAATTTGGCATTGGGCAACCAAGCATTTTACTTATCCCCCAAGCATAAATTTGTAGTAAAAGTTACTTGATTGAAGTCATTGAAGACTATTAAAAGGAAAACATCGCAACTATTAAAACAGATATAGGAAAAAGGAACAGCAATACGTTTTGGAACAGTTAAAAATATCCATTTTTGATCCATTCTTGTTAACTTTTCAGGCAGATCTCGTACATCTCTGTTTTAATGGGTTTTTAATACAATTACCAAGAACCAAAGAAACATCAAAATTTCAAATAGAGTAATTCAGATAATTCCATATAGTAACAGAAGGGAAATAGTTATTCAAAACAGAACCCATCAATGGGCGATTTATTAGCTTTACCAATAATGGAATAGCCCAAAAATTACAAAAATATTATTATTCCAGATTTTCAATAATTAGAAAAATCGCAAATTATAGGCAATAGAAAAACAAACGAAATCATAGAAAAAACACAAATTCAGAAAATAGTTTTTACATTTCGTAAATTAAAATAAAAATACAGTAAGTTGCTATCAAAATACAAAAAAGAACAAAATAATTCTCAGATTATAGCTATTATTTTGTGTTTTTTTATAATATTTTTTTTTCACTGTATATTATTTATGGTAACTTTTTAGGGTGTTAAGGTTCTTAATACTTAATTTGTTTTATTTATGTTGTCCCCCGTAAATGTTCCTAAAAAAATATGATTTTCATCATTATTAATTTTCCGGTCATATCAAAAATGACAAAAATATAATATGTCCTTTATTTTTCTTGCCCATAAAAAATTTTTAACAAACATGTTCGGGCAACACATCTTTGTTCTGCCAATTAAAAACAAATTCTAAATTAAAAATGTGTCCTTTGTCAATTTGAGTTTTGCTTTGCGTTTATTCTCCAAAAAAAATTTTTTTTCTTGCTTGGGATTCGTCTCTCAAAAAATGTTAAACCAAAAATATGTCCTTTGTCAATTTGTGATTTGACTTGTTTGTCTTTTGCCCCAATAAAGAAAATATTTATATTAAAAAATTGTCATTCGTCGATTTCTGTTTCGTCTTGTTAGTAATTTATCTCTCCAAAACAAAATTTAAATTCAAAAATTTTTCTTTTATTTCCAATGGCAGATTATGAACAGTTACAGCAATAAAAGGAACAACGAAAAATAAAAAAGAACAGAGAATACAACAAAACATGCTGAAACAGAGTTCATTAATCTAGCACATCTCTTGCCTCCCAATATCGCTCGGCGAGAAAAGTCTTGCTCAGAGCAGGACAGTCAAGTAGATGCGTGGAGTCCATGGCCTCTCCAGAGGTGCATATGGGGGAAGGAACAATTTTGAGTCTGTAAAGATGGTTTCGCAGGCAGTCATGTCCGGTGGCTTGGATTGAGACAGCCCACCAGCATTCCACTGTAGCACTCAAAGAGTATCCAAGTGAGAGAGGAAGACATAATGCCAAGTTGTAGATCTTTTAGCCACTAAAAAGGAGGTAGGAGGTAGATCCAGGAGGTCCAGGAGGTAGATCTACTGAGCAACCTGAATTCAAAATACACTCAAGAACCAAAACATTATGACCACCTGTCAATAACGAGTTGGCCCACCTTTGGCGCGCAACACAGCTTCAACCCGCCTTGGTATGGATTAATCCCACCACTTAATACCAGTTAAATAACACTTCCACCTGATCACGTGCCTTCCACGTCATCCCGGTGAGTTCATTGCAAAATGTAGGGGTGGTCATAATGTTTTGGTGACAAAACACTTTGACAAAACAAAAAAAAATTGTCCTCCTTTATTTTCTTGTATTTCTGGCTCTGTCAAATCAAAATTAAAAATTAAAAATGGACCTTTGTCCTTATGCCTCCTTTTGTTGTCCAGTCAAACAAAAAAAACTTAAAATAAAAAGTGTACCATTCATTATTATTATTATATCTTGTGTTATGTCATTTCGTTTATCTTGTATTTTTTGTCTTATTTATCAATCACAAAATTTTCTAAATATTCATATAATTTTGTCATCTAGTTTCGTAGATTACCATTATCATCTTTTAATGTAAATAATCGGCCATACCATGCTGAATATACCGGTTCTCGTTAGATCACCGAAGTCAAGTGTCATTGGGCGCGGTCTGTACTTGGGTGGGTGACCACCTGTGACCAACACCACGTGCCGTTGGCATTCACAAATTTGGGACCTGAATGGCCGAGTGTCTGGCGCTCGGTGCCATAGGTTTCGGGTTCGAATCCCGTCGGTGCCCGGGATGTTTGTAGTGGTTCGGAATCCACTTTAAGCCGTCTCTTATGACTGTAAGATCGTCGCGGAGTAGAAGTCAGACTTCTACCTACGGGTGCTCAACCAGAACAGAAACTGCACCCCTCCTTCCATGAAAGGACACGACAACAACAACAATGTAAATAATTTGTTTGTCTGTATACTATGATAACTTATATATTTTCTTTATTTTTAATTTATCTTTTTGAATTATTTCTTTGTAAATTTTATTTATCCTTTTAATTTATGTTTCTGTGAATAACATTTTTTGTATAGTTATAGTATTTAGATGTATTTTAATTTCAATCTTTATGCCAATGTAAAGAACTTATATTTTTTTTTTCAAGTTTTTGTTTTTATTTTTTATAAAGGTCTATTTAAATATATTTATTTGTAATAAATACATATTTAATTAAAACGATTTTTTTTCATTAACTTTTTACACACAAATTCTTATTCACTACATCAAGTGAATGGCATATGCGTAAGAATTTGCTTTGTTTAATTTGTTGAATTAGCTATAGAAATCAAAACAATTAAAATAATAAGATTATATAATTTCCGTGTATTGTCCGATTGCCAAATTATAAGAGCTTCTACTCACCTGAAGGTAAAAAATACAAATATTTTGCATGTAGAAATATAAATATTTTGCATGTAGAAATATAAATATTTTTCATTAGAAAGTTTAATACTAAAGGGTATCTAATGGGTATTGTTTTCGGTAACGACATGAAATGATGTCCGATCCGAAATAAAGTTATGCCAAAATGGAAACAATGGAAATTGGAAACAATGTTGACAACAATGGAAGACAATGTTAAAGCGCATGATCGTGAAAGGAAAAGAATAGCCCGTTCGAAGCCTGAAACTCGTGCCCGCCAAAATGCCCTTCAACGGAAGCGTCGAGCTCTCAAGTGTCAACAGGCTATCAACCCTCACGATGACAATATTAAACACACGAAATGTGTTCAAACTCCTTCTCTTTACTCTCCCTCCTGTTTTTGTCCTCTCAAGGATACTTTTAATTCGTCCTCTTCAGTTACTCCTTCCTGCTCCCATTGCTTCTTGAACAATACTCATTCCGATTTAAACGACTACTCTCATGAGAAACAGTGGCTCAAAGTCGAAGAATCGTTTAAATCAAATTGCAATAATTTTCTCTGTCGACTTGGATGAAGCTGACTTTTGTAAAACGTGCAGTGATCATATTCGTAAACGCAACGTTCCAAATCTTGCAGCCAATTATGGCTTTCGATATCCTGAGCAACCCTCTTGTTTGTCTGAGTTGAATGACTTGGAAGTGCGGCTCGTTGCTCTTCGTATCCCTTTCATGCAAATACGAGAGCTTGGTCGGAATCGTCAATATGGTATCAAGGGATCCGTTCCTAACGACTTGCACAAATCGGTCGACTGTCTTCCTCGCAATGTAAACGATTCAGCCACTATCTACGTGAAATTGAAGAAACGTCTCTCTTTCAAATCGCACTTTATGTATCAATGCGTTAATCCCAATCGGGTTTACAATGCGGCTTTGTATCTAATGAACAAGCCTTTATACCAATCACAAAACGTTAATATCGATTTGGAATGGCTCGAAATATTTCGAACAGAATCGTTTCCTGAAGGTTCAAATGCTTTCGCTGACCTGAATCCTATCTCTTCGGAAGAGAACGATGAGTCTGATATAGACGGCGATGATTATGACGACCCATTCGTAAATCCTGCTCCAGCCGAGGCGGTCATTAATAAACTCAATACCAACATTGATGCTGGATTTTCATTATCACCTGGTGAAGACCAAATGCGTTTGTCAGTATTGTTTGATGATCTTGCTGAAGAGCTCTCTTACCCAAGAATCTATTGTGGTGATATGCGACGTTTTACAAGAAAGGAACCTCCCACCTACTCAGAGATTGTTAAATCTGAATTGAGACGTTATGATCGTCGAGGTGCTACATCTCAAAACATTTTGTACAGCCATCAAAAAAATTTACATAAACTTCTTTTAAGTAGTATACAAATTTGTCTTCGAAACAAAATTCATACCGATTCCTCTTTGACTGCTCAACAAGTTCAAGACCAACAATGTTTACGTCAACTCTTTTACAAAAATCAGGCATACAAGTTCATGAAGACGATCGAATGCAGTCCGGCTCACTGGGAAAACGAAAAAAATCGCGTGTGTGCTCAAATCCCACAATTTGGTATGCCAACACTCTTTTTGACATTGTCTGCTGCCATTTCATGTACCAATAATGCAAATACAAAAAATGCAAACACCAAAAATGCAGATACCCATGGACAAACTGTACATCGGCATTAAACGATTATAATTTTTTAAGTATAGAAATTTAAGAAGTATAATTAATCATTTACTTTTTATAATTAATTATTATTTTAATTGTATTGTTTTTAAATGACAATAAGTTCATTTTGTGAAACTAATCACTTGGGCCTGTACTTTCCTATACAAAAACGTTGTTGAAACGTTTTTTTTTTAAAGCTTATGACATGATTATTTTAAGATTTGTTCTACAGTATTTTTTATTATTTCGTATAACCCAGATAATTTATTTACTTCCTGTAAAAATAAGCTGAAAGTCATTGGAGAAAGTTTGAAGGATAAAATGTGATTAATATGGGGCAAGAGTATATGTACTATAGAAGAAGATTTTGCATCAATATATCAGTCTGTTATCAAATTGATAAAATTTAACTATTTTTTTACTATTTAGTTTATAATATTTTCATGTTTTAATAACTGATATCCCACGTTTTGAAAATCTCTAATTGTTGTTGAGAAAAATAGTTCAATACGAACGTACTTTCGAACAGTGGAAAAAATTATTTTATTTGAATCAAAAAGAACATAACAATTTTTTATAATCAGTTAAAGCCATCAGAACATTCAATAAACTTTCAGGATTTCTTCGCATTACTTCAAGTACGGGACACTATTCTGTAAAAAAAATTAAAAACAAATGTTACTGCAAATATTATTATAAAAACATACAGTATGAATGTAAACGTTTTAAAAATGCAGAATTGGAGAGTAGAAGTCAGAGCGGAGAGCAAGGAGTCAGAAGTCGAGAAGTTTTGAAAAAATCGGCTTCAGGAATTAATTTAAAAATCTGACTCTAAAAACAGCAACAACTCTCCCTACAACTTTTTACAGCCTTTTGAAAGTGGGACTTTAATTATATTCTACCTGTAAAATGGAAGAAAATTGTATAGAAATTATTCTAATTATTAAGAAAAAATAATTAATGTATCACAAATATGATAACACGTAAATACAATAACATGTAATATAATAATATATCACAAATATAATCTATAAAATATAAAAGAATGTATCTTATTTTAGTCAAGTAGTACATTTTTAAAGATGTAGAAAATACACTGTTTAAAAAAACGTTTTGTACATACGTAGATCCATAAAAAAATCCTTTAATTTATTTCGCAAATTCTTCTATAACCGTTTGTACATAACATAACACGTATAATTATGAACAAAGTCAGAGGTCGGCAATCGGTATAAATATCTGAATCAGAAATCGAGTAACAAATGTTTTTGGCTGACTCCCCAACCCTGTTGAAAAGATTCTAAAAAAAACATTTGTTGTTATCTTGAATCTCATGTACAGCTATATTCAATTAATATAAAATTAAAAAGTTATTAACTTCACTCACTCCACTACTCACATTTTCCTAAATCCATTTAGTAACATCAAAATCATTAACAATAATCATCAACTTTTGAAAGGCTAGTTATTACATTTAAGAAGGAATCTAGATTTCAAGCTTTGTAAGAAGAATCTGAAATTCTTCTCTCATGAAATGCGTCATGAATCATAAGCCATTTGCCATGATTATAATACTCAATATCGAATGGCAGGATTCTTCCTTCCAAATTTCTTCCTTTTATTAAATTTCAATTAAAAAGTACATAACATTGAGAACATTTAATAAGCGTTCCAGCTTTCATCGTATTGCTTCAGATACAAGATTCTGTGCTGCTAAAAATTGAAAAGCAAATGTTACTGTAACTGCATACAAAAGACACATAACATAGCAGTTAAATGATTTATAATGCGGATGTGGGGTTGTCGCTCTACTGTCATTCTCTGCACACTTTAGGCTAATTAGACAGGGACCTACTGTTTAACGTGGATTCCGGGCAAACATCCATGCCATTGCCAGGATTCAAACCTGGGGCCTGTGGTACCAGCCCACAGTGCTACAGTGAAGGCCATAGTGCCAAGTGGCCATGAGGCCGCACGGCGGTGGGGAATTGGTGAATCTGCAGTAAGTAGTTGGGAGTCGAGTATATTCGGAAAAGTCGATATGAGGGATAAAAATCCGACTTCCGACTGTTATAAAAATATTTTTTTGGTTTTCAAAATTATAGACATTAAATTTGAAATAGACAATTCATATATCATTCAATATATGTTTCATTAATACAACCGGTAAAAAAAATTAGTTATGATTTGCACCATAACAATTCTCAGCGCTGAAGTTTAAAAAAAGCTGTCTTGGATCCAAAATGAAAGAAAATCACATAAAAGCTATTTTAACATTAAGTTAAAATATTAAATGAATCCAATTACTTAAAATGCCTAAATATTTTCAGATATCAGAGTGGGTCATTAGCCATTGTTATAATACTCAATATCGAATGACAGGCTTCTTTCTTTCAAATGGTCTTGAACAAATGTCACTCAGTGACGCTATAACGGACTTACATGAGTTTAAGAAGGAAGATACAAAAGAAGAATTGCTTGCCAGTAGGTAAATTGCACAATTTCTCAGGAACTGACAACTAGGCCTATACGATGTATTGGCGGTTTTGTTTTTTGAAATACAGATATTCGTGTAGCTTATAATTTAGTTCTATCTTTGGAACTTTTGGGACATTTCGTAACTCATATTATGAGTAAAAAAAACACCTTGATGGTATTGAAAGCACACTTATAGAATTTATACTCTGATTAAAGGATGATTTTAAGGTGATTTTTTTTAAGTTAAAGGAGGACTTACGCAGAACAACGCCCTGTCATGTCTTTTTTAAAACATTAATTTGTACATAGGTCTTTGAGATCTCACGGATCAACACTAGAGGTAATTTTACCACAATTTTTGTTCCACTTCAGCACGAATATCTCTTTTTACATTCTATTATATCTATTTTTATTTTCTTACATAACAAGATATATCCAATTTTATTATATTAACAATTTGTTCAAGTTAAAATTAATGAATAATTATTGATGTCGTTATTATAGCTAAAAGTACTCTTATATGTATTCCCACTTAGTCCTATTTTTAAAAATTTAAGTTTGAAAACTGACTTTTGTATGGGCGTGAACCCTAAATATTTAAGAGAAAAACTTCGAAGATAATAGAGAGTTTTTGCATACCGTATTTTGGACGTTCGTTAGCTTTTTCTCCCTAGCTCGCATGCTCATAGGAAACATTATTACAGATACGCATGCGCAATTTCCTATGAGCTAGGGAGAAAAAGCTAACGGACGTCCAAAATACGGTATGCAAAAACTCTCTATTGAAAAAAAGATTAGGTGATATTCATTATGAACTAGTTCCGAGGGATGGTCAAGACAATGTATGGCGGCTGCCATATTAAATATGAAAAATAAACATCAACAACATTGATCGATAAATCGAAAGAATTCCAAAAGATCTACCTCATGGTTGCGATCTTTAAATAAAATTTTCTTTCGATATGTATAAAAGTCGCCTATCAAGTTATCTGACTGTAAGTTAAATTATATGGCAAAAGTAATAAAACTGTACAAACCTCATGGGCAGTCCTCCGGTTTGATGCAGTTGGAAGAGGAATCTCGATCCCCCAGCAAGATGTATCCGGGAGCACATTTGCAGCCTATTTTCAATCTCAACGAACAAGGTCTTTTATCCTCATTTCTGGTGTTATAACACGAATCAGGACAATCACCGAATTGGCCCCAGGTTTTGTTGGTTGGGCAGGGCTGTTCGCGAACTGAAAAAAAAATTTAAAAATTAATTAACTTGATGGATAAAAGTAATTATGTTGCTATAATAAACTATCAGAAATAACTCTATCGTTTTAAATATCGAGTATTTTGATATGTGGCTTACAGCGTTATACAGAGTGTATTTTACGTAGGACTGTTATTGTACTCCCATATTTTACATTGAAGTTTAGAATGAATATCTCCAACAGGGATATCTGGGAGATTCGCTTTAATAAGTACAAGCCCAGTGTAAAGATTTTCCAACTGGTGAATTTATTATACCCCCCTGAAAACATTCCTACAGAATCTTCTGGTTCGTTTTTATTTGTCAGATTAGAAATCTCTAGTTGCAAAGTTCATCAAATTATCCTGAACCCTAATTAAAAATAATATAATATAAGAGTGTCTTTTATAATAGAAATAGGGAATAATTTTTAATCCCCATCAAATGAACTTATTGTCAGATGTTCATATATTTAAGAGGGAACAAAATATTGATTTCTGATGTATATATTTATGACCGCATTTTTTTTAGAAATGTAATTAAAAAAGAAATTATTAGTATAAAAAACATGTTGTGTGTTATAACGTTAGTCAGAGTGCACACCGGAATTATGCTACACTATATGACGCATAGTTTGCCGTATTTTATATTAAATTCCCTATAAATTTTATTAATTAAATAATTTACAATTACATTTTTAAGAAAATGTTAAAGATTATTGTTCATAGAATAAAAAACTTATAAAATCACATAAATTCTTACAGCACGGTATTACATTTCATTATCAGGAACGTAACATCCGAATGGTGAGCCAAGGCCGTAAGCCTACTGCCAGATTTCGAGACAGAAGATGTTTTTTTTTTTACATGGTAGGGCTGTCAGCCGTACGCCAAATGCTCTACAGTTCTTTTCAGTTTGAACATCACCTATGGTTTAAAGGGGATTCCGAACCATTACAAACATCCAGGATTTGAACCCGAAACTTATGGCACGGAGAGACATAGCACTAGCCACTCGGCCATCAGGACCATGTTACATTTATTATTCTCAATAATTTAACATTTTTATAAAGAATAGAATGTTATTTCAGTTATATTTCTTGAATTTCATCAATAAAAAATCTTATAATTATCAATAAATAATAAAATTTTAAAAAGGAATTTCGCTTTTTAAGATTAAATAATTACGTGAAAACAAAATAAAAGCTAAAAAAATGGAACATTGAAAAATCTTTTTAAAATTTGCAACAATAAATTACAAATCCGAAGAAACAACTTTCAACTTAATACTAATATCTTAAACAACTTTCGATTTAATGGCTTTCGATTTTTCCAAATAAATAGACTTACTTTCAAAAGTATTAACAGACTTACTTTCAAAAGCGAACGTCACAGCCACCAGGAGCAATACGATAAAGACATTCATCTTCAGTGATTCGGAAAATAATATTAACTTTTACTATTACTAATTAATATCGTTCGATTTTTACAATTATTTTCAAATCTCTGAAACTTCTTATTTAATTATAGTGGATATCAAAGCTGAAGAAATGCCTCCTCTCAACAAATAAATGCATAAATGTAGCAATAAAACAAAATGGTTCCTTTAAATAGGAGATAAAAGGAAGTCTCATAGTTATATTTTAAATTTATTTTTACTGGTTTTAAGGAAGTGGGAATTACCGAAGGTCGGAGGAAATTTCACATGATGGGAAGTCTATCGATTATCAAAAACATATCACTTTCTCGTTTAAGTAAGGTAAATACTACTGTGCCCAAACAGTAAGACCAATTATTTTTTTTTCAAAAACTCTTTATTTATTCTGCCAAATTTATTTCATCGCCTTCAAAGTAATTACCTCCGGACACAATGCACTTATGCCAACTTTGTTTCCAGTCCTCAATGCATGCCAAAAACCAATCGGCAAGGACGGCATTCACAGCGCGCTCCGATTCACGTTGAATCTCTTCAAATGACTCAAAACGGTATCCCCAGAGTAGTCTTTGGAGTTCAGGGAATAGCCAGAAGTCACACGATGGGAATACATTGGTTGTGGAACGATATGGGTTTCATTTTCGGCGAAGAAGTCAAAATGGAATTGACCGAACCTTTTGAAATTCCAACATCATCAGCAAGGTTTCTAATTGTAAATCGACGGTTTGCAAGCACCAAATCGTTAATTGTTTGGACGTGAGTTTCGTTGGTTGGGGTTGATGGTCGACCAGATAGCTCTTTGTCTTCAACGCGTTCTCTGCCTTCTTTGAACTTTTTATACCACTTCTAAACATTTCTTTACGATATAGGAATGTTCACCGAATGCCTTCTGCAACATTCTATACGTTTCCGCAAACAAAATTGAATGCAAGTTCTTTGCTCAATTAATTCAGACATTTCAAAAATCACCGGAATCAGCGTAACTCAAACACTAATGAATATTTTGACGTCAAATTTCACACAGATGTCAAGAACAGTGCCAGCAACCTAAAAAAGAAAATAAATTAAAATTCCATAAGTCCAAGGAATTTTAATTTGAAAATTAGTCTTACATTTTGGACACAGTATTATATTGAAATTATGGTAATGTTAAAAAGGTAATTCAATTACATCCATTAATAACACAACTCAGTAACAAAGACAATTCTGCTTTACTAGCAAATAAAGTAAATATTGAGAAACTTTTTACAACAATAAGGCTCATAAAAAGCTGTCTTGAATAAACTAAGAAAAATTATCTTATTATTATTTGAAATAAGAAGTTTTTTATTTGTTGCATTAAATATTTCAACAGCATAATTAATTTATTACCATTGCAGAATTTGTGCCTTATTTAATATGTTTACTAATGACCTAATATTTGTTTTTAAGACTGTTAATGATGTCCACTGTCTGCTTTTTGCTGATGATTTTGTCATTTGGACTCCAAAGCAAAAAGTGAAATCTATTATAGTCTTAGTCATATAGTAGTCATAGTCTAAGTCATATAGTAGTCATAGTCTTAGTCAAGCATTTGACATTCTTTCAAAGTGGAATGTAGAAATTAGAATGATTGTAAATCTGGAACAGACTGCTGTCCAGTCGTTTTCATTTACCCATCAGGAACTTTTTATTGATCTTCAATGCAGAAATGAGACGTTATGGCAACAAATTTAATTATTTAGGATTGCTTCATGATAACAAGTCCCACATAGAATTAATCTCAAATCGTTATCTAAATAGAGCAACTATTTTAAGCTGTTAACTGTAATTGTTTTAACTTGGAGGGATTCCTGTGGAGAAGTGCAGATCAATATTTAATGTTAAAAAAACACAATCCATATTCTATTCTTCCATTCTCCATTCGGTAGATATGTTACAGATTCAGAGTTAGAGAGCGTGAAAAACTACAGTATTAGCCCTTAAAATATAGACATGGCGCCGTGGAGACCTGCTACATTATACAATAGACAATTTGTCACAATTTTAAGTAAACATTCAAAACATTTATAGGTTAGCACTTTCCTCCTGTATTTCGTAGCAAACAAATTCTGACCTACAGATTTATCTTTGGAAATTATTTAGCTGTGGGATCCAATTTCTCAACACGCTAACAATTAGGATGACGAAGCAATATGAGAAGAATGGAGGATTTGTTGTTTAGTGATAACATGTAAGAGAACTTATATTCGAATCGGTTTGACCGTCTATTTTGTTCACTGTTTTCAGAAACGAGGAGACTCGACAGAAATTAGGAAACTAACATCTATTTTTAGAGTGCTAGCCAGAAATTCTTATGATTTTTTTTAAATATTTTAAATTTAAATAATCAACTTTGAATTTCACCCAATTTTAAAGTTATTGAATTCAAGAAATACTATATGCTTGAATGGTGTATGAATATGAGACTAAATCAAAAACATAAACGCAGTTCCAACTACATTAACCTTAAAGTATTTCTATTATTAAATTAAGTAAATGAAATACTATATATGCTATCAGATGTACTAGTTGAAGCATTTCTGCCGTAACAATTCTGTCATTTATCAGGAAATTCTTGTCTGAAATTGAAGTTTAAAAACAAAACGGTCCTTTAAACAACAATATAAATAGAATTCTTGTAATTTGTTTTAATTAACTGTTATTTTAGTTAAGGAAGCGGATATTTTTGAAGGTCAGAGGAAATGTAATGTGATACAAAAGTCTGTCGTTTTTTTTAAATATATCTTTTTCTTGTCTAATTAATATTTATAAACGTTTGATAAGCAATAACTTCCCTTTAATTCAAGGGCAACTATTTTTTGTAGTGGCATGTAGTTTGTTTCCAATAGAAAAAGATAGTCGATGATGGGTGTCGATATGAAATCTGACTCCAGACTCTTTTATAACAAGTAATATAAAAAAAATATTTTTAAGTCAATTCCTACTTTTTTTTCACTCTATTGCAGGAAGTCCTTTAAAAAAAAATTTCATTCATTTTTTTAAGTTTATCTGGCGCCATCTATTGGTAGATATATGCAACTTCAAGCTAAAAAAATATAATTAATTAATTAAATTTAATGAATGAATTAATATTTGAAAAAACTGTATTAACATCCAGTGTCATCCACTAAAGTTCAAAAAAAAATATAGGTGAACTTGAGTGGATGAATAAAGAGTATTTTATGAACGATTGAAAATTTCACCAAGATATATATAGGGAGAATGTGAGCTAATAGAAAAAAATTGAAAAAAGGGGTTTACTTTTTCGTAATTATGAAAATTAATTTTAAAATTAAATGTTAAGGAGGCAATTCAATTGTATTGTGCAATAAAACAACCAGTAGCAAAAATAATTGTTGCTTTACCACCATACTATGTAAGTGAAGAGATTTTGTCAGCGTTGATGCTTATAAAAAGCTATCTTGGATCCACAGTGAAGAGAAATATTATAGAAAATACTATATTACTCAGTACAAACTTGATTTAAACGTTTTACAAATACATCAACATTTGTTTTACAATATTTAACAATTTTTTGTGATTAGAATTTACTGTTTTCTTTTGCTCGTTTTAATGTATTCAGTAATATTTTGTTACCTATTAATTTAGTACTTTCATTTTTTAGAATGTATAGTTTTTATAATCAAATTAGAGTATAAGGATGTATGTTAATTTAAATAACTACACCTTTTAAAGAAGTTGTTCTAATGCAGCTGACAATACAGAGACAGTCAATCTTTATGCCTTAAGCAAAGGCTGCACCGCTGTTACTCATTTAGCACTAGCCAGGGGCCACTTATAGCTTTAAGCTATGCTACGGATGCGAGTAACACTTAATATATTTATATATTAAATATAAGGGGCCTGATGGCCGAGTGGTTAGCGCTCTGGCTCTCGGTACCACAGGTATCGGGTTCGAATCCCAGCGGTGCCCATGGATGTTTGTAGGGGTTCGGAATCCACTTTAAGCCGTAGGTCCCGGTCTCCTATGACTGTAAGAGCGTCACGGAGCCAAAGTCAGACTTCTACCTACGGGTGCTCCATCACAACAGAAGCTGCTTCCTTCCCCTTTAATCATGTGTACGTATAGGCTCGCGGGCTTGGCCAGTCAAGTGGGATAAGAAACAACAAACAACAACATATATTAAATATATATATATATGGGGCCTGAATGGCCGAGTGGCTAGCGCTCGGTGACACAGGTTGAGGGTTCGAGTCCCGGCGGTGCCATGGATGTGTGTAGTGGTTCGGAATCCACTTTAAACCGTAGGTCTCGGTCCTAATAGAATCGTAGAGCGTTGCGGAGTATTGTTACACCGGGTCCGTGGTTCATCTTCAAGCTATATGCACCTCCTGGGTAGTGCTAAGTGAGTAACGTTTGTGCAGCGCTTGTCTTAAGACATCAAAGACAATTGTCTGAGTGGTTGCCAGCTGCATTGGAACAAAATATATATGTATTGATATAATTACTTAAAACTGGAAGATAATATGTTTTATACAAAGTCAGCTAATATAAAAAATTGCTTTCTCTAAGAACAACCTAATAGATACATGCTATAGATTATTTTTTTTTTAATATTTGGTTATATTTGTTATACATGTTTCATTATATTTGTTAAAACAATAACTAACACAACTCTCCCAAAATTTCGCAGTAAGGATCTCAGAAATTTTTTAGTGTTCTCATAAGTGTGGAGTCTCATAAGTCTTCCAGTGGACCAATCTTTATTGTAAAATTAGACAGTTCCTGTGATTATTTAACAATTCTTGTGAGTTAAAAGTAGTTTAGGATCGTCTCTATTATCACTGCTTTCACAGGCTTCTGATATTCTAACGGCAATTTATATTTTATTCGTAATTTTTTGGTTAATTCATAATTTTTTTCTACTTGAATATCAGAAATATTTTTATCTGCTTATTTCTCTTGGAATGTATATAATTTCTTTGGCTTCATTTTCAGTTGATGAAATAATTAATGGCCATTTTAGAAAACATTGGATATATAACTATCATGAAAATATGTTTTATGATACAATTTTCTTTTAATAATTAAAGAAAAACCAATTGTATTAAGTGCAAACATTGTACTACTGTGTCCAAGAAGTAACATAGTTTTTTTCAATTTAAAATTCCCAGGGCTTACGGAATTTGAATTTCTTTCTTTTTTAGGTTGCTGGCACTGTCCTAGACATCTGTGTGAAATTTGACGTCAAAATATTCATGAGTGTTTGAGTTACGCTTGGCTTTGTGAGACGCTAAAAGGGATTCCGGCAATTTTTGAAATGTCTGAATTAATTGGGCAAAGGACTTGCATTAAATTTTGTTTGCGGAAGCGTATAGAATGTTGCAGAATGCATTCGGTGAGCCTTCTCATATAGGAAAGAAATGTTTAGAAGTCGTATAAACAGTTCAAAGAAGGCAGAGAACGCGTTGAAGACGAAGAGCCCTCTGGCCGACCATCATCCTCCACCGACGAAGCTCACGTCCAAAAAATTTAAGATCTGGTCCTTGCAAACCGTCTATTTACAATTATAGAATTTGGGGATGATGTTCGAATTTCAAAAGGATCGGTCAATTCGATTTTAGGCTCCAAACGCCTCAAATCTCTATAGGTACCGAAAACATTGAATGCGAACTCACACTGAATTGATTCTTCGTGACTTTTTCGCTAAAAATGAAACCCAGATCGTTCCACAACCACGGTATTCACATCGTGCAAATTCTGGTTATTCCATAAACTCAAAAGACCACTCCGGGGACACCATTTTGAGTCGATTGAAAAGATTCACCGTGAATCCCCGAGCGCTTTGAAGGTCATCCCTGCCGATGACTTTTTAGCATGCATTGAGGATTGGAATAAACGTTGGCATATGTGCATTGTGTACGGAGGGGATTGCTTTGAAGGCGATGAAATAAATCTGGAAGAATAAAAAAAGAGTTTTTAAAAAAAATAATAATTGCTTTTACTTTTTGGACACAATAGTATTTTCTTAAAAATAATCTTTTTTTGTAAAAAGTTATAAAGATTTCAGTACAAAGGTTGGTAATCATTGTACACAATTTATTAATTCTAAAATATACGAAATATAGTAGCAAAAGTTTAGCAAGTCACATTTTCAGGAGCCAGTATAATTTTGTGTGTGGGAAGGGGAGTACTAGAGTAATCGATGTCGAACATTCATCTCAATGTAACGAACATTTTGTATTTATTATAAGCATTTTAAGCTATCAAATATAGTGTTTTTAACTTGGCGTCAGTTATCGGCAGGGATGGCCATCAAAGCAAGCTGCGATTCACGTTCAATCTCTACAATCGACTCACAACGGTGTCCCCGGAGTTGTCTTTTGTGTTTATGGAATAACCAGAAGTCGCACGGTGTGAATACGGTAGTTGTGGAACGATATGGGTTTCATTTTTGGTGAATATTATATACAATTTATTAATTTTGATATATAAGAAATAAAGTACCAAAACTCCAGCAAGGTCAGGTAGTCTGAAGTGAGTTTAATTTTGTGGAGGTGCTTTCGGAGACCAGAGAAAAGCAGTAGCAATGCCACCAAGGAAAAGGAAATAAGTGGTGGCTGAGAAAAAAGATGAAGATTCTAGGTTAATAATTGAGAATAGTGCCAATTGAATTTGTTAATAGTAAATTAAGAAATCCGAAAAAGTAGAAATAGTTATATATATATAAAGTAAATAATCGCAAAACGTAAAAGGCTTAATTTTATTCAAATACTTTTCTTTTAATATTTTCAAAAATATTAGAATTGATAGCCATCTTTCAATACAATGCTTATTTAATATGTGCTTAGAATTAATGCTTCTATAATAATGTGCTTAATATTATAAGCACATTATTATAGAAACATTAATTCTAAGCACATATTAAATAAGCAATTAATATAATGTGTTTATTATTATAAACACATTATATTATAATGTGCTTATAATAATTAGTACAATGCTTATTAATTAATGTTTCTTTTAATACAATGCTTATTTAATCTTTATTTAATAAGTTAATAATTAATGTCAATAATTAATGTTTTTTTAATAGTTAAAGAAATTTCATTATGTGTAAACATTGTATTTTCTTAAAAATAACCGTAGAATTCGTTCCTTAGACTTTAATTTTCCATAAGACAATAAAAAAAAACACGGAAGAAAAGAGATTCTTAGAAGGATTTAATTTCGACGAAAAAGACGCCAAGGGGAAATTCATAGAAATGTTTGCTCGTTAAGAAAATTAAATAAGATAATTTCGGGAATAAATAATTTCTTTGTTTAAACATCATTTGAGTGGAGTTTACTGTGCAATACTGAAATGAGTCAACAAACTGAATTGCGCAGTTTTTAAGCATTTGTGTCATGCATTAACGATTAAAAATTTATATTGATGTTTAAAAATGTTTTTCTGTTGTAAAATTCAAATCTGGCATCAATATAAAATAATGAATGCATCTTTTAAAATGCTATATGAAATTTGTTAATTCTGAAATAAAAGAATTATTTTGTCAATTTACAAATATTAAAGGTAAATAAGTAATAAACATAATTGTTAATAACAATTAGTAAAGATAAAATAAAAATTGTTTAAGAAAGTATAAGATATTTTAATTCAAGTTTTTTTAGTCTCAATTTCTGGAAGACCGCCTTAATTTTTTTCCGAATAGATTTTTTGACATAATTTTATTTATTTTTGATATATATTACAGAAATATGTCAAAGAAATAATATATATAATATATAAATATCTATATAATATTTGATATAATTAACATGTCAATTTTTTTAACGACTCATGTATATCTGTAAGCAATATCAATATTTTATTTTTATTTCCAATGGCAGATTATGAACAGTTAGAGCAAAAAAAGAACAACGAAAAAAAATATATGCAACATACAACAACAACAAAATAATACAACAAAACACGCTGAAACAGAGTTCATTAATCTAACATAATGCCAAGCTGTAGATCTTTTAGCCACTGAAAAGTGTTACCAGGTGCATCACGGGGAGGTAGATCTTCTGCGCACCCTATATCAATATCAATATCTGAAAATGTATTTAGTTTATTCGTGTAAAATATTCTAGTCATTTTTACAGAGCATATAGCATTAAAATTGTATTGATATGATAATGATTGATAGTGTAATTTGGAGTTACATTTAATATGTTTTCGCATTTTTATAATAAAAATATATCTAATGCATTCTATATGAAAGTGTAGGAATAAGTGGTAATGTTAACTAATAGAGATAGTGCTTAATATAAAAAGTTAAAATTGTAGTAAATAAAAGAGGTAGTATCATTATTTGGTCAATAGTGGTAATGGTAGAATTTACAAATTTCCTATAAAATTTTGAAAACTGTATACTGTACATAAAAAATGTTTTTTTTTTTGTTTCAATGCAGCTGGCAAACACTTAGACAACTTGGTCTTGGATGCCTTAAGGCAAGCGCTGCACAGACGTTACTCACCTTGCATTACCCAGGGGGCGCGTGTCACTTGAAGATAGGCCACGGACGCGGAGTAACAATGCCCCCGCAACGCTCTACGATCCTATTAGGACCGAGACCTACGGTTTAAAGTGGATTCCGAACCACTACAAACATCCATGGCAAAGCCGCGACTCGAACCTAAAACCTGTGGTACCGAGCGCCAGAGCGCTAGCCACTCGGCCATTCAGGCCCCACATACGAACTGTATACAATTGAAATTTGTAAAATTTGAAAACTGTATACAATATCGATAACTGTAATATTTTATTTTTAGCAAGATTTCCGTTTTGCAACGGTAATCCACTGGTGATACTGTCATAATGGTAATTTGAAATTAATTGATCAACTCAAAGTCAATTGATAAAATGTGATCTTAGTAATGTCATAATTTCAATTGGTGACTTCAATGACATATCTTGAGGTGTAACTGTGCTTATTAAAAAATAAGTGAAGTAAAATGACAATTTCGGTGGTGCCAAGCCAGACGTAATTTCGAAAGAAATTATAAAGTGAAAACTTTCATGATCAATAAACCTATTTTAGAGGATTTACCGAATGGATAATTTTTTATAATATTGGCAAAAAAGAGATATTAAAAATTTTAACTCATTCTAAAAAAAAAACTGCAGTTATTTAAGAAATGTTATCAATAATTAGGTTTAAATCTCTGCTTTTTGACTATTCGTATTCAATTACTGCTTTGCATTCTCTTATTAGAAATTGGAAAACAAAATTGATATTGACTTCATTTCGTTATCAGATAGTTTTTTGAAAAAATGTCATTCAAGTAGGGCAGTTATATTTTATTAATACATTATCGCATAGACTTCATTATAATCTCTTTTTGTAACACAACAATTAAAATTTAAACATTGAAAACCGGAAAAAAATAAAAATATATGTCTTTAAAACTATTGTTGAAAAGAGCTACAATGTAATAATATATTGTTTAAATAACAAACATTATTACAGATAAGTATTCTCTGTTGAACGTGGCCAAAACGATTCAGAATGTATAATTACATTCGTGGAGTCAGCATCGCAAATTTTTATCCACAATTAAACAACAATCATAACAATAGCATGAAATCAATTTTTGAAAAAATAGTGTAAAGGAATGAATGTAAAGACTGTCACCAACCTGATGTGCTTATGGTTCGGAATTTATACTTGCCGGTCATCCTCAAGCATGCAAAAAGGTTACTTCATAATTGGAATCCACAAAGCCGTAAACAGTATCATCCAACAAACAATAGCTGGAAGCATCGTTACCATCCTCACATCGTTGTTTTTCGAATTCTATTTATACCGGAATCCTTCATTCCTATTAATCTACAACCTTCTCATTTGGATTCTGAAAACCTTGAACAATATTTCCATTTTGAAAAACATCAAATCGTCTTCAATAATAGAACTTTCATCACAGCAGATAATTTATAACGTCTAACTCTCACCAATTGTAGAAATAAAAGATCCCACAATAGACCATTAACTTTACCAAACGAAGAACTGCTTAATAATGTCACAGTTTTAGACAATAGTTCAAGAAAGAATAATATAATAGCATACAGGCAAGAGAAATACAATAGCATACACTCAAGAGAAATTCAATAGCTCCTCCTCTGGTTTCAGAAAGAAAACCCAAGTCAAGCTGCAAGAAAACCACTCAAGATCCAAATTCCCAATAGACTAACGGCCTGTAAGTGCAACCTCGTTATATAATATTAAAATTGAAATAGTTACTGTAATGAGAAATCCATTGTTAGACAATTTATCAACGTGACCAACAATAGAATAATTCCAAAAATATTCTTATTCCATTCCATATCCAATCATTCCATTCTTTTTTATTATAATCATCGTTGTCATTCTCACATCATTGTTTTTTGATTTCTAGTTACACCTGACTCTTTCATACCTATTAACCTACAACCTTCTTATTTGGATTTTGGAAAACTCAAACAATATTTCCATTTTGAAAAACATCAAGTCGTCTTCAATAATGGAACTGATATCACAGCAGATTCATCCATATAGATCTAAATCTTCAAAATATTAGAAATTAGGAATCCTGCAATACACCATTAACTGTGTTAGCCAAAGAACTCTTCAATAATGTCGCAATTTTAGACAATAGTTTTAGAAAGAATAATACAATCGCATACAAGCATGAGAAATACAATGGCTCCCCCTCTAGTTTCAGAAATAAAAAGCTAGTCAACCTGCAAGAAAACCTCTAAACATCAAAATTCCCAATAGACTAATGGTTTGTAAGTGCAACCTCGTTAAATAATAGTACAGCGGAAATATTTACTGTAATTAGAAACCCCTCGGCGGAAAATTTATCAACTTAACCAACAATAGAATAATTCCAAAAATATTCTTATTCCATTCTAATTCCATTTATTCCATTCTTCTTTAATATAATTTCATCACTCATGACAATAAATGGAAATAGATGCCAATCAGGATTTGAAAAAGAACAAAACATTGTAGCAGTGGATAGCTATTATTTATTATTTTCATATTTTATTGCTTAAAAAATCCAAAAAAAATTTAAAAACTCAAAATTTGTCCGTTGTCAATTTGTATCTCGTCCTATTTGTCCTTC
>BPLQ01003464.1:8468-20450 GCA_021605075.1 Caerostris darwini | reverse complement strand
GTATCTCGTCCTATTTGTCCTTCGTCTCAGAAGAAAAAATTTAAAAATCAAAATTTGTCCGTTGTCAATTAGTATCTCGTCTTATTTGTCCTACGTCTCTGAAGAAAAAATGAAAAATATATCCTTTGTTATTGTAATTATCGTGTGTTACGTTATTTTGCTTTTTCGTATTTTTTCAATCCTAAAATTTGTATATATGTAAATATTCATAATTTGTAAATATAACTTCATCCATTAATTTTGTAAATATAATTTGATCTTATCATTTTGTAAATATTCATCATCCTATTTGCTGTAAATATTATTTTTAATTTTCTTTTATTTTTCAGTATATAGCTTTTTTCCATTGTAAGGTTAATTAAATCTATTTCAACTTTCATTTTTTACGTTCATGTAAACGTATGTATATTTAATTTTTAAATTTTTGATGTTTACGTTCATATAACGTATGTATATTTAAATTCTCTTTTATGTAATAAATACATATTTAACTAAAACTTGTTTATTTCATTCGATGTTGTCGCACAAATTTCTCATTCAATAAATTTAAGGCAGATGTGATAAGATAAAAATAAGATGCAGATTAAGATAAGATAAGACACAGATGTGATAAGATAAAGATAGGAACGATTATATAAGTTAAAAATTAGATTGTTTTACAAGAAATCAAAACAACTAAAATGATAAGATTACGAAATTTGAATCATTATAAATGCTCTTTTATATATGATCATATATGTATAAGAGTATTATTATTATGTATTTGTGCATCACTTGCACAAAATTAACGTTTTATACCCTATATGATAAACTATTTATTTCTTGGCTAAAACAAGTAAATGCGCCAATTGAAAGGAAGGTCGCCAATTGAAAAGAAATTCGCCAACTGAAATTAAGATCGAAAAATATAAACTGATTTTTATAAATTCTGAAATAGTAAAAACTAAGTCATAGAATTATTTCTTACGATAATCTTTACAGTTATTTTAAAATATTAAAAGTTTATAAAAACTGCAATTTATCCATTTCGAAACAAATCAGAATGTCTTTCGTAATAGAAATCGTTCTTTTCAAGTAGAAGCCACCTTCACCTGATATTTATATTGGGTTTATATTTTACCTGATATTATTATTGGGATTTGGAGTCAAGAAATCTTTTCGCCAAAGATTTCTTGACTACAAATCCCAACGGCCCCTATTTTGGGATTTTATCCCATTTTTGTATAGAAATTTGACCAATTTTTATAATTGGAAGTGACTACATGTGGCATGAACACAAGAAATGAGACATAAAAAGATAAAACATTGTTTATTTACAGCATCAATGAAAAGCGCTTCTTTGATTAAACGTTTATAATGAACATAAAATTCGAAAACTAACTGTAATCAGTGTCTTTCCATAAATTTGGCCTCTTTTTGCGAGTAGCTTCATGTAAACGACGCATAGCGCTCAAATAATATTCCGCAATCGAAAAACACAGTCAACATGACCTTGATTTTTGTGCGTCTTTGGCGTGCTCTTTTCGGTCTTGCTTCACCTTTGCCAAGATATTCTCTTGACTGATCTGTTGTTTCCGGGTCGTAAGCATAAATCCAAGTCTCATCACCAGTTATGATACATTTAAACTTGTCCTGATTGTCAGAAAGCATAGTTTCACACACTTCAACGCGATGGTGTTTTTCCAAAAAATTTAGTGTTTTCGGCACCAGTCTAGATTTGACGTATTTGAGTCCCAAAATAGAAGTGACCGATTCTTTTGAAATTCCAACATCAGCAGCAAGGTCTCTAATTGTAAATCGACGGTTTGCAAGCACCAAATCTTTAATTTTTTGGACGTGAGCTTCGTCGGTTGAGGTTGATGGCCGACCAGAGGGCTCTTCGTCTTCAACGCTTTCTCTACCGTCTTTGAACCGTTTATACCACTTTTCAACATTTCTCTCCGATATAGGAACGTTCATAGAATATCTTCTGCAACATTCTATACGTTCCCTCAAAAAAAATTAAAAAAGTTCTTTGCTCAATTAATTCTGACATTTCAAAAATTGCCGGAATCAGTTTGAGCGTCTCACAAAGGCAAGCGTAACTCAAACACTAATGAACATTTAGACGTAAAATTTCACACAGATGTCAAGGACAGTGCCAACAACCTAAAAAAATTGAAATTCCATATGCCCGGGATATTTAAATTGAAAATAGGTTCTAATTTTGGGTCACAGTAGTATCTGCTTGGTATCATCGAAGCCAAATGTTGGTTTCCAAAGATGTCCAGGCATTTTGTGCATGCTTTCATACAATGGATAGTCAAGCAACGAGGTCCTCAATTGAGTCAAATGGAGTCTTTTAAATGAAAACACTGTAAAAAACACAGAATAAGAATAGAGAGGGTATAAGTTGGGGCATTGCAATTATCTGACTGTTGCGAGAAATTCGTTTAAAAGCGTGTTCGTGTCTCAACACGTCACTTACGATTATACCTTGCAATAAAAAATATATGTGTTAAGTTTTAATAAGCTGTAACATCCCTCAAAGTTTGTCCCATGACCGTTGAATCACCTGTATATTTTTTCTTATTATAATAACCAATGTATGTATCAAACTTCTCATCAGGTCTCAAAATTCAAGTTTTTCTATAATTTGAGAAATAAAATCTAAAATTTCAAATAAAAACTCTCGTAATAATAGTAGTCTATCGTGTAGTAATAGCTGTCTGTCTTGTAGTAATAGTAGTAGTAGTAATGAAAATTGTAGAGAAATCCAAACATTGGTAAACTTGACCGAAAGGACATGTTATTTTACAGTGTTATACACCAAAGTGACAAAAGTCATAGGATACCTCTTAATATCGTGTCGGCCCTCCTTTCGCCCGGCGAAGTGCAGCAACTCGACGTGGCATGGACTCAACAAGTCGTTGGAAGTCTTCTGCAGGAATATTGAGCCATGCTGTCTCGATAGACGTCCATAATTGTGAAAGCGTTGATGGTGCAGGATTTTGGGCACGAACAGACCTCTCGATGATGTCCCATAAATGCTCGATGGGATTCATGTCGGGCGATCTAGGTGGCCAGATCATTCGTTGGAATTGTCCAGAATGTTCTTCAAACCAATCGCGAACAGTTGTGGCCCGGTGACATGGCGCATTGTCATCCATAAAAATCCCATCGTTGTTTGGGTACATGAAGTCCATGAATGGCTGCAAGTGATCTCCAAGTAGCTGAACATAAGCATTTCCAGTCAATGTTCGGTCCAGTCGCACCAGAGGACCAAGTCCATGCCATGAAAAAACAGCCCACACCATTACGGAGCCACCACCAGCTTGAACAGTGCCTTGCTGACAGTTTGGGTCCATGGCTTCGTGGGGTCTGCGCCACACTCGAACCCTACCATCAGCTCTTACCAACTGAAATCGTGACTCATCGGACCAGGCCACGGTTTTCCATTCATCTAGGGACCAACCGATATGCTCACGTGCCCACGAGAGTCGCTGCAAGCGATGTCGTTCTGTCAGTAAAGGCACTCGAGTCGGTCTTCTGCTGGAATAGCCCAAGAAAGCCAAATTTCTCCGCACAGTTCTAACAGACAAGTCCCTTGTACGTCCCACATTGATTTCTGCGGTTATTTGACGCAGTGTTGCTTGTCTGTTAGAATTTACGACTCTTTGCAGACGTCGCCGGTTTCGGTCGTTAAGTGCAGGCGGTCGACCACTGCGCTGTCCATGGTGGGATGTTATGCCTGAAATTTCATACTCTCGGCACACTCTTGACACAGTGGATCTGGGAATGTTGAATTCCCTAACGATTTCCGAAATGGCATGACCCATGCGTCTAGCTCCAACTAACATTCCGCGTTCAAAGTCTGTTAATTCCCGTCGTGCGGTCATCATCACGTCAAAACCTCTTCACATGAATAACTTGAACAGAAATGAAAGCTCTGCGAAAGCACTGCGCATTTATACCTGTTCTACGCGATGCTACTGCCATCTGAAAATTTGCATATTGCTATCCCATGACTTTTGTCACTTCAGTGTAATGGTTGATGATCGTTGCTTTCGTCCCAAATCAGTTTGCTTTTTGTAAAAGCCATAAAATGCACAAACGTTTTAGATAAAGGGTTTTTCCAACTATGATGGAAAGGATGTATAGGAAAGTATGTCCCTGTCCAACAAGACTTAACCAATTTCACGTCTTCATCCATAATTCCATTTCGTTGTATGTAGCATTAGATCTTTGTTGTTGATATTAAAACATGAAGGTGGACAAAGATGGAAGTGACACTAAGTTTTATTGGTTAGTCAGAATTCTTCACGAACTGAAATAATATTAAAAATAAATAAACTTTTGAATCCGAGCTATTATAAAGCTTTCATCCAACATTTTAATACCTGTATTCTTTGAACCTCAGTTGTTCCATAGAAGATTATTAAGCATTCCTTGAAAAACCACGAAATACTGATATATTAGTAACTTCTTAGGATTTTAAATATTACATTCAAATGTGACTGTTTCTTGGTCTGGGAAGAATTTCCAATTGAAATTCACTTAAAAGCAGATGAAATTACTAATGTGTAGTTTTAGAAAACTTGTAGGACTTTTAGTCTATAATTTTTCTTATATTTTCTAGGGCCATCTCAGGGCAATTCTTGTTGTTATTGTTGTTGCTTATCTCCCTGGTTTAGGCTCCTAAACCAGGTCCAAAAGACCATGTTGCATTAATAAATCAAAAGTATTCTCCCCCTCATTCAACAGCTTCCCCACAGAGGAAATTACCAATACAATCAGATGATATGAGAGGGAGAAGCAATTGCTGAGAAATGGCAATAGGAACAATTTAACAACAAATAAGTAGGGGCAATAGGACAATAACAACAAATAAGTCTTCACATTTCCTTTGAAGGTTAAACTCCTTATGTCTCCAGTCCTTAGCATAGAAAAGGCAATGTGAGCAAATCTTGGGTAAGTGAACTTCAAAGACAATCCAAGGTAATTGGCGGCATACCATTCATGCTTAAATGTACTTTTCTAAGCGATATTTACTTTGGCCAGAAATCAATGTTTCTTCTCCTTCATTGGCGCATGGTGGACCAAGACCATCTGTCTACTGGCAGATTTTGAGACAAAAGATGTTTTCTTTTTAGGGGGTAGGATTGTCAGCCCAACGTTCTAAAGTCATATTAGACCGGGACCTACTATTTAAAGTGAATTCCGAACCACTACAAACATCAATGGCACTACCGAGACTCGAACCCGAGACCTGTAGCACCGAGCGCCAGAGCACTAGTCCCACGGTCATCAAGCCCATTAACAATATTTAGCATATACTAATATGTGTACTAGAATATAGAATGCTAAATATTTAGCATATGTAAAGGTATCAATATTTCAGGTTTTTTGCATTCATAAAGGTATCAATATATAAGAATTTTTAGCATATATAAAGGTATCAATATTCAGTTATTTACTGCATAACACAAAATCTTGCAATAAAAATAAGGAGTAAAATTAATGGAGCGTTAGATATATAATTAAATATGTTATAAAATTCAATTAATTAAATATGAGAAGTGGTTGTTTTTGCATGACTTAGAGTTAAACTGTTTATTGAGTATATTTAAGTATATTGAAAATGCACCGCCTTCTGTGCCCAAAAAGACTAAGATAAGACCAATTATTTTTTTTTTCAAAAACTCTTTATTTATTCTTCCAAATTTATTTCATCGCCTTCAGAGTAATCCCCTCCCGATACAATGCTCATATGCCAACTTTTTTTCCAATCTTCAATGCATGCTAAAAAGTCATCGGCAGGGATGGCCTTCAAAGCGTGTGGTGATTAATGAGTATTTTGACATCAAATTTGACACAGACGTCAAGGAGAATGCCAGCAACAGAAAAAAAAATTGAAGTTCCATAAGCTTCGGGAATTTTAAATTAAAAATTGTTCTTACTTTTTGGACACAGTAGTACGTCCTATTCACATAAAATACTTTTTTTTTTTTGCAAGCAACTTTATTGTAAGCCCTTTTGTTTAAAGCACATAATTGGAATTTTTTTCTTTTTTTGCAATCGATCTTAGAATAGGTCTATTCTTTTAAAACACTCAATTGTTGGGTTGTTTTTTTTCCTTTTTTTCAATCGACCTTATCATATGCATATTTCACTTAAAAGCATATGATACACTTCTTCCTTTCTTTTGTAATCGAAATTATGATATGTCTATTTATTTAAAACACAGAATTGGCGGAGGGCAGAATTGATGGGGTTCAATCGATTTTATTGTAAATCCATTTCACTCAAAACACAAAATCTTTTTGAAAGATTTTCAGATTTTGATCAGTTGATATTTTAATGGTTGTTCATGGCATGTTGTAATTAAAATCTCAATCACATTTAAATGTTTTCGTTTAAAGTAAACCTTAACAATATTCAGACTGACAATTTTTTTAATAACAATAATCTATATTTTTATTGGATTTATTTTATTTTGGTATTTTGTGTGACGAGAAATACACTCATCTATTATTATTGTATAACTTTTTTTTTGTTAAATAATTTTTTAATAATAATAAACTACATTTTTATTGTATTTATTTTATTTTGGTATTTTATGTGACGAGAAATACATACATCTATTATTATTGTAAAACTGTTTATTTGTTAAATGTTTTCTAATAAAACTAATTTACTTCGATTTTATTTTTAGGCATTTAAAAATTAATATGTTTAATGATGAAAATATGATTTCATTATTTGATAAATTTATATAAAATTCGAATTGGTTAAAGGAAAAGATTGGTTATTCGAAGAAGTTACTAGTAAATTAAAAAAAAAGACAACATATGGGCTCGAGACCATAGTCTGCTCAACTCTGTTCTAAAACATTTTAAATTGAAAAAAATATTTATATTTTAAATAGGATCACTTATTCAGACGTTATTTGTTTAAAATAAATTATATTTTTGCAAATTATGCAGAAAAACATTACATCTATCTTAAGATTGCAAACATAAATATTAGATTTGTAAGTTAGTTAAAAAGAGCAATAATGATTCAAAAACAAATTAATTAAGAATACATTATTTTCCTTTCAAATTATATTTTATGTAAATAGTGATATAAATAATTAAAAAGACATTTAATATATTTTCAACCAACAAAATTATTATACATTTTCAAAATTATATTTATTTTATTATAAATATTTTTTCTTCATTGTCTGCAATCCAATCCTATCCTATAAAAGAAAGTATTTGTTCATTTCAAGATTTGAAATATTAAATATATTAGAACATTTTGGTTTTTGATATAAATGTGAAATTGCAATGCATTATATAATTAACATGATAGACTGGCCTATTTGACCAATTCAATTAAATATCTTCAGAGTATATAGTTCCATTTATTTAATACCTTAAAAACGGCATTCTTTGTTGTTTTAGATTACTAAATGGAAAAAATTTGCATTATAATTTGAAACTTCATTGTAAAATTGCATTGCATTTTTAGTAGAAAGTAAATAGTTTTAAGCAAATTTCTTTCTCTTTGCCTTTTATCAAAGCCTTTTTTTCAAAAATTACTGCAAATCTGTTATGATCTATTTAGGTTAATCTCCGTTTTTCACACATTTCACAGAACTATATACTCTATCGGCGAGGATATATCCACGTATTATCTATACTAAAATGTATTATTTATGTTAAAAATTTATTATTTATATTTCAAAAAATACAACAAACCTAATACATCATCTATTTAGGACAATCTTCTTCTTTCACGCACTTCAAAGGCTTATAACTGCTATCGACAGGGATGTATCCGTTTTTACATGTGCATCCTTGTAAAAGGAACAAAGGACAAAAGCGGGGTGGATTTCTCAAGTTGTCACACCTTTTCCTGCAGGGGTTATATCCTCCTTGGGTTGTATTCCCGTGACAATCTTGAAAGTTAAAATTAAGATCTCAAAATTAACTGTCAAATGTAGTAGTAAATGGCGAATATTATGTTATTAATTTATGCAAGCACTGTCAACGATGTTAACATTAACTAATAAAATTACCTCTTCATTGCAAAGTATAGCTTTATTTTAAAAAAAATTAAACCAGTATTGTTTTATAATTGTCTGTTTACATTATTCTTTTATTTTTCTTTCTAAAAATTATCTTACAAACATTTATTATAACGAAAGTTATTTCTTAATTCTTTTTCATAGTCTTATTAATAATTACTATTGATTTTTGATTGTTTAAAAAATTAAAGATAATATTCAGCAAATAACTATAATATTATTCGATAGTCTTCAACAAATAACTATAATATAATTCGGTAATATTCAACAAAAAACTGTAATATTATTCGGTAATATTCAACAAACAACTATAATATTATTCGGTAATACTCAACAAATATAATTATAATATTCAACAAATACTCAACAATACTCACCAGGAGCAGTAAACTGTGAATAACATAACGCAAAACACAACAATGTAATAAGGGAGACGGAGATAAGAGATTTCATGTTGTTTCAAGCAGAGATTTACGGATAAGAAGAATTTAAGTGTCCTATTTACTTTTATGTACGGAAAATCCTGTAAATAAAAACGCTCACAGTAATAAAATTTGATGGTCGCTCTGTTGCTCTATAATTAACTAATATTTTTATTTATGGTTTGTAAATGTTGAGTTTTTATTTATCCTATTTCCTTTTTTTTTTTTTTACAGGCACTTAAAACCTTGTTGACAATGGTTCGCCCGACTCGTGTCTCAGTGGTAACGTGAGCCACTGGTGAGCGTTCGGGCTACAATTACGACACCACACCACATCGCTGTGGCCAGAGCTGAGTTGCGCCTTTACAGTTTGGGAATGACGTGGGTGAGAAGAAGTCTGTTTGAGCTCTGTGACCCTCTACTTTCATATGAGCCAGGACTTACGTCTTAAAGTGCATTTCGAATCACTATAAATATCCATGCTACACTCAGGATTCGAATCCTGTGGTACCGCGCGCCAGAGCGTTAGCCCTCGGCCATCAGCCCGCAGTCGTATTAGACCGGGAGCTACGATTTAAACTGGATTCGATTAAAAATCTAGAATCCTGTACCTTTTGAGCCAAATGCATCGCCAGGATGCCAAGTCGCCAAGTAAACATAATGAATGCTGCAGTTAGTTATTAGGGAATAAATGGTGGAATTTGGAAAATAAAAATAGTTTATTTTAACGGTAATGAAAAAAAATTAATTTCTAAGAAAAATTTTTGTAAAAAAAATTTGAAAAATATTACTCCAAAATCAATCACTAGGATGTCAACTCGCCAAGTAAACAAAGAAAATGTCTGCAAACATTCGGTGTCGTTGTAAAACACTACTTTGCCAAAAATCGCTATTACGCCAACAGTAACCAAACAGCTATTAAGTCAATTTTTATTCCTTAAATTGCTCTTACGCTAAATGTTATCGCTTTAACGTCAATCATTAATTTTATCACTTTTCTGCCAAAATTGTATTCTTGAAATGCTTTTACGCTAAAATTTCCTTTTTTATCGCTAAATTTGTTCATTAATCGAAATTTTATTTTTAAATTACTTTCACGCGAAAATGTATTGCTTTATTTTAAAATTAATTTATTGCAAAATTTTATCACTAAGATAAATTTTATTCCTAAAATGCTGTTTTGCCAAATGTTATCACTTTAACGCCACATTTTAGCCCCATTATGCCAAAACATTTATACCTAAATACGCGAAATGCCTTGTACGCGAACTTGTATCGCTAAATTTTTACCACTATTATGGCAAAATTTTAATGATTAGTTTTTACTCCAAATATTATCACTTTAACGCCAAAATATATCACTGTTTTACCAAAATTTTATTCCTAAATTGCTTTTTTTTAAAGTCAAATTTATCGCTTTAACGTCAAATTATTATGTGGAATTTTGTTTTGCTAACTCACAAAAATTTATCATTTTCAGAACAATAATAATCGCTTTTACAATAAAAATTATTCGCTAATACGCCAATTTTTTTTCTTCTATTAGTCAAAAAATATTACCTGTTGTTTACGATGCCAAATTTGAATGATAAAACAATATTTATAAAAATGAAGAAATCAGAGAATAACTTACATTTTATTCTCATATATCCTTTGTTAGAGATGAGGATGATCTTTTTATTGCTTCACTAAAATCTGTCATTGCAAAACCAAATCAAATGAATGAAGAAAACAAAAACAACATCACAAAAACCACAGAAAAATGTAAAGCATTCCAGTGTTTTTCTTCTGTGAACTAACGTTCTAAAATTAAAAAGTTACATTTTTCTGCAAGAATTCAAATAACGGTTGCCACAAAACCTTAACTATGGCTACAGCATTAAAAAGAAAATAATTAATTGATAATCAAATATAAGTTATTAATAAAATAAAAAATCGTTTTGTTGTTTGTTTCGTATTTTCATGAGTGGCAAATTCATTAGAATTGTTTATATTCTATATCAATGGCCGACATACTTTATAAGAACAATTTCAGAATAATCAATAATTTATCGAAATAATTAATTAAAAGAATAGATATTTCTGTTCTTATTTACAATAAATAAACATTCTGCAAATAAAAATCAAATATCGTCCGGAAAAAGAAGTTACGATCGTCACTAATTACAGTATTGTAACCCTAAAGAAATTTAGAAATATTCCGGGTTGCAAGATTGGCGATTTCCTCAGGCGTACGGTATTCCAGATTTCAAACAAGTATTGATGTTTAATTGCTTAATAAGGAAAATCAGTGTTTCTTTTTTATGCATATTTCTTTAAATTCAAATGTTTTGAAATATATATTTGTTGAAAAAAGAAGTTAATGAAAAGGAGAATTAAATATTTACAAAACTGAAACACAAATGGCGAAGTTAAATCTTAAATTGAGGAAGTATGACTTATTTATAAATATTTGAGTTCAACGAATGATGAAATAATAATTTAATAATTATGAATAGAACGTGCTTTTTGCTTTAAGATTTATTTCCCCCCATTATAAATATCTAACATCTTCGTATAATATTTTATTTTACAATTGCAATTATTATTTCCTTAACTAAAGTTTATCAAATAATATACGTATTGAAGCCCTGGCAACACAGGATTATACTTTCAATTCATAGATGTAAGTCAATTAATATTGATACTTTTTATTTCCGAATACGCATATAATCTGATTCGTATATGAGATGAGAGTATATTTTTTCTTCAAAAAATTTATCCTAGTTCATAACCCGTATATAAGCCGAAATTGAAAAAAAATCCTGTAACTTTCATTATTTATGGTATTCTATTATTATTTTTGGTGCAAGTTTTGGTACTTTTCTGTTAACCAAGCGCAAATTTCGCCAACATCAGATTTTTCGTTTTGGCGACGACTCAAACCAGCAATATAAGCAATTACAAAAATAAAACAACTCAAAAGAATTTCATTTAATTTTATTAAATGAAATAAATATTATATTGTATAAAGAATTGGTTAAAATCTAGGATCCTGTACCCTTTGTGCCAAACACATCGCCAAGTTGCCGAGTCGGTAAGTAAGCATAGAAATGAATGGGCCAGGTAGATTGCGCGGTAAAATGATATTACGCCAAAATCCTTTACTGTGTTGCCAAATCGCCAAGTAAACAGACAAAAAGGTTGCCTAAGTTCGGTGTCATTGTAAAGTGCTATTTCGCCAAAATTTATAGCCAAACAGTGCTTTTACGCCAACATTAGCAGCCAAATAGCTATTACGTCAAAGTTTATTCCTGAAAAGGCTTTGAAGCCAAAGTTTATCGCTTTAACGCCAAATATTATCACTATCCTTTATCGCCAATATTTATCGCTTTATAGCCATTTTTCACTAAGCAAATTTTGTTATATAACTTCTTTTAAGCCAAAAAATGCTTTATCGCCAATATTTATCGCTTTACAGCCAAATTTTTTCACTAAGTGAATCTTGTTTTTTGAGGCGCTTTT
>BPLQ01003462.1:0-184525 GCA_021605075.1 Caerostris darwini | reverse complement strand
CCTCCATCGAGATCTAGACGTCGAGCCTATTCCTGATTACATTATCAAAATTTCAAAGAATTTTCTTGAAAATGTCCTCAGATTAGCAATGAGTTAATCCGTCGTCTGCCAACCTATCACCCAGGTGTGAAATCTTCTCAAAAAAGACCAAGGGCAGTCTACGACGTCTCCTATGAGTGCTTTCCTAAACTTAAGAAGCACCATGGCTGTTATTCTGAACAAGCGCAAGCGAGTTCAGGTAATGGGGTGAGCCTTGCTCATTGAGAATTTATCTCAATGCGTATCTGACGATTTAATTTGGCTTAAAACTAATTGTTTCCTTTAACTTATAAGAACTGGCGCAGGGGTAAAGATTCGGATCTTTGACCGCGAGGTTGAGGGTTCAGATCAGAATCCTGTTCCTTTTCTATCCCTTTTTACTGCTACGTTGTGCTTTAACTTTTTCTTATGACTTTCCGACTGGTAATTAAGTTAGGTTTTTATTTTATTTTTTCGTACGCTTTTTTACCCCTTTTTTTTGTTAGGAAATAAAAGGATCAGAATTAAAATTATAAAAATAAAAATAAAAATTATAAAATCGAAAATCAAATAAAAAGTATAAAAATTTGAAAACCAAATAAAAATTATAAAAAGAAAATTAAAAAGAATCACGGTTCTGTGATCGGCCTTTTTTTTGTGTGGGGATTTTTTGTATTTTGTACCATGTATAACCTTTTACCTTTCAGATGCTCCTATTGGCTCTCACCGTTCATGCATAATTTCCAATCAGTGATTTTGTAAACAAAGGGTTGGAGGGTTTGTTTACGTTTTTGCAACAGTACAAGGCATCGACAACTGGTCCCTAATTGTACCGATTTTAAAACTTAACTTTTAAATTCTTTTATTTTTTTATCTTACTTTTTTTATAAATAGTTTTTTTTTTTTTTTTTTTTTTTTTTTTTTTTTTTTTGAGTACCTACTTAATTTGAATTTAGAAACATTTATCTTTTATTTTTACTAACAATAATTAAGCAGCCATTTAAAATTCCAAGTATATTTATGAATTAAGATGAGGAGGTTTAAGGGGTATTTCCCCCTGTTGGTACTCCGTAAACGGTACGCCAGTTGCCAGAAGACGAAGAGCCCTATTGTCGACTATCAACCTCAACCGACGAAGCTCACGTCCAAAAAATTAAAGATTTGGTGCTTGCAAACCGTCTATTTACAATTAGAGGCCTTACTGATGATGTGGGAATCTCAAAAGGATCGGTCCATTCCATTTTGGGCCTCAAACGCGTCCAATCTCGATTGGTACCGTAAACACTGAATGCGCCAGCTCCCACTGCATTGATTCTTCGTAACGTTTTCGCCAAAAATGAAACCCATAACGTTCCACAACCACCTTATTCACAATGTGCGACTTCTGGCTATTTTCTAAACTCAAAAGACCACTCCGGGGACACCGTTTTGAGTCGATTGAAGAGATCCAACGTGAATCGCCGCGCGCTTTGAAGGCCATCGCTGCCGTTGACTTTTTAGCATGCATTGAGGATTGGGAAAAAAAGATGGCATAAGTGCATTTTGTCCGGAGAGGATTACTTTGAAGGCGATGACATAAATGTGGAAGAATAAATCAAGAGTTTATGGGTAAAAAAATAATTGGTCTTAATTTTGGGCACAGTAGTAGCACAATCTTTCAGTATGAAAATTTCAAATGTGTCTGCACTTTAAATACAAAGTTGTTATCAAAAACCCGCGTGGACCGAAGTAATTAGTTTTAAAATAGAATATATTGCTGATATGTATATTAAGGTGTTTGTAACTTTTGTAAATATCTTTCTGAAAGGACCAGAGTTCAACGAAGAGGACATCGAAAGGAAAACAGAGTCACTCATTGATGAATTTCTTCTCAGCAATAATTTTGATGTAGGTCTGCATTTATTGTTTTTTTTGTTTTTTTAAATTACAAATTGTGTACGAATCTTTAATTTTGTAATATTTGCCCTAAATTAATTTTAAAGTGTTTTTTAGATTTTTGTTTCTAATTTTAGGAAGCAGTCGAAAGCATTACGGAACTCATTTCTTCACATACAGTCCATGTATTTATTGAGGCGGCAATTCATCAAGTTCTTGAAAAATCTAGTCAGGCCAGACATTTATTAGGCCAATTGTTATATCACTTACTGGAGAAAAACATTATTTCATTTGATCAATATTTGATAGGGTGAGTTATCCTGTTTTTAATAAGAAAGTGCTCAATGTAAAAAATAAATCAATCTGTTTGTCATGAGTAAAATTCTTAATGGCAGGTTTAAAAGTGTGCTGGAAAAAATGGATGGATATTCCCTGGATTTCCCGTTGACATGGGATTACTTTGGAGAAGTTCTGGTGCCTTTGATAGACCATACAGGGATTCCTCTGGAATTGATTCTAGAATTTTTGTATATGACGGTAAAAATTGAAAAGTGCTGAAAATTTTCAGATATATCTAGAAACTTTTATACCACTGTGCCAATTATTTTTTTTTCAAAAAGTGTTTATTTATTCTTTCAAATTTATTTCATCGCCTTCAAAGTCATCCCCTCCTGACACAATGCACTTTAGCCAACTTTTTTTCCAACCCTAAATGCATGCTAAAAAGTCATCGGCCTTCAAAGCGCGCGCGCGATTCACGTTGAATCTCTTCCATCGACTCAAAACGGTGTCCCCGGACGGGTCTTTTGTGTTTAGGGAATAGCCAGAAGTCGCACGTTGGTTGTGGAGCGATATGGGTTTCACTTTTGGCGAAAAAGTCACAAAGAATCAATGCAGTGTGAGCTGCCGCATTCAATGTTTTCGGTACCAATCAAGATTTAATGCGTTTAAGGCCCAAAACATCTTTTAAAATGGAATTTTGAAATTCTAACATCCTCAGCAAGGTCTCTAATTGTAAATCGACAGTTTGCAAGCACCAAATCTTTACATCTTTGGACGTGAGCTTCGTCGATTGAGGTGGAGGGTCGACCCGAGGGCTCTTCGTCTTCAACGCGTCCAATGCCTTTTTTTAACTGTTTTTACCACTTCTAAACATTTCTTACCGGTATAGGAAATGCTCACCGAATGCCTTCTGCATCATTCTATACGTTTCCGCAAACAAAATTGAATGCAAGTTCTTTGCTCAATGAATTCAGACATTTCAAAAAACGCCGGAATCATTTTTTTAGATTTTAGCGATAAAGTCAAGCGTAACTCAAACACTAATGAATATTTTGATGTGAAATTTCACACAGATGTCAAGGATAGTCAACCTAAAAAAGAAAAAAATTGAAATTCCATAAGCCTCGGGATTTTTAAATTGAAAATGGGTCTTACATTTTGGATACAGTAGTAATTGAAAATCTGAGTTTTTTTAAGCAAGAAATAAAAATTTTATATAATGTTAAATTAATCATTACTTGATCATGTCAATCAAATTATTAATAAAATATTTTAAGCTCACCCAATTTATAATTTTAGCTAAAAAAATTTCAAATTAGTTAACCAATTTCTTAGATTTTCTTATGTAGGGCACAATCGAATTAGGAGAAGTTTGGAGAGAGTCTGGTTTGCAATGGGCTAATTTCCTTACAAGTTATTCTATTATTCATCAAGAAACACGTAAGCATTATTTCGATTAGATGATAATTATTGAATTGTTTTGAGCTTTTAAAATACATTTTTTAAAAATGTGATTCACAAGCCTTTTATTTATTTATTTCTTGTGTTATGGTTTCTAAAAAATTTTTGATGAGCCATGGAACATTTTAGAATTTACAGTTTAAATTAACTGCAATGAACATACACTCTGATGTTAACAAAGGGATTTATAAACATTATAAATATATAATTTATGCGAATATAATAATATATAGTATGAATTAAAAAATTTAACATAAAACAACGATAAAAAACATTTCTAAAATAGCAAATAACCATCTTAATATCAGTTGAACTGTTAAAGTGAAATTTTTAAAGAAATTAAATAAATTAAAAACTGAATTAAATAGGCCTCTTAAGTAAGATAATAGAACTTTCAAAGTATAATTGCTATCATTTATGAACTAAAAATGCCACAGAAATTATATTCATCATTTTAATTTATCGATTAAATGGACCTATTTATTTAGATTACAGATCATTCAAAATATAACCAACATTATTTAGGGAAAAAAAATCTCACAAAGACAGAGATATGGCAACGGTTGCAACTTTCAATTAAGTAATCCATTCACAACCCCTTAGAAGACTGCAGACCTCATTTGGAAAAACACTGTGTTAGATCAACAACAACAACACAAAAACAAGTAATATATATCAAAAAATCTTTTAAAAGTCAATTTCTACTTTTTTTTCACTCTATAGCAGAAAGTCCTTTATAAATAATTTTCATTCATTTTTTTAAGTTTATCTGGTGCCCTCTATGGGTAGATATAGGCAGCTTAAAACTAAAAATTAATTAATTAAATTTAATTACTGAATTAATATTTGAAAAAACTGTATTCACATCCAGTGTCATCCACTACAAGTTCAAAAAAAATGTATTTGAACTTGAGTGTAGGAATAAAAAGTATTTTATGAACGATTGAAAATTGGAACAAGATATATATAGAGAGAGAGAGCGTGTGCTAATAGTGGGAATTGAAAAAAAAAACAAGGATTCAAATGTTTATAGAGAAATTAAGAATTTTTTTAAAAATATAATATAAGTTTGAATAAAATAGAAGAAATATTTGATTGGATTAATGCGAGGTTTCTTTAAAAATTTCTTAATTTTGTGAAATGAATTTTGATAGCATAAGTTCTCATTCTATAATTTATTTCATAGGTTAGTGTGTCTGATCTGGCTGAACCAAATGCCGTCCATATTTTGAAAACTACTGCTAAAGAAATTGCATTATTAAGTATGTTAAAAAGCCTCCTTGCATTATTTAGAAATATTAATTTATTTTTAATAGCTCTATATATTTCTATACATTTTTAAAAGGTGTTGGTAGTTATTAATTAAATAAGTTTAAGCAATCAACGTGTCTTTTAGTTGTATTGGAATCAAAAGTTAGTATTATAAATACTGTACGCTGTTCGTACGAATGAATTGGGTAAACAAAGTTTTCTTTATATATTTATCTCTTGAAATCAAATAAATATTTGCTTAAAATTATTTTTACTGCATTCCTTCTCTCAATTATATTCTATTGTGAGAAATGCACCACGCTGGCATAATAAAACTACAGAGCATTTCTCAGATTTTAAGAACTTAATTTATAATCAAAATCATCATTTAAACTCGTTTCAAAGTAGCAGTTTTCGTAAATGTTCATTCATTTCAGTTGCATTTAACAATGTATAATATTTTTTTAGTTAATATAAGATTAACTATGTTGTATGCAATAACTTTATCGTAAACAAATTGACAATTTTCTTTTCCAAAAAATTCTACTTAATTTGCAACTTTTTAATACTTACTTTTTAAATTATCTGACCTAAACAGATAGCAATTTGTGATATGTATATCTCTACATATTCGTCTTCAATGGTGCACTAGCACCATATTGAGCCAAGTCTGTCTGCGTACTGGCAGATTTCTAGACAGATGATGTTTTTTTTTTTTTTTTTTTTACTGTATAGTGTTGTCAACTCTAGGTTCAACGTTCTACAGTCATATAGACCTGGGGCCTGATGGCCTAGCGCTGTGGAACTCAGTACAACAGATTTCGGATTCGAATCCCGGCGGTGCCACGGATGTTTTGGAGTGGTTCGGAATCCACTTTAAGCCGTAGGGTCCGATCTCATATGACCTTAGATCGTCACAGAGCTCAATCAGACTTTTCACCCACGTCATTTCCATACAGTAAAGAGGCAACTCAGCTCTAGGCACAGTGATGTGGTGTAGTAATAGCAGTCATATTAGACCGGGACCTACAATTTAAAGTGATTCCAAAACACTACAAACATCCATGGTACCTCCGGGATTGGAACCCCGTGGCACTGAACGTCAGAGAGCAAATCACTCGGACATCAGGCCCTATACCGAGGATGGGCCAACTACGGCCCGTGGACCAACTTAGGCCCGCCGGAAAGTTCTATCCAACCCACGGATAGAATTTAATTTTTAACCGGTCAGAGGCAAATTAAAAGAAATATATATATTATATGTCCATATTTCTACTTTGATTAAATATTTTTTTTTTTTCCTTCCTTTTTTCCAAAGGACTGATGATCTTTTTAATTTCTCAATTTTTTGTTCTACAAAACATACATCGAGGGAAATAGCAAGCACAGACAGCTTTCAATCAGTAAAGTGTTAAAAAAGAACATGAGTGCTATGTTTGCTTCATATTATATATATGAACAAGTGTTCTTAACTATGAATCTTAGAAAGAATTATTTCAGAAGTAGACTGGCAGATGAGCATTTAGCCTCGTTCCTTAGAATCAGCACATCTCGCTTCGAACCTCACTATAAGGAACTTTAAAAAATGAAATCGCAATTTCATTCATCTCATTAACATATTTCAATTGTAATACTTGTATATCGTTTTTAAAATGTTACAAAAATTTATCTTGGCCCACCAAACTTTTTTTTTTTTTTTTTTTTTCGATTTTTGGCCCGCGACCGAAAAAGTTGGCCCATCCCTGCCCTATACTAATATATATATACACTCAAGAGCCAAAACATTATGACCACCCCCACATTTTGCAATGAACTCGCCTGGATGAAGTGGAAAGCACGTGATCAGGTGGAAGTGGTATTTAACTGGTATTAATTGGTGGTATTAATCCATGCCAAGGCGGGTTAAAGCTGTGTTGCGCGCTCAAGGTGGGCCAACTCTTGGTCATAATGTTTTGGCTCTTGAGTGTATATATACACACACACATATACATATATATACACACACATACACACACACATATATATACACACATACATACACATATATATACACTCAAGAGCCAAAACATTATGACCACCCCTACATTTTGCAATGAACTCTCCTGGATGACGTGGAAGGCACGTGATCAGATGGAAGTGGTATTTAACTGGTATTAAGTGGTGGTATTAATCCATGCCAAGGCGGGTTGAAGCTGTGTTGCGCTCCAAAGGTGGGCCACCTCGTTATTGACAGGTGGTCATAATGTTTTGGCTCTTGAGTGTATATATAATGAGAATAAGAAAATTTCTGTTTCAGCTCTCCTGGACCAGTTTTATAGTAACGATGAGGGTGTGAGTGATAAAGAGAATCCTTCTTCATCATGGCTTAAGGAGCCCAACATAGCTGAAGAGAGCAGTACAGAATCAAGTCTGAAAAATCTTCCTTTCCTCATCTTTTTAAAGTTTCCGTTGAAAATAGTGCTTGAGAAATTGTCTAGGATCTACAAACGTAGATCTGTTTAGAACATATTTTATATTTACGAGGCCGTACAATATAATCTAATAATATATATATTTTTTTTTGTAAATATTTTACACAACAATAAAAAAATTTTTTAATAAAGAAAATACAATATTTTTCAGTTGTAGACAATTTCAAACAAGTAATATAAAAAAAAAAATTTTAAAGTCAATTCCTACTTTTTTTTTCACTGTATTGCAGAAAGTCCTTTATAAATAATTTTTATTCATTTTTTTAAGTTTATGTGGCGCCATCTATTGCTAGATAGATGCAACTTAAATCTAAAAAAAATTAAAATTAATGAATTAAATTAAATTACTGAATTCATATTTGAAAAAACTGTATTAACATGAAGTGTCATCCACTATCAATTTTAAAAAAATGTATTTGAACTCGAGTGGAGGAATAAAAAGTATTTTATGAATGATTGAAAATGTGAACAAGATATATATATAGGGAGAGTGTGAGCTAATAGAAGGAATTGAAAAAAAGCCAAAATATTTTTGATTTAACACTCATTGTTTAACATAAAATCACTCCTGCATCAAAGAATAGCAATCGATCCGAAATAAAGCCCACGTTAACGAAGGAGCGAATTAAGGGAAAGAATTTGTTTTGGTTTAGAGGCGAGAAAACGATCGACCCTGATACATGATAGGTGAAATCTTCAAAAAAGGCCTTCATTTCGCCAGAGTACCAGTATAATGCCTTTCCATGTACTTTACAGTGTATATGTAACTTAATAAATGAAATATAGCACATTAAACTAGTAATCGCGTTATTTTTCCACGTAAATATCTTTATATTAACCATTAATACAAAAAATTAATATTCTCGAATTAAAAAAAAAAATGATAAAATAAATTTGAATCTCAAATAAAACATGCATATAAAAACATCATCATAAATTGCTATCAGTTCTTATTAAGTGAATTTTTTTTTATCTATTCATTCCTATTTGAAAAATAAAAGAATTCCGCTTTGAAGAATCCCTGATGGACAAAACGCTCAAATAAAATTTAATCTTAAATATCAAACTTAGAACATTGTTAAGGTGTACATAGAATGAAAAAAATGTACTTCAATTATTTTAGCACAATATTTTAAATGAAAAAAATGATTGAAAACGAATACAAAGATAAAAAATGCTACAAGAAACATTATAGCATTCAATAGTCAAAAGAATATATCAAAGTTTGAAAACTCTAGTCGTAAATGAAGAATGAAGTATTCCCAATTCTACAAGAATCACTATCATATTCAATGGTCAATATATCAATGTTTAAAAATTCTAGGCATAGTAAATGAAGAATGGAGTATTCCTAATACAATAAGAAGCACTATACAGCTCCCTAAGCACGGGGAAATGCCAAAAGTGATAAATGTGAAACTTCGAGAAGAAGGAATTGATCAATGCACTACGAGTGCTTATAGATATTGGAAATACAAATGTTTGAAATCCCAAGCCAAGCCATAATCATCAAATGATTGTTATGAAGTCTTTTTTATTATTATTTTTGTTCTAATGCAGCTGGCAAACACTTAGGCAATTGTCTTTGATGCCTTAAGGCAAGCGCTGCACCGACTTTACTCACTTAGCACTATCCAGGAGGTGCATGGAGCTTGAAGATAAATTACGGACGCGGGGTAACAATACTTCCGCAACACTCTACGATCCTGATAGACTGGGACCTACGGCTTAAAGTGGATTCCGTACCACTGCAAACACCCATGACACCGCCGGGACTCGAACCCTGTGGTACAGAGCACTAGCCGCTTGGCCATTCTGGCCCTTTTTTTATTAAATAAAACCCATAATATTTTTAAAGTAAATTTACGATTTTATCATTTTTTTTATACACGAATCATGTGCTTTCTCCGTTCTGTTTCAATTTATCCTTATACCTCCTTTATTTAAACAGCTATAAAAGAATAGCCAAAAACTGTTGTGATAATTGGACTGTAAGTAGCAGGGCTAAGGACTGTTCAGCAATAAAAGTTAACAAGGATTTTTTTATGATAAAACCACGCTTTTAAATTATTATTTTCAAAATCGTCTGCTTTAATAAGTATGTTTTAATACTCCTTATAAACTGAGTTTAAATAATTAAGAAATAAATTTTTCGGTTAAATGCAGAACAATTTTCCCGTTGTTTTAAGAAATACAATTGTCAAAGAGATTTATTTTAACGTATATATCCGAGTATAAGCAGAAGCTTCTATTTAGTTCAAAAATTTGATCCAAATATCAAATCCTGTATAGCAGGTGAAATGAAAACTAATTAGTGTAACGTACAAACATGTTGCTATGACGGTGAAACTGTTGCAAGCAGATAAAACGGGTGAACTATTTCCCATTGAAATCACTGTACAGTAAAATCGCAGACGCTAACAATGATAGTTATAACCCTAACTGAAAATAAAACATTGTTTCTATTCAGTTGCTCCATTGTATACGATCTGATCTGAGTTGTCGCTCTACGGTCATTTTGAGCTCACTTTAGGGACCTACAGTTTAACGGGGATTTCGAACCACTGACAAACATCCACACCACCGCCGCCAGGATTTGAAGCTGAAGCATGTGGTACCAAAGGCCAGAGCGCTAAGGCTCGTTCCTACCGAGGCGTTTAAGCGTTCACCAATCACTAGCCTCACCACGTTCGCCTGAAACACACCTCTTCTAGTCGACCAACTTTCAACTCGAAGCGGAACTTCACTAGGCGTAATGCTATTTTTGACGTTTCGCTGGGAAGGGTTTGGTTTGTCGCTCTACGGTCATCTTGTGCGCACGAGGGCTAAACAGACCGGGATCTACAGTTTAACGTGGATTCCGAACCATTCACAAACATCCATGCCACCGCCAGGATTCGAACCTGAAGCCTAGGATACCAAAGGCCAGAGCGCTAGCCGCTTGGCCACCAGGCCGCTCGCTGCGAAGGGAATCGAAAAAACTTTCTTGTTCTTCGTTATCTAAAAAATCTTCAACGTTTCACGCCTCGGTGGGAACGATCCTTTAGCCAATTGGCCATCAGGCCGCCTGTGGTCTGTGTCCGAAGAATTATTTTTATGCGGCATATTTCAAACTGCAGAGGATCGCACGAGCTGAAAATTCTAGAAGTATGGCTGTTCGATATTTCTCATAAATGCAAATTTTGCCAACATCATATTTTTTTGCTTTTTAGCTACGATGTAACATACCAGGAATATTATATTTTCATAACTTATTTATATTTGATATATATTATAGAATATTTTTATAACGTATAAAATATTTGATTTAATTTTTTTTTTTTTTTTTTTTTTTTTCAAAAATTTAACAAATATAAACTTAAAGAAATAAAAACAGGTATTGAACCGATAGCAACATCCTCTCATGATAATGCTGCAAAATAATTTTGGTACGATTTTAGATACTAAGCATATTTTTGTATATAATAATAATATATATATATTTTTCACCATTAGTTCGTTTGGGATAAAACAAGCTTTTCCAGCAATATCTTTTTTTTTTATTTTGTTTGAAAAATCTTCTTTGCTTTTTCAAATGAGCCATTTGTTTATGCGTTCCATTTACATTTTTGTCAAATTTTCTTTTGTCTACCTTGCTGCTGTTCATGCATTGTATTTGCTCCTCTTCTAAAATTTCTCCAAGTTAGAAGCTCTCGGCTGCCTCCATGCCAAACCATCAACATCATCAAAGGAATCGCCAACATAAAGAACCGTTTCCTTTTTCTACTTTGCTGTTTCATGCACTGTATATTTTTCTTCATCTGAAGTTTTTCCAGGATAGTAGCCTGCAGCTGCCACCATGCTAAATCATCAGCATCACCAATGCTCAAGAAAGAAATCGCTGCCACAAAGAACAATTTTCTCTTTCTACTTCGCTGCTTTTCTCATGCACTGTATATATCTCCTCCTCTGATGTTTTTCCCTGATAGAGGATTGTAGCCAAGGAGCTTCGTTAAATACAAATTGTGTCAAATGAGCCATTTTATCGGTGACATTCTGACGAATCTCTCTCTACCCAGTATAAAATGTCGTCTTGACTTTCCTAACACCATTCTGTTTATTAGTTTGATGCTGAATCTTCTATGTTTGTACTACTCTCTGATTTGAAAGCCTTTATATTTGCTGGTTCATCCTCGTTGAAGTGCCAATTAGATGTACCAATTTCTGTATCAGGAACAGGATGGATATCGCGTGATGTATTCATCAGGCTCCTTATCTATCTTTGTTAAGAAACTTTCTAAATTTGTTAACTTGCTAAGCTCTTCTTCAGCTCCCTGTTTCTTCTTCCTCTATTGTGCTCCACTTTTATAATTTCTAGTCAGGGCCGGATTCTGATGAAAAGAGGCCTTGCTATTCCACTTATGAGGCCCTTTCCCGTCCCATTTTTAGGTTTGGAAATTACATGAGAGATAATAAAACGCATCATTACCGGGATATATACACTATGTGGAAGAAAGTGACGGGACACGACACTATAACGACATAAACCCATATTTATTAAAATTAATAGGAGGTAGGGCCTCCTTTGGCTGCAACCCTTCTGGGCATGCTTTCCACCAAATTAGCCATAGTGACAAGAGGAATTTCCTTCCAAATGTTTAACAGGAAGTTCCATAGTTCAGGCTTGCTTTTGGAGAGTGGGGTGCAGGCCCTCAACCGACGGTCCAATTCGTCCCAGAGATGTTCAATTGGGTTAAGATCAGGGCTCTGCGCCGGCCACTCCATGCGTTTAACGTTGTTGTTCACATACCAATCAAGAGTCCTCCTTGCAACATGGCATGTTGCGTTGTCGTCTTGATACCAGCAATCATCTATACCGTACGTTGCCCACAAGGTAGGAAGGACATGATTGTCGAGAATATCACAGTATCTATCGGCATTCATCGCACCATCAACCTTCACCAGTGGGCCAGCCCCATACCAGGAGAAACAGGCCCATACCATCAATCCTCCTCCACCAAACTTTACAGTTGGGACGACACACTCGGGCAAAAGGCGTTCTCCTGGTAAACGCCATACCCAAACAAGTCCATCGGAAAGGAAAAGGGTAAATCGTGACTCGTCACTCCAAAGGACGCGTTTCCAGTCATCCAGAGTCCAAGTAAGGTGGTCTTTGGCCCATCAAAGGCGCGCTTTCTTGTTGGTTTTCTTAAACAAAGGCTTATGGGCCGCCGAACGTCCAGTGTAACCTAATTTATGGGCCTCGATACGAAGAGTCTTGGTCGAAACTGCCACACCTGTGGCTTGTCTAAACTTATTAGCGATGTTATCCATGGATGTTTGATGGTTACTTCGAATCTCCCTGCCGAGCACCCGCCGGTCCCTGCTGGTGAGTACTGTAGGTCGTCCACTTCGGGGCTTTGTTCTGACTTCTTTGGGTCTTCGGGGCTTGACCACTTTGTTCTGACATACAACACGTGCTACAGTTGATTTTGAGCACTTACGGAGACGGTATATCTCCTTAATTGACACCTTGGCAAGATGCAATCCAACCAACACACCTTTCTCGAACTCAGACAACTCTTCCCGTGGCGTCATCTTGACAAAAAACAACTCTAGTCGACTTCACAGAGTATTTATAGGATATGGCTGACCCGTGATACCTATTATTGCGCATGTTTCAGCTGTATTGTCGACTTTCCTACTTTTCGATGGGTGTCCCGTCACTTTCTTCCAGTTAGTGTATATCAATATGTGAAATGAAACATGTTGTGATGGGTAATCTTTATAAAAAATGTGGCACGGATAATAAATAAACACTTATTTGGACATTTATTCTCAGCACCCTATAGAGTACTTGTAACAATAACTAAACAAACATAACACATAATATTTTCAAAGAAACAAAATTCAAATAATAAAAATATTTGACTACGAAAATAAAATAGGCAATAAAAATTATCCTATTTTCTATCAAATTAAATTAAATACATATAATAAATTGAAGATTAAAGCAAATTCAATACAGATACATTTATTTCACAATAATTGGCATTTAAACTTTCAGTATGAATTATGAATTTTAAGTTTTAAACTAAAAAAAAATGGAACTTTATTCAAACAAAATCCAGATCATAAAAAAAAAATATCAAATTGTATATCATATTAAATTTGGTGCACTCTAGTGTGTACAAACAAACAGACCCAATAAGCCGAACGCGTTGATCTTAACAAATACATTTTTATGTTTGTTTATTTGTCATATGTGTAGAATTTCTCCTTGTTTTCGATTCAGTGTTTTAGTGTTTTTAGAATAGTGTCATTCTAATTTTGCTAACAATTTGAACGTAGGCCCCTCTTGATCTTGAGGCGAAACAAATTCAAGGATTCTGCGACCGATAAAATGTGGTTAATTAGAAAGCTGGAAAAAATTGAGCACCTTGGCAATATATTTTTTCACAAGTTTTAGATTTAGGATTATTATTCTGAGTGAAAAAGATAATCAATTCGTTGTTATAAGTATAGAGCAAAACTGGATTAAAATTAATCTATCTATATATATATGACAACATGGAAGCTAGAAAATTAATAAAATTCACAATAAATCTTTCATCATTGTTGAATAAAGATGTCGAGTGCCTGAACGCGAAGCGTTCATCTACTCAATGGTATGTGAAGACAGTAGGAAAGAAAAGTTATGATAAATAGATAATAGTAATCGTATGATTTGAGAGCAGAAAAAAAAGAAGAAAGTAAGAAAAATGTAAATCATCGGTGATGGAAACGTAACAAGAAATTTATGATCAGTAAATATGCGTTGAAGTAAAATATCTAAAAAGCGATAAGTGAGCAGGAAATTATGGTGGTTTGAGGCTTAGATTACATTTAGAAGTAGAGAAAGGATACTTGTATTTTCCATTCACTTGTGTAAATAGAATTTGTGCCTTGATGAGAGGGTTTTCGTGAGTAGCAATGGTATTGAAGAAATTTCTAGAAAGTTTAGTAATATAGTTATCAATAGAATCAATTTTTAAATCTTGATGAATTGTAGAGTTGCGGACAAACCAGGGTGCACCACTGATGATACGAAGAAGTTTGTTTTGAATAATTTGTACAGATTTCTTGTTAGATTGTGCAGCTAGACCCCAGATTGAGGCAGCATAGGTAAGGATGGGCCTAAGAACTTGTCTGTAGAGAAGAAGTTTGTTTGATAAAGTTAATTTAGAAAATTTATTAATGAGTGGTAGAGTGAGATAAAAAATTTTCCAACATTTTTCTTTGATTTTTTGAATATGGGCTCGAAACGTAAGTTTATTGCTTATAATTAAGCCGAGATATTTAATATTAGTTGCCCATTCAATTTATTGATCAAAAAAGGGAGAGATTAATATATGGTTGTCTGCCGTGTCCTTTTCGGAAAATGATAGCTTGAGGATTTAGAGACATTAATTGCGATGAGCCATTTAGTTAGCTAATCCTCTAGGACAGGGGTCACCTGCGGCTCTTTGGATGTGAAACTGCGGCTCTTTAGTTCCATACGCAAATATTATTTATTTTATCAAAAAACAAATTTAAAATCGTTCTGAATCGATTAACGAGGAATCTGAAGAACTGTTTCGTGATTTCAAAAACAAACCAGAAATCTTGAAAAAAAATCAAAGATTTGCCACTATCCGCTAAAACAGTACAAGATAGAATAGCTAAAATATCTTCAAATGTAACATATTTGCAGGTGGAAGATATTCAACTTTCTTCTGCCTTATCACTGTCTATAGATGAGTCTTGCGACATAAAAGACACGGCACAAGTTGCCCTTTTTGTCAGGTATATGTCTTCCCAAGGTCCAAAAGAAGAACTTCTAGGATTGCTACCGTTCTTGGGACAAACTAGACGGGAAGATACAGCGAATGCTGTGCAAAAATGCCAAGAAGACAATAAGATCGATTTAAAATAAAATCGTTTCAATAGCAACTGGTGGAGGCAGAAGTATGACAGGAAAAAATAAAGGGTCAACAACGATTCTTCAGAGCAAAATAAACCACGAAATTCTTACGTTTCACTGCATAATATACCAAGAAGCTCTTTGTGCCCAAACGTTTCCGGCCGAAATAGTTGAGGGCATGAATTTGGTAATCAAGATTGTTAACAGCATCTTGTCAAAAGCACTCTACCATCGTCAGTTTAAAGAATTCTTAAACGAAATGGAGACTCAGTATTCCGACCTCCTTCTTCACAATAAAGTGCGATGGCTTTCCAAAGGTAAGGTGTGGAAACGTTTTGCTTTGTGCTTGAATGAAATAAATACATTCCTAAATAAAAAAGGCATTAATCACCCTGAGTTAGAACACGGCAAATGGTTGCAAAAATTTTACTTTATGGTGGATATCACAGCGAAATTAAATGAGCTGAATCTAAAACTGCAAGGAAAGGGAAATCCAGACTATGTTTTGGTAGAAGAATTGGTTTGTTTTGAACAAAAATTAATTCTTTTTGAAGAAGATATTCAGAGCGGTATATTACTTCATTTTCAATTTCTAAAGCAATATCGTGATAAAACTAGTGCAACTGTTGACACGAGATACTTCAGCACAGTTATAAAAAAAATTAAAGATGAATTTGCTGATAGATTTGAGCAATTCAAAACCAACAAAACCCCTCTAGCATTCATAGTAAATCCTCTCAACACAAATGGTAACGAAATCCACATTGAGCCATTTGGAATTGATACTGGATCTCTAGAAATGCAATTGATCGATTTAAAAAGTAAAGCTTTGTGGAGTGGAAAGCAAGTTGGAAGAGTTAGAGGTCCAGAAATGTATGTACGTAACGCAACAAAAGTGGACAACTTTAAAAGAAATGCCGCGAGTTGAGACACTTATATTCGACGCATGGAAGTCAGTCTGGGCAGTCTTCCAGATTGCTACAATGAGGTGAAGAAGTTGGCATATGGAGTGCTGACTATCTTCGGATCGACATATTCGTGCGAGCAAGCGTTCTCTTGCCTGAATATAATTAAAAGTAAAGTAAGAAACCAACTAACAAATGAAAATTTAAAGTCGTGTTTGAAACTTAAAGCAACAAGTTATGAGCCCAATTTATCCAAACTTTCTAAAACCATGCAAAGCCAATGCTCCCATTGAATTTGTTTGCTCAAATGTATGTTATTGTTTTTTTTATTTTAAGTACAAATTACATTGTTTAGTAAAGTTTAAATTTTCTACTTGAATAACCATGCAAAGCCATCGCTCCCATTGAATTTGTTTGCTCAATTGTTTGTTATTGAAGTACAAGTTAGTGCTGTAAGTAAATGTTTAATGGTTTTAATTTTTTACTTAAATAATAAGTAATTATCTAATAATAAATAGAATGATATAATGTTATAATGAATAAATACATATGTTTTCTTATGAATAAATAGATTAGTTTTTTTTTTTTTTATCAAAACACTTTATTTATGCGAGTACTAACAGGTGGGCTAGTATTATGAAATCGGCCCTATTAGTATTAAATCCATATGATTTTTAGTTAGCCCTAACCTTCAAAAGACACGTGTATAAATTTGACAGCTGTTGCACTATTAGTATGTGAGTTATAGCATTTTTAGTGAAGCAACTTTAGTTAGTTTGAAAAAATGGATAAAAAGGAATATCATGTGTTAATAAAGCATTGCTTTTTAGCGAAAAAAAATACTATTGAAGCCAAGGCTTTTCTTGATAAACATTATTCGGACTTTGCTCCAGAAAAATCAACCGTAGAGAAGTGGTTTGCTAAATTTAAACGAGGCGAAATGAGCACCGAGGACGATGCACGCAGTGGACGCCCCAAAGAGGCTGTTACCGACAAAAACATCAAAAAAGTCCACAAAACAATTTCTGATAACCGTAAAGTGAAGTTGATTGAGATAGCTGAGACCCTAAAGATATCAAAGGAAAGTGTTGGACATATCGTGAATTAATATTTGGATATGCAAAAGCTCTGTTCAAAGTGGGTGCCGCGCGAGCTCACAATCGACCAAAAACAACAACCAATTGATGATTCTAAGCAGTGTTTGAGCTGTTCAATCGTAATAAACCCGAATTTTTGCGTCGATATGCGACAATGGATGAAACATGGCTCCATCACTTCACACCGAAGTCCAATCGACAGTCAGCCGAGTAGACTGCACGTGATGAACACTAAAAATGCTATAACTTCATTAAAAATGCTATTACTCACATACTAATAGCGCAACAGCTATCAAGTTTATACACGTGTCTTTTGTAAGTTATTGGTAACTAAAAATCATATGGATTTAATACTAGTAGCGCCATCTATGTGTCAGCCTATGAACTTTTCAGCCCACCTGTTATTTATTGTTGGCAAGAAAAAATTTTGTGGCTTTTTAAAAACTTTGGAATTTCGTAAATTACCATTTTGGCTCTTCCGACTCAAAAGGTTGCCGACCCCTGCTCTAGGATATTCAGAAAATTTTGAAGAGTATTGATGACATAAAGAATAGAAGCACCTTGGGGAAGAGCAGCAGAATCGTCAGCAAATAGGCAAGTGGAAATGTTAGTGCATTGAGGAAAGTCGTAGGTAAAGATATTGTGGAGAATAGGACTTAGCACGCTTCCTTGAGGTGTACCAGCACAAATACGACCAATTTTGGAGAATTCATTATGAAGTCGAACTTGAAAGGTTCTATTTTTAAGAAAATTTGTAATGATAAGTGTGATCCAAGTTGGAAATTGAACTTTGATCATTTGGTAGATCAGTCCATTGTGCCATAGTCGATCAAAAGCTTTTTTGACATCTAGAAAGACACTTCCTGTAAAAAATTTATAGTTATATCCTTCAGTGATGATATTGGTGACACTTAGAAGTTGATGGCAAGTTCAGTGATGTTGACGGAATCCAAATTGGTCTGCTGGAATTATGGAATTTTTATCTCAAAAAGAAGTAATATGTTTCACTAAGAGTTTTTCGTAAAGTTTTCCTACAAAGCTAAATAGACTGATGGGCCGATAATTTTGAGGAAATTTCCTATCTTGGCCAGGTTTAGGGAACATGATAATATTTGCCTTTTTCCAGATAGGAGGGAAATAGTGATATTTAGTACAGCTGTTGTAGATTTTTGCAAGATGAGTAATGGCATTAAGGGGGAGACACATTAAGGCTTTATTTGGAATGTTGTCAGGTCCAGAAGATTTCCGAATGTTGAGATTCTTGATTAAGTTAATTATGTCAGATGGAAAAAAAATATTGTTATGATAATTTTGATGATCAGCTAGAAAGGAAGTTACTGTATCTTCAACATACTCAATTTGTGAGTAATCGCAAGGTTCAGTGTTTTCTTGAAAAGAGAGTTCAAGGTTTTCAGCAAAAGAGTTCGCTTTATCTGAAGATGAGAATATAAGACCTGAGGATCCAACCAGTGGAGGAATTTTGGGATATTTTTTGGTAAAATCTTTGTTAATTGTGAAGAGAGAATTATCTTCTGGATTTAGGCCTAATAAAAATTAATAAATCTTTCAATTATATTAATCATTTTTGAATAAGTTGAACACGTTTTATTTTTTCTTTTACTCTAAACCTTAATTTTTAATAATCTACGAAATGGCAACTATCGTTTAAATTTGAAAAATATTTGAATTATGTTACTTGCGGTAAGGGGATTCTTCCTCCTAATTTTGCAGAGTAAAAAATAAAGTATTAATAGGTGAGTTTTATTGCTATGGCCAGTTAGCATTTTAGTCATGATTATTGTATATTAATTTAGATCATTTTATTAAATCTGAAATAATCGTAATCGTTTGTAAATCTCGCCCGTGTAAACCAAGCATGCGATTATTTTTGTAAACAATGTTTTTTCTAAATGTTGTTTTTGAATTATCTTTAATAAAATTATAGTTTATAGCGCAGTATATCAAATTATTAAGATTAATAATTTCATGTGCATACTATCTGCTTAAAGTAGAAGATTCCCTTCTGAGGTGCCATCACCTAGTACGGATTTTATTGTTTTTGTGATGAATGAAATTCTCAAATTTTTAAACAATTCTTTTCTTTCATTGGGAAAAAAATAATAATAATTAATTTTTCTCGAAGAGGAACGATATCGGAAATACTAGTGCAGTTTTATTAGAAATTGGAATTAGATTCGTGTTTAATTAAACATAATCAATATCTTGAAAATAATAATTGGCAATATGAAAAAAAAAAATTGATTATTATTAGTATAACACTATTCATTTATTAAAAACTTCAAAATAAATTATTGTTTTAAAGAAAATTTGTATTCCTGATAATTCTTTGAAAATTAGCAAACAACATTTTTTAATATTAAATTTGGAAATTCATATATGATTTAAATACATAATATTTAGTATAATATTAACATTTACATAAAAAAAAAAATCTATATACAAGCAAGATGATGATTATATTAATGCTGCGAAAAAGATGTATCAAATTATTTTATGTAGACCAAAAAATATAATTTATTATTTACACCTTCATTCTGTAAATAATTAAATAAAGCAAATGCTCTTCTTGCAAGCATGCATTAAAAAAAAACCTGATTTTTAAAATGGCTTGATTGTTGAGTAAAAAAGTCAGTGTTCACATGAAAGAAAATGACAATTTCCTAATTTGTTCCAGCAAGATCATATTTACTAATGTAAGTTTCTTGAGTTGAAAGTTATTAAATTAATTCATGTCTGTGGCAATGTGAAGGAAAGGATATTCATTTGAGTGAGTTAATTATTGCTGCATATATATGAATAAATGGAAAAGTTTAACAAATAACTAGAACTCATTGCTGTTTACAGAGGAGGGCATATCCAGAGGAGTGTCAACAAAGTTCTAGATGCTTCTTGTGATTGATACTAAATTATTTAAATCTGCTTAAAAAATGTCATTTTCTAATTATCAAGTAAAATAGGATCTTTATCATTACCTGGCATCGGGATCAACAAAATAATTCTCTGCTAATTCTTTTATTTTATTATTATTAACCACTCTTATTAAGATTAATTAATAATAATAAAATAAAATAGCTAAAGCAGAGTTCCAAAAAACTCTTTATTGATGCTGTTTACAAACTGATGAAACTATATGGGCTCTCTTAAAAAGTCTTCCATTTCTCGAGTGACTGGCGCCTGAAGTGGATGTATTTAGCCGCAAAAATATTTAAATACCTCTAAGAAATTCTGAGATATTTTCTGTTAAAAATATGTTTTGCATAAGAGATTCAAGTTCTTTCGTAGAAATGCTGGTGCAGAGTTCGAGAAAGACAACTAATGTTTTTCTGTAAAACACGGCAGTGATGATCTAATCACAGCAAAGAAAATTTTTCAATTTAATTTAATTAATAATTTAATTCAATTAATAAAGCTTTTATAATGAATCTTTCATATAATTATCAGATCTTGACAACCCATACAGAGAATATTTCTCTATCTCTATAGTGGCCATTTGGCTAGTGCTCATGCCTTTAGTACCACAGGCCTCAAGTTGGGATCCTGGCCATGGCATGGATGTTTGCAAGTGGTTCGGAATCCATGTTAAATGTCTGATCAGCCTAAAGTGTGTGCACATTAACTGTAGAGTGACAAACAAAACTCTATTTCTCTCTCTCTATATATATATATAATGCATGGTTATAGTTTTACGTGTGTCCACACCATATCTTCAAGCTACAAGTCCCCCATATGCTAAATGAGTAACAGCAGTGCAGCCTTTGCTTATGGCATAAAGAGTCCCTCTATTGCCAGTTGCACTAGAACAACAACATATATAGGATGTATATGAATTTCCTATATTATTTATGTTTTTATATCTCCTTTTTGAATGGTCGCAGACAGAGCTTTACATATTTAAAAAAATTCTTGTTAATTTTATATTATTATCCATTTTAGATATTTAGAATAAACCTGAAAGGAAACATCTTAGTAATAAATTGTTAATTAGTAACTTTTATTTATGTTGTATTGTTTAAAAATAAATACATTTTTTCTTCTAGTCAACAAAGATAACAACTTTTGTAACAGAAAACTTTGCTTGTCTGCCATTATCAATGATTTTTCAGATCTGGAAGATTAAAGTTAGTTTTATTTATAAAGTTAGTCTATGAAAATATTCTTTATAAAACTTCTATTTTAAATTAGTACATTAATTAGTTATTTAAATAAAATATTCACTTGTTTCTTACATTTTTCTAAATTTTAATATTCCATAGTTTTTACCAGTCAGTCAAATTTTGCAAATTGACCTGGAATTTTTTTAAAAATAAATGCAAAGCTTACATTTTTTTCTTTTAAACTAAAATTCGAGATTTTTTTTTTTTCCCCTTAAAAATTTTTCAAATTGCTGATAAAATTTTTGTAAAGTATTATATTTCAAAATATTATTTACCATCTTTTAAAACTAAAACAGCATAACTTAAGAAGCGACTTGTTTGTAAAAAAAATTTCAGAATGTGCAGTGTATATAAATTAATTTTTTTCTTTACAGTTGATATTCTCATTTTAATAATATATTTTACTCATATAACTTGTCTTGTTGTATGAAAATAGGAAATGTTGATAGTTATAATTCTATTATTTAAATCAAGCAAAACAAAAAAAAAGAATGAGATCTTCATATTGAATGAATATTATTTTTGATAAGAAAGTTTATTTATTCTATCTTTTTGTGGTTCATTAATTAATGTAATCCTTATTAGAATGTTTCATATGATTTGGATTAAAAAAAAACGTAATAACTGTGAATTCTAAGGCATGCTATTACTTAAAAACCATAATGACTAAAAAGAAAATTTATTCTTGATAAATTAAGTAATATTTTTGTACAAAAAAAGATATTTACTTAACCCACTTCTTTTGTTTACATATATTTCTTTACTGAAATAATTAAACTTTAAATAAAAACATTAGAAATTTATTCAAATTATTATCTTTATTTATCAATCAAATATGTTTAAAGCTTCTATAAAAGATTTGTGTTCATTACATTTTCATTCAAATGACTGCAAAGCTCTTTAGGAAGTGATATTTTCTTTTTGTGCATGTGAAAAAAGCAATACAATTCTTGCAATTTATTTTGATAAGAATAAAAGCTTTTTTAATTAAAATAAATGGTAAGAAATTTATTTAAAAATTTTGTTATATGTGTTTTACTTGCGAACAATGCAAATTTGCATACTTTTTTTATGAAATAAATTTTAATTAATATAATGAAAGGAATTAGTTATGATTATTTAAATAGTTTTAATATAAAGTTCTGTTTTAATTTTCATTATTAATAAATCCTTTTTTTTATATAGTTTTGTTTAATTTTTTTTTGTTACTTGATTGTTATAGATATTTCTTATTTGATTGTGTTTACTTCTTTTTTTGTTTAATGCGATTATTGAGGAAAATTTTTTCAATTATCAAAAATGTATGCATCATCAAAAATGTTTTTACCAGATCAGAGTAATAATAGCATAAGTAGGCAGATGCAGTAGATGTGGCATTGGGTATCCCACCTTTAAAGGGGTGACAAAAAATGTCAATTTTGTATTGATGTTCCTTTTTGTTACATAAAATAACATGTAGAGTAATTTACATGGACGACAATTGCTAATTGCAGCAAATTGTGGGTGTACAATGTGATGCTGCATGAGTTAGTATTATTGTGGTAAGAGAGGACATTCTGTCTTGTTTCTTTTGAACTGTGCTGGTGATTAAATAAACAACCAGTACTGTTAATCATTGTCTCGTGTAGCAAGATAATTTTAACTTGAATGTAATAAAAATGTAGTTGGCTAAAAATGTTTTAGATAGTGGTGCGAGTATGTATTTTCCACTCTAGAACCGACCATGAAGTAAACAATCCTTCCAGTGAATGGGCAGTATTATGAATTATCATTGACGTCTGTTGATTCAGCATTTTATTATCCATATTTTATGTCACCAAGATTGTATTTTTTAAATGTACTTTTTTTTTCTTATTTTTTTAACGATTCTTTAGTTTTCCTTGATATTCATGTTTGAAATCTATAGTAACTTAAATGTGTACATTATTTATTGTTTCAATTTCAATGTGTTTCTCGAGAAGTACTGTTCATAGTTCTTCAATAGGGATATCGATTTTGGGGATTTATTCCCATTTGTGGTATTATATATAATTCAGATGCTTTGAAATTTGGGGATATGGCATAGAGCACAGCAACGAAAAAAAAGAAATTTTAGAAGTTCAATCGCTGGTAAGCTCAATGCTGAAATTTGTTAAATCTTTGACATAAGAGTAAAGTGTGGAAGAAGGCTTATAAACATAATTTCATTACGAGAGTGAAATTGAAATTAACTCACTTTTGTCTTTGAGAAAGATCTCCTAATACAAGTAATTTAAATATTATTTTTATTAAATTATTTTCATTATTTTTTTAAATAAAGCAAAAATTTAATTCAAGATTGACATAAGAACTTTAGGATTTATTAATAGATGTAAAATGTAAGAAGAAACATTAATGCATTTTGTAAAAGATTATTTAAAAATTTAGTATCATTCTAAAAAAAAAATATTGGTATACAATCATGCTAAAAAAATTTTTAACAAAAAATATTTTAATGATTTGCTTTATATATATATATATTTTAAAAGATCATGCATATTTTTTTGTTGATTTATTTTTAGTTTTCGAGACATCCAATAACCTTTCCCTAATCTTCACACAATTTTCTTTAAAATTTACAAAGTTAAGATGACTGATTTTTCTGCTTAATTTTATCATGAATGCATTAGCTAAAGTGCTAGATTGCTATACAAATTAATATAAAGCATATGCATGCTTTTTATTTTGTTGTTTTAATATTTGTTTTCTCTCATGATTGTATTTAATTTGCACAATTTACTTATATATTCCTGTAGAATTTTTATAAGTAACATATAAGAAATATTTTTCTAATATCTGTGTGTGTGTTAAAAAGGTAAATAATTGATTTATATGAATTTATTCTCCTGACTTATTTTCCTTAATTTATTCTCCTTATTTATTGTGAATACATATATATATTTATTATAGTTAAAAAAAGATTTTTGGGCTATAAGCAGAGAAGTGGAATAGCAAGCAAATGTCGCAACAGCAAAGTGCAGACGAAGACAAGCCTTTTGTTTGCAATGCATGCAATCGATCCTTTTCCGAGAGAGGTCATTTAAAGAGACATTTGATTTTTCATTCGGGAACAAAGACTCATGTGTGCCCTGTTTGTAACAAAGCATTTTTTATGAAAAGCACATTGAAGCAGCACTTGCTCATCCACGCAGGAATAAAACAACACTCTTGTGAAGTGTGCAGCAAGACTTTTGCTCAGAAGGTTCACCTGCAATCTCACATGCTCACCCACTCGAAAGAGAAGCTCCACAAATGCACTTTGTGTGGAAGTGACTTTACTCACAATAGTACTTTGAGACAGCATTTGAGGACCCACACAAAGGAAAAGCCCCACTCCTGCGATTTGTGCAATGTTGCGTTTTCTACTGCGAGCCAGTTGAAAATACACTACAATATTCATATCCAAGAAAAACCGCATGTTTGTGAAGTGTGTAAAAGAGCATTTTACCGAAAAGGAAATTTAACGCGTCATTTTCTCACCCACTCCAAAATAAAACCACATGTGTGCCAGATATGCCAAAAGGGATTTTCTCAGAAAGGATCGTTATTACGTCATTCACTTGTACACGAAAGAGAAAATCTTCCAAATCCTGATGCATCTCGCAAAGGTGGTTCTTCAAATTCTCACAGGGAGAACATTTCCAAGAAACATACCCTCCTGCATGACACAAAGGAGCCATAGAATATCGATAAGGAATATAAGCCATAGGTGAAAGTCATATTACAATTGTTGAATATGTGTTTTCACTTTTATTTTAGTATTTAATATTTTTGCTTTGTTATAATATATTCAGATAATGAAAATAATAATCTGTTTTCTTCAAACATAAATTGAAGGTTGTATAATTTTTGCAGTGCCTGGTGTAAAAGATCCCCTTACCTCCAGTTACTTAATTAATTTAAACATACTAATTAATAAAAGTTAAATAAAAACATAATTTAAAGTGAAAGAAGGAAGTAATTTTAGAAAGTACTTTGCTCAGGGATTTAAAATAAAAATTAACAAAGAAAAGGGGTAAGTAATAAGAGAAACAATTAGGTAAGAATTTGAAATTAATTTACACAATATCAAATTCAAAGGGCAATAATAGGAGGAAAAGAGGAGACAATAGAATACAATCTATGCGAAATGACTTGAACGTTATCTGAGTGACTAACTCAGATATCATTCAATAAAACAAGGGTGAAAGGCGATGAATCTTTTTAAACTTTTATTTATTTATTTGTTAAAAAAGATTTAATTTTTTACAAGCTTTAAAAAAATTTTAGTAATTGAGTAATTTTTATAATTATTATTGTCACTTTAATGTTTTTAACCAGTTTAGTATGTGTATAATGACACTCTCGACTTAATCTTTGTTTCTATGAATAGTGTTTGCAATTATTGGAGCTATATTTTATTGTTTTTAGTTTTTACATTTAGTTGTGCTTGCATTTATTTGATTTTTAATTGTTAAATTTGTGCCCTTTTAAAAAGAAAATTTTAGATTGAATTGTATTTACAACTTAAGTATGAACATTTTCATTTAATGTTTTTAGCAATTCTTCTTACATAATAATTTTAATTTGTAACAGTTATTTTATATCTGTTCTGCATTTAAACAATTTAACGGAAAGTATTATTTTTGATAATGTGTAAATACTATTTAAATATAGCAATAAATATTTTTTACAATTTATTTTTTGTCTTACTTTTTATGTAGCATTTCTTTTCTGTTTTAAAAAGTAAAAGGTTAGATCATCACTTTGAAATTTTATGCTTTGAAAATTGAATAATGTTTTCTGTAGCATATTAGCTCAAATTAATTAACTGTAGTATAGATAGCAGTTAATTTGTCTATAATTTTTAAAAATTTGTTTTCTTCTTCTCAGTGTCAATGCATTTGAAATATTTATCCATAATGAAAAGGAAATTTGGATGAAATAATAAAATGCCAAATTATAACATTTCTTCAGCATTTAGATAAAAAAAAATTTCTGCATACATTTAAAAAAAAAGTCTCTTTAAATAGAAGATGTTTTATTGTTGTTTAGAGTTATAAACATTCTAAAATACCAATGAATTAATACTAATAAACTAAAATACATCATACATACATAATAAATAAATTCAAACATTTTCATTTTGTTTTTATTGATAGAAGATAATGGATCAACAAAAAGTTCATTATTCTTATTATCCAAGTATTGAAAGGAATTTATTATTTAAATGAGTTTTTCATGCACTATTATAATTTTTTTTAAAAATGTTTTTTTTATATATATCTTTTCATAATTTATTCATGCATTACTTGTTATCTTATGTTTTACATTTATAAAAATATCCAGTAAAATTATTTTTAATACTTCTCTGATGAGCTAACAACAAACTTGTTTAACTATTAGCTTGTTTATCAGCATACATTATTCACATAATTAAACGAATATTAACTTGATCTTAATGTAAATTAAACCTCAAGAAACTGAATGAATTACCCAACATCATTGTTTGCTTTTATACGTTTTTTGATCGTTTTTTTTTTTTTTTTTGGTTTTGCTGTATTTTATGTATTTATTTTTAAATTTCATATATAATGGTTTAGTTTATTTATTCATTCAATGTTTGATTTTTTTAAAATTTGTTTATTGTTTTTTTTTTACAATCCAGATTTTATGGATTTATATTTCATTCACTTTTTTTTAAAAATTGTTTGTGTATGTGAGATACTATACTACTGTGCCCAAAAAGTAAAACCAATTTTCAATTTAAATTTCCCGGGCATATGGAATTTCAATTTTTTTTGTTTTTGTTTTGTAGGTTGCTGGCACTGTCCTTGACATGTGTGTGAAATTTGACGTCAAAATATTCATGAGTGTTTGAGTTACGCTTGGCTTTGTGAGACGCTCAAAGTGATTCCGGCGATTTTTGAAGTGTTTGAATTCATTGAGCAAAGAACTTGCATTCAATTTTGTTTGCGGAAACATATAGAATGTTGCAGAAGGCATTCGGTGAGCATTCCTATAACGGAAAGAAATGTTCGCAAGTGATATAAACAGTTCAAAGAAGGCAGAGAAAGCGTTGAAGACGAAGAGCCTATTGGTCGACCATATCTGATTTAGCTCCGTAAATTCCCTTTCAAAAAGACCATTCCGAGGACACCGTTTTGAGTCCATTGAAGAGATTTAACGTGAATCGGCGCGCGCTTTGAAGGCCATCCCGGTCAATGACTTTTTAGCATGCATTGAGGATTGGATAAAACGTTGGCATAAGTGCATTGTGTCCGGAGGGGATTACTTAGAAGGCGGTGAAATAAATTTAGAAGAATAAATAAAGAGGTTTTGAAAAAAATAAAAATTGGTCTTACTTTTTGGGCACAGTAGTATTACGAAAAATCTCTGTTGGACTCAACATAAAATACGGTGATTTAACGGCAGTTGTTGACAGCAAAACAAGTTATAAATGTTTAAAAAAATAAATTTAATATGATATGATACAATAGCATATAAATGTAGCAAAAATATGATAGCATATAAATCTTTGACTTCTTTTGGTGTAGAATGTGTTTTAAATTATGGTTCAAAAGTTTTGATAACTGAATAAGAAATCGGAATTTTAAAAACTAACAGCTTCGCCAATTATATATATATTTTACGTAACTGGAAAGTGAAAAAATCAATTGACTCTGGATCTCTTAACGGAATTTTAAATTTATGTAGGTTGGACAACCTTGTTTTGGATAAATTTGAAGGTATACGAAATAACAGATTGCAGTGAATTGTTACAATTTATGGGCTGGACGTTTTCTCTTGGATTCTTCTGAATTTTAATTTTGCATTCGTCTCATCTCAATTTTATTTAATTTTAATATTAAATGATTAATTTAAAACAAATAATTAATTTTGTTTAATTGTTGAATGCATCATAAAAGGTTGTCATGTGGTGTTAATGCTAATTAACTCATGTTGAATGTAATTATGATTATTTTTGTTTAATAACAATAATTAAATTAAACATGAATTAATTAAGTTTAACATTAATTAAATAATTAATGTGAATGTTTTTCAACAATACTTACAAAAGTTATATTAGTTTATTGCGCTAAAGGTTACAATTTTTCATGTTTTATATTGCAAAAGAAGTATCCTAGGAGCTGAAAAATTAGATTGTATGGACACTTCATTCTTACCCCGCCCTTTTGTTATAGAAAAGAATGCAAACTTGAAGTTGAACATTAGAAAAACAATGTCGACACTATCTAAGAAAGCTAGAATAGTATTGAAAATCATTTGTTCTTTCTGCATTGTACATATATCACAAGAAAGAATATAATATTCTAATAATAACATATTCGCAATAAAAACATATCTAGAAAAAATTAAAAATATGAAGCAAATGTAAGTCTGGTTAAAAATTATATGTTTCTCATATGGTTATTCAAAATTATAAGTTTTATAAAAATAAGTAGTTGGCTGGTTGTATCACAAATTTCACCTTTTTTTTATAATTTATTTTAAACGATCTTTGATATCTTTCGAATACTTTCACGTTAGCTCTGCATGTCGCAATATTACTGCATCCGAAAAGTCCAGAATATTGGGATTTCAAACGATACCTCTCTTTCCTTGATTTGCATACTTCCTTCAAGTGGCTGCTTACTAACGAGAATACAGAGTGTGGATAAGGATAATCCATGTACACCAGGAGAGCCCCCATCTTCAAACAGCCGACGATATTCTGAAAGTAAAAAAAAAGATTCATACCTAACACTTATTTTCAACAATAAGCATAACATACCCAACACATCTGCAGGTTATTTGTGTGAGTTCATGTAGAAGACAAATTTAAAAAATATTTATGCTCAAATCAATTCATAAATAATTCTGAAATCAATTCATTTCATGTTGAGATCAATTCTTAAAATTTTTTCGGCCAAACACTTTTATTGCAGCTATTCGTCACTGGTGCGGCAGATTTTGAAAAAAATTCAGCGTTACTCAGGAAATACCACGGGGAAAAGAAGCTGTTAAACTAAATCCACTAGGTACATAAAGGACAGGAATGACAGGGAATGGTAACCGACATACTATATATATATGCATACCAACCGACATTTAAGTTGGCATATTAGAATAGCAATTACTTACGCAGTACGTTCTTCCTTTAAGACTCAATGGGCCGAATTATTTACTATTCCTGCAAGAAATTGTGTTGGAAATGCTGTTCAATTATGTGGTTTCTGCACGAAGGTATTTCCCCACTTTCCAGTACAGCTATCAGGATTCATGGTATGGTCAAACTGCTAGAAGGGTTGCGTTTGACCAAACGTATGACCACCTTGATCACTCTTTTCATCTCGAATCGATTTTTCGTACAGAAATTTTTGAAATACTCGTATTTAAAAAAGTTTCATTTAATGTTAAAAAATAATAATAAGCATCAAAGACTGATGAGGGAAATCAAACACAGAAATGCATAGATAAAAAAATGTATATAAAAATAGGTCGAGAAAGTGTTTCTGGGAAATCAACAAAAAAAAACCCATTAGAAATTAAATATAATATCCAAGAGGTAGCTTCATCAAGGAATAGGTACTCTGAGGACATTATAAACCGTGATATTTCTGCATTATAGAGAGTTAAAGGGAATATATATATATTTATACTATTAGTATTTCTTAATCAGCTAAACTTCGTTGTTGAAAGAAAACAGTCCATAAGCCATGGATTTCCTACGAAACATTTTATAAAATGAAAATGAATTAGAATGTATTAAAAAGAGTTGATGCGATCATTTATTGTTTTGGTATTCTCTGTTTTCCATGCCTAGATATAATTTTTGTAAGTTTTATAAGAATACGCCTTTATACATATTCGAAATCATTTATTCCAATTAAATAACATTTAATTCCTGTGATTTTACTATCAATCTGCTTGGTTTTTAGAGGAGCTTTAAGAAAACTATTTATCATTTGCATTACACATTTGCTGAATTTACATTGGGAACAAAAAATATTACAAAATTGATCACATTACCTGTAAGGCAAGCAACTTGTGAGTGTGTGGAATGTGGGACAAGGCTTTGACAAGGAATACAATATCAGCAGTCTCCAGTTTGTATTTCATTTCGGCTGTCCACTCATCATATTGGATAAGATCAGCTGTTATAAAAGTGGGAAAGATGTTCACTTTGTCAAAAATGGAACCGACTTCTTCGTAAGAGCTTACACCTTTTCTCAATTCTTTGACAGTTTCGGAGAAAATGTCTTCTCATCCCGACATCTTGTCCACAATGGTGACATTCAAATAGAACAGGCGATCGCGTCTTCCATACAAGGCAGTCAAGAAGCCGACGAAATCGTTGCCTGGACCTCCTCCGAGGAACATCACATTCAGTGCCCTGTTGTCCAACTTCGACGTCAGAATGGTGCTTGATGAAGATTCCAATATGTCGGTCACAGCCTCTGCGACGAGAGCAGCGTGACAGGTTGCGTACCGGTGCAGATATGCCAAGCAATTGCCCTTCTTGGTATAGTCAATCTCTGATGGTAATCGGTCATTAGTTACTCGGCGATAATTGCTAATAAGATCTTGTACTGAGATCCTTACACCCCGGAAAGTAACAGAAAATTTTACCATCAGTTCAAGGAGAAGTTTCTCATAAAAGAGAAATATTTTTCTCTTGTAGTTTTTTTCTTTATTTGCAGCGCTGTTTATGCTATCAGCGCTGGGTGTGTATTCATCAAAACTGTCCTCCTTTTCTGAATCAACAGAAATACTGGCAGCACTCTTAAAAGCTGGGATTAGGTCAAAGGATGTGGAGGCACTCATGCTTTAAAAATACAGTACATCACAAGCAGATTTAGGAGACCGCAGACCACCGTAGTTTTTCCAACAACAACACCTTTCGTATCACGAATGTTTCGATGAGGGATATCAAAAGTTTGCATATGCTTATCTCACGTTTTTTTTTTTTTGATAAAGGACGAAAAAAATACACCTTGTCCTCTTTATAAAGTGTTTGTAATGAATAGCATTTGCAGATAAAAGAGATAAATCAGTTTCACTTTCAATTCTTTTTAAGCAGAAAAAAATCAGTAATTTAAAGCTTATTTAATTTATTTTATTGTATTTTTCTCTTTCGGTTTAAATCTTTGCGATCCAGCTTTCAGTGCGGCTTTGCTCGGTGCGAGGTTTTCTAGAATTGGAAACTCGACGCTCCATCCCCCAGGCTTCATACGTAACAGGTGGGCTGAAAAGTTCGTAGACTGACACATAGATGGCGCTACTAGTATTAAATCCATAGTATCTAAATCTAGTATTTGTCCCTGGTACCCCAACTAAACACCTACCTTTACGTTACGTTACGCTTTTATTTGAAATCGCTTTGTTCATTCATCTAACACTAATGCCAAGTTGCAGATCTTTTAGCCACTCAAAAGTGTTACCAGGAGGTAGATCTTCTGCGCACCCGGCCTGAAATATGTGTTGCTAAATACAACGATTGGACCCTATCATGCCGCGTTTCTGTAGTTCATTTTAAATTGTCCTGGTTTTCAAAAAGTAAACAGATTATTGTTTCAATATCCTCAAAATGAGTGTCTAAAGATTAGTTTATGCTTATAAAAGTTCATTTAACCATCACATAGCAGACCTCCCTGTCTAAATTGGGTAGTGCTTCTTTCAAAAATTGCTTCTTCATAAGGTTCATGAGTAGAGGTATTAAATTTTGTTACATTCCCGTCGATGTTGAATTTGATAGCTCTTGTGGGGATTCTGCACTTTAGGGTTCCGATTTCGCCAAGTCTCTTTTCCCGCACCAAATGAATCCCCAAAATTGCAGTATTTTGCATCCGAGGAGGCCATTTTGTTTGTTTAGGTGGGGACTTGGCGAAAATTACTAAGCAAAATATCGCCAAATGGAAAAATATCGCCAAGTACAATCCTAAAATGCAGAACTCCTCTTCTTGTAATATTCTGGCACATCGTTCCATACATTTCTTGGGTTATTGAGCATTGGTATACTCCCATGCCACATACGTCCCAGTAAAGTATGTTCGCACATAATAAATTGAAAATCAGGAAAGGATTTTAATTTTTTAATCATTAATATTATTTAAATCCTTTTCTCTGTTTCTATGAGTTATTTTAGTTTTTTCTGTAATTTTCACAACTGCTCTATTTTATGCCATTTGTAATTTCCTTCAAAATTTTCCCTTCACTTGCCCTCTTTAACTCTGGTATTACTAATTGTTTTACAAACTTACTGCATTTTTTACAAATCTTCCAAATGTTAAAAACCAATACTCAATAAAAAATAATAGAAATATATTTGATACATCAAATAATAATTGCATAATATTGTATTTGATAATTGATGACGTTGAAAGGAAATATTTTTTGTGTTTAAAACGGCATATTTTTTAACTGAATTTGAGGCAGTATTGATAACAATTGTTGATGAATGTATCCTTTTACAAGTAGCTCATTCGATGCCATTAATTCAGCTTTGATCCATCTGATATATATATATATATATATACACAGTTGGGGCCTGATGGCCGAGTCGCTAGCGTTCTGGCTCTCGGTACCACAGGTATCGGGTACGGATCCCGGCGGTGCCCATGGATGTTTGTAGTGGTTCGGAATTCACTTTAAGCCGTAGTTCCCGGTCCTAATAGGATCGTAGAGCGTTGCGGGGGCATTGTTACTCCCCGTCCGTGGCTTATCTTCAAGTTACACGTGACCCCTGGGTAATGCAAAGTGAGTAACGTCTGTGCAGTGCTTGCCTTAAGGCATGCAAGACCACGCTGTCTAAGTGTTTGCCAGCTGCAGTAGAAATAAAAAAAATATATACAGTCGAATCTCGATAAGTTGAAAACCTCCACAACTCGAAAATTTTTTTTGTTCCCTTCCCTTCAAGCCCCAAAACCTCCATGACTCGAAATTTCAACCCTCTGTATGTCGAAATAATGAGTCAATCCCCACAAGCCATTTTGGTAGATATTTTCCCTCCGTAACTCGAAGAAAAAAATTGAACCTCTGTATCTCGGACATTAGCAATGTTCGATTTTACAACCTTTACAACTCGATTATTTGAAACTAATTACCTCTATAGCTCGAAGAAAAATAAGTTACCGACTTTAAGGATTTGCCGACAATGCCCGTCATTGTTTCTTAGAAAACAATGTATGAGTATTCAGTAAATAGAATAACCAATTCTATGAAATATTCTTATTATAATTCTTATTCTTATTATTGCTATTGATTTCATTTGAACTCTAGCGATAGATAGAGAACGGTCGAATTGTCTAAAGCAAAAAAAATAAATAAAAAAATAATAATAATAATAACTGACTTTTTTAATACATAATATTTTTAATTTTAAGGTTGTTTCGAAATTATTTTGATTTTTTATTGTAGTACATAATATAACTTTTGAGTTGTAAATAAACATGTTCATTACCTCTGTAACTTGAATTTTTATTTATTTTACCTCTCTAACTACAAGTCGGATATTTCCTCGCAAAATCCGCGTAAATCGAAATCCTCCATATGTCGAAAACTGTATAACTCGAATTATTAGGCGTCTCCCTTGAAGTTCGACTTACAGAGTTTCTACTGTGTATACCGACTGAGATATTTAAATAAATTCGCAGAAAGACAAAGATAAAACATTTTCGATAAACTGCCGGTTGCATAAAAATTGTCAGATTAGGATTCGATGGACGATGTCAGCTGAAAATGTGATAAATATTTTTGTTGGTTGTTTATAGAAGCTTTTTTCAAATGATATCCTATCTTCTCGTACATGAAATTATTTTTGAATCTTTATTTTGTATTGTTTTAATAAAATAAATATTTAAGGATAAAAAAAAGAGCATTTAAAAATTTTTAGAGCAATTTGACGAACTTTTGAGATTCCTGTAAGGAGTATATTCATCATTAATGTAATAACAATTACTCTCAATACATTTATCTTCTTTTTTTTTTTTTTTTTTTTTTTTGCTCAATACAGTATTTAAAGGATTGGCTAAGCATCCTGTACAAATTGGGGCAGGATATCGTTTCTAAACTAGCTGTTTTGGACCAGATCGGATCGGTGTGCTTGCAGTGGATTCCCTCCCATGTGGGCATCTATGGAAATGAAATTGCTGATCTGCTCGCTAGGGAAGGTTGCGAACTCCCCATAGCTTCTTCTTCCCATCTGTCAGCTTCAGAGGTTCTTTCCATGAATTTAGCCAGAGTGAATACCACTTGAAGGTCGCCACCCATTCATGCATGGTACGCCGCTAAATATCCTGGTATGTCCTTGCAGTGCTCCTGTCCTAGATCTGCTCGAACGGCTTTAGCTGGACTAAGGATTGGCCACACTAAGAGTTTGACCTTCAATAGAGACATATAACCTTTGTCATTGTTCGGCCATCGCGTCTCCCTCTCATCTCATCGATTGTTGGGTGCCTCTGTGAGACAACTGTTGAATGAGGGGAGGACCGTTTACGATCTATTGATGCAGCATGATCTACCGATGCAGCATGATCTACCGGACTTGGTTTAGGATTCTAAATCAAGGGGATAAGCAATAACATCTTTTTTTTAAATGTCATTTTAACTGTCTGGAGAAAAATGGACACGATGTTAATATGTAAATCAAATTTAAACCATCAATATTACATCCCGTAATGTTATCGAATCCTATATTTTAAAAATTTTTAAAAAGTAGGGCGAAGTGAGAAAATTCTGGAAGGTAAACTTGAAACATAACTTTAATTGCTTACATCCTAATTTTGACAAAAACCTTATAAGTGGAGATAACAATTCTCTGTTATTTACATGAATTCAGAAGAAAAAGTTAAATTCACGTAAAAGGAGTTTGAGATTTTATTTTTGAAAGTCCAAATACTTTAATTTCACCAACTGTTGAGGAACTAGCGTAAAGTATTCTTATCCTTCTTCTTCAATGGGCAACAGCTCCATCAGGGGCCAAGGCCGTCCGTAGTAAAGCCAGGTGGTAAAAGCCAGAAAAAGTAGTAGCCAGGTAAAAAGTAAAAAAAATAGAAGCCATGTATAAAAGGTAGAAGCCAGGTAAAAAAGTAGAAACCAGGGTAAAAGCATTGTGAAAAAGGTAGAGGCCAGGTAAAAAAGGTAAAGCCAGGTAGAAAAGTAGAAGCCACCTGGCTTCAACTTTATTTCTATTTCACTGAATTTGGGTTAATCACAGGCTTGTTTTATCCATTTAAAAAAGTGCTTTTAAATTATTTCTACCTTCATTTGTAAGGGAGTTATGAATAAAAACGCAAATTCATATTTTTATTCTAAGGAAACAAATAAAACAAGACAAACATTTGAACATCTGACTTTAAAATCCTCCATCTCTCTTTTTCAATATCTAATTTTGAAGTTGATGAGCATATTATCTTATATACTTGTCTTCTAATTTTTGTATTTTTGCTAAAAGAAAGCGTGGTCATAATTCCTCCTTCCTTTATTTATTATTATTTATTTTTTTTGCCTCAGTGGTCCTATAACAAAAAAAAAATAATAATAATAATTAGCGATTATAACACCCCTGGTCAATCATAGTCATTTATCCTAATAAACAGGGCTAATATTTTTATAGTTCTTTGAAAAAAAATGTTAAAATCTCCTGCATAAATAAAACTTAAGAAAAATGGGTTAGTTTAAAATTTAATGCCAGACAAAGTGTTATTATGGCAGACAATTATTTGTCTGGCATACTACATATTACTGGCATATTACTTACATTATTTAATAAAATAAGTTTTTTGAAAAATTCTTTCATGCTTGCATTGGGCAAGTGTTGCGCTAAAATAACACATACTACTGAATTGAGCTATAAAACTGAAATACAGAGAAATAATAGATCCTTGCCGTCATTTTTCAATGCCAGAATTGTTGTCACGGTACCCTATCCAAAAATATAGCGAATTAAATTCAAGGATTATTTGACTTCTGCATGTATGGAATCTTTCAGAGAAATAAAACGAAACATATTTATAAAAAACAAAGTTTTATTTGAACTTTAAAATTGAGCAACATACAAAAGAAAGACAAACAGCAAAAGACTTTCAGATCAGTTGTTAATAAGATAGTCGCGGAAGAAAATGCCAAAGTTCACACACATGGGTCAGCTGCAGAAACCTTTTTCACATCTCTTTATGGGGTTCCTGGAATGTTCTCGATTTCTGGATCCATCTTTTTTTTTCAATTCCTTCTATTAGTTCACATTCTCCCTATATATATTCATATATCTTGTTCAAATTTTCAATCGTCAATAAAATACTTTTTATTCATCCACTCAAGTTCAAATGCATTTTTTTGAACTTGTAGTGGATGACACTGGATGTTAATACATTTTTTTCAAATATTAATTCATTCATTAAATATAATTAATTAATTTTAGTTTTTTTTAGATTTAAGTTGCATGTATCTGCCACTAGATGGCGCCAGATGTAAGAGGAAAATTTCAACTTTATAGTGGAAAAAAAAGTAGGGATTGATTTTAAATTTTTTTTGTTATATTACTTGTTTTTACTGCGAAACACTTGTCAAGCTAACAGCGATCTCGTTAATTTGATATTTTCAATAAACTTCTTTAAGAAGACATTCGGCAAAAGTGTCAAAACATCTTCCGAATTTCGTCCAAGATCGACCAGTTAGCAAAGTCTTTCCCCGCGTGCAAGTTTGCCCATTTGACATATTTTTACAAACTTAAAATAATCAATTTAAAGGAAAAAAAAAAAAAAAAAATTGCAAACAATTAATCAAATAAAAATGCACACTTATTTACACTATTTACGAAACTTTTTCATTACAACATTTCCCTTATATTAATAGATATCATGCAACTATACACACATGAAATATTTACAATTATAACGTTACATACTTTAGAGCAGAAATGTGATTTTTAAATGGAGGAGATTTAAAATGAGATATTAATGAGATTACGAACGGAAATTAGGAAAATTTATGCTCCTTATTACATCATGTTTTTCGTGTGACAGCGATCTCATGAATTTGATATTTTCAATAAATTTCTTTAAGAAGGCATTTGGCAAAAGTGTCAAACACCTTCCGAATTTCGTCCAAGATCGGCAATTTGGCAAAGTCTTTTACCGTGTGTAGTTTGCCCATTTGGCATATTTTTACAGGTAAAATAATCAATTTAAAGAAAAAAAAATTACAAACAATTAATCAAATAAAAATGCACACTTATTTACACATGAAACATTTTCATTACAACATTTCCCTTATATTAATATATAATCATGCAAACATACACACATGAAATATTTACGATTTCCTAGTTATAATTTTATACATATTTTCAAAATATATCATAATAAATTCATATTTAAAGATGATTTAGCACTTTCACAGAGATTTCACAGCCTACTTTTGACGCACATAAAATGAATCATTATTTTGAGTGTATTAAAAATGATCGTTACTAAATGATTGATTACCCTTTTATAATTTACTTTAACTTCAGAAAAAAATGGGCAAAATAGTGTCATTACCACTGACGGGTCCATCAGTAAAGCGAACCAGTTCCATCTTCGATACAATCTCCGTTTTGCTCTACAGTTTGTAACGTTACATACTTTATAGCAGAAATGAGATTTTAAAATGGAGGAGATTTAAAATGAGATAATGAACGGAAATCAGGAAGACTTATACTCCTTATTTACATCCTGTTTTTCATACCACTGTGTACATTATATATACATTTAGTTTTGCATAACAATTTTTATTACATTTATTTTATTTTTTCAATTCCTACTATTAGTTCATACTCTCCCTATATATATCTTGTTCACATTTTCAATCGTTCATAAAATACTATTTATTCATCCACTCAAGTTCAAATACATTTTTTTTTGAACATGTAGTGAATGACACTGGATCTTAATACAGTTTTTTCAAATATTAATTTATTTGTTCAATTTAATTAATTAATTTTAGTTTTTTTTAGATTTAATATTTAAGTTGTATGTATCTACCAATAGATGTAAGAAGAAAATTTCAACTTTATTTATAAAGGACTTTCTGCAATATGGTGGAAAAAAAAAGTAGGAATTGACTTTAGAAATTCTTTTTATATTACTTGTCTATTTATTATTTTATAAAAAGTTGATTTACTCTGGGTGTGCATTAAGGAATTCGCTACCATCAATAAATTAACCCGTTACCAACATTTAAGCACTGAAATTTAAACTACAAATATTGCATAATTACAATATCTTAAAATTTACCATCCTATTATTTACATCTACATTATGCTAGTTCTTACCATTTATTCGAGTACGTTTATACAGTGCGCACGTACTACGAACGTATTAAATATCAAGATAAGTGGCATTTAGTGATTTATTTATTAAAAAAAATTGGGTTTTTTTTTCATAATTTTTGGACAATTAAAAGAAAATTTAAATTGAAAGGGGAAAAAAAAAAAGATTTTTGGGTTTTAAGAAATTTAAACAGACAAATTTTTTCTAATTTTTTTTATTCAGACAATTTTATTTAAACTCAACATCATTGATAGTTTTTCTGCATTTATTTAAATCGTATTTTCTGGCTACCATGTATTTTATTTATTTGTTTTCAAATTTAACATTTATGAAGTAGTTTATTTATTTATTCAATGTTTGATTTTTATTTAACTTGTTGATTTTGTTTTTTTACAATCCAGATTTTATGGATGTATATTTAATTTACCTTTTATTTTAATTGTTTGTTCATGGGATATTAAAAAATATATCTTTTGGACATGACAAAAAAATATAATAATTTAACTACAGTTGTTAAGAGCAATAAAGATTAGTAAATAATAATAAAAAAACTACCAGAAATATTATAGCATATAAATCTTCGACTTCTCTTAGTGGAGAATTGGTTTACAGTATGGATCAAAAGTTTTGATAAATGAATAAGAAATTGGAATTTTAAAAACTAACATCTTCGCCATTTATATTCTATTTACGTAACTGAAAAGTTAAAAAATAAATTGACTCTCCATCTCTGAACGAAATGTTAAATTTATCTAGGTTGAACAACCTTGCTTTAGATAAATTTTAGGATATATGAAATAATAAAATCCTTGTGTGTTATAATTTATGGACTGAACACTTTCTCTTGGATACTTCTTAATTTAATTTTGCATTCTATTTAATGCAATTAATTTTAATATCGAATGCTTAGTTAATAACACTAAATAATTAATTTTAATTTTAATTAATTCATGTTCAATTTAATTAAATAAAAAAATCATCATTAAATTTAACATGAAGTCTTTAACATTAACAACATGAATTAATTGAAATTGGCATTAAATAATTAATGTTCATTTTTTTCAACAATATCGTACTTCAAAAATTATCGCGTTACGTGCGTACTGTACAAATAAGAAATTATTGAAAATATATTTTTCTAACCAGAACAAATTAGTTTACTGCGCTAAAGTTTACAATTTTTCATGTTTTATATTGCAAAAGAAGCATCCAAGGAACTGAAAGATTAGATTGCATGGACGCTTTGTTCTATCTACATCCTGTCTTATAAAAATGAATGCAAACTAAACTTTGCTAAAATTTAAAAATAAAGCAAATATAAATCTGGTTATTACATTAAAAATTCAATTTTATAAAAATAATTAATTAGTTATAACACAAAGCGTTTTCTCTAACACATGATGTAAAAAAAAACAAAAAAACAATAGAACAACAATCAGCACATAACATGGAATCCTACAATAAATAAACCTATTTTTCATCTTACTGAGAATCAAGTTTATATTACATAAGATCTTCGATATCTTTCGAATACTTTCACGTAAGCTCTGCATTCAGTAATATTACTCCATTCATCTAGGGACCAACCGATATGCTCACGTGCCAACGAGAGTCGCTGCAAGCGATGTCGTTCTGTCAGTAAAGGCACTCGAGTCGGTCTTCTGCTGTAGCCCCAGAAAGCCAAATTTCTCCGCACAGTTCTAACAGACAAGTCCCTTGTACGTCCCACATTGATTTCTGCGGTTATTTGACGCAGTGTTGCTTGTCTGTTAGAATTTACGACTCTTTGCAGACGTCGCCGGTCTCGGTCGTTAAGTGCAGGCGGTCGACCACTGCGCTGTCCATGGTGGGATGTTATGCCTGAAATTTCATACTCTCGGCACACTCTTGTCACAGTGGATCTGGGAATGTTGAATTCCCTAACGATTTCCGAAATGGCATGACCCATGCGTCTAGCTCCAACTAACATTCCGCGTTCAAAGTCTGTTAATTCGCGTCGTGCGGTCATCATCATCATCATTCAGGATGTAGAGTACCTTGGCCGTATATGGCCTTAAACTCCAAATCTGGTACCATGTGAGGCATTGAAAAACAAGACATTAAAAATATAAAAAAGAAGGCAGTGGGCAATGGTCATGTCACACGGCAAAATAACAAGAAAGAACGTTGGAAAAGTTAAAAAAGATACGGAAAAGCCGAATAATAGCATGGTACAGATAAAAAATAAAAGAGCAATTAAATAGTTAACTTAAAACATTTAGCGATGACTTGAAATTTTTGAAATGGCGAATTAGCAGCTTTCAATTGTGTATAGAAGTTATCAATACCTCCAAGCATGTTGAAGATACTAGTAACTTCTTGTAGGATGTAAACTGTTTTGGCAGCCGTATCAGGATCGAAATCTTGCCAGATGCTTTGGCGATCGGGAATCATGGATGGAGCAGCAGGCGGCGGCCCACGCAAGAAACTTGCATAGGAGACACCTGCCGTGACTGGTCGACTGGCGAAAGTGCTCCGAGGAGGTTCAGCAGTGCGATTGGGCGGAGGGCGTGGCTTCGGGAATTTCGGGCAGCCGCGCCATGCGGCAAGGTGCCCCATCTGGTGGCAGTTAATGCAGGTAGGACTTTCAATCCTATCCTTGATCGAACAGTCTTTTAGATAGTGCTCGCCACCACATTTAAGGCAGCGCTTCTTGAGATGACAATTTTGTGCCGAATGGTGGAAAAAATTGCACGCAAAACTCTGGGAAGCACCCGGTTTCCGATTAAATTTTTCCACTCGCACGGAGAGGTGGAGCAATCGATTGACTTCGAAGATTTTTGAGTTCGCTTCACACTTTTTGTACACTAACTGCCACACAGGAATTAGTGCCTTGGTCTTAAGATTTGTCAGTTGTCGCACTTGATCGATGTTAAGTCCAAGTTCAGAGAGTCCATCGGATATTTCCTCAGCAGAGTAACTGACGGGGAGTCCTTTCAGGACGGCTTTTAGCGGTCGCTGATTCTTCGGTGTAATCACATAATACTCCGTATGGGAGTTTTTCAAGAAGTTGGTGATAAGCCGATGATGATCCGGATTATCGGGAAAGATTTTAAGATAATCACCCGCAAGCTTAATCTTAACCTCGTCCTGAAATTTTCTGCTGATTTCAGCAATTAGCTCCTTTAAACTGTCAGAGTACCTCACCATAATTGGTGGCAGTTTCGGTTCCCTAACCACTGGGGGTTCTTCTTCAAGATTGTCATCAACATCCAAGTTGGCGTATTTGTTGGAAGTGTCTATTGAGCTAACATCAGTTGCAGCAGGACAGATTTTGGCAGTATGTTTTTTAGCGGGTTGCAAAAAACCATCAGCGTTAGTTGCAGCACTAGCTGGCCTCTTGGGCTTTTTATGTTGCAAGGTAACTTTGGCGCCCCTATGCCGTGCACAATTAACTAAGGGACATTGACCAAGCCCACTTACCTGCTTTTCCGCATCCGATACAGCTTCTGCAGCTTTCTTTATAGTAGCAGCTGAGGCCATAATTGTCTTCGCAGTCACAAGACCAGCGTCCATAAGGATTTGTTGCTGCGTGATGGCTTGATTTGCCAGATCATGGAGCTTCCGGCGTTCGATGAGTAGCTGCGTGGCAGCAGTAATTTTCCGACACACATCCGCTTCCGTGAGAACAGGAGCAGGAGCAGTCTTGGAGGTGGAAGCCACCGATGGTTCAACAGTTGCAATTGTCTGCATGGCGGGTTCCGAAGGAGAGTCAATCTCCATCGAAGATCTTGATTTCAGCAATGGGGAGAAATTATTTTGAAAGTCCGCTAGTGCGCGAAAAACACCAGTCAGATCACTCTTATCGCCCTCGAACACGGGATCCTTAAGAACACAACATCAATCGATTCTCGGTTGGGAAAAAATGACTCCTCTCTGATGTGTTGTCTATTCTCAACTGCGTGCGGTCATCATCACGTCAAAACCTCTTCACATGAACAACTTGAACAGAAATGAAAGCTCTGCGAAAGCACTGCGCATTTATACCTGTTCTACGCGATGCTACTGCCATCTGAAAATTTGCATATTGCTATCCCATGACTTTTGTCACTTCAGTGTATAATATTCTAATAATAACATATAAAAAATAAAAAACATATAAAAAATAAATTTTATAAAAATAATTAATTGGTTATAATACCAAGCGTTTTCTTTAACACAGGATGTTTACGTGATATAAAAAACAGCAGAACAACAATCTGCACATAACATGGAATCCTACAATAAACAGACCTACTTTTCGTCTTAATCAGAATCAAAATTATAGTTTATTTAAAAAGATCTTCGACATCTTTCCAATACTTTCACGGTAGCTGTGCATGGCGTAATACTAGTGCATTCGAAATATCCAGAATATAGGAAATTCATGTGGTATTTATCTTTCGACGCTGTATACAAGTCCCTAAAGTGGCTTATTAGAAGTGAAAACACAAAGCATGGATAAGGATGATCCATGTACACCAAAAGAGCTCCATTCTTCGAACAGCCGACGATATTCTGAAAGTGAAAAAAATAAATAAATAAGCGCATACATTTATACATAATACTTATTTACAGCAATAAAGATAACATACACAACACATTTGCAGGTTATTTGTGAGAGTTCATGTAGAAGACAAAGTTTAAAAAAAAATATTTTTTTAATGCTGCACAAACGTTACTCACTTTGTATTACCCAGGGGGCGTGTGTAGCTTGAAGATACAGACGCGGAGTAACAATGCCCGCAACACTCTACGGTCCTATTAGGACCGGGACCTACGGTTTAAAGTGGATTCCGAACCACTACACACATCCATGGCACCGCCGGGACTCGAAACCGAAACCTGTGGTACCGAGCGCCAGCCACTCGGCCATACAGGCCCCTCATTTCAAAAAATATTTATATGTGCATTTCAAGTTCAAATTAATTTTTGAAATTTTTTCGGTCAAGCACTTTTATTGCAGCTATTCGTCACTGGTACAGCACATTTTGAGACACATTCAGCGTTACTCAGGAAATACCACGGAGAAAGGAAGCTTTTAAACTAAATCCACTTGGTACATAAGGGAGAGGAATGATAGGGAACGATAACCAACATATTATACATGTATGCCTACCAACTGACATTTAAGTTGGCATAGCAGAAAAGCAATTACTTGCGCTTCTTCCTTTAACACTCAATAGGTCGAATTATTTACTATTCCTGCAAGAAATTCTGCTAGAAATGCTGTTCATTTATGTGGTTTCAGCACGAAGGTATTTCCCCACATTTCAGCACAGATGTCAGGATTCATGGTTTGGTCAAACTGCTAGAAGGGTTGATTTTAACCAATCGTATGACCACCTTGATCACTCTATTTATCTCGAATCGATTTTTCGTACAGATTTTTTTAAAATGCTCGTATTTGAAATCTGTGTATCATACTCAAAGAGATTCCAAAAAATCGTGCATCATCGAATTGGATGAAATTTTTATTAAGTGTAAGTAATCGAGTAATTTTATTAAGTAATCGAGTTTGACATTCTCGAGTAGTTACAAGATCTTGCAAGTCAGGTCTCGATTTGGTTTGTTTTGTCGCTCTACGGTCATCTTGTGCACACTTTAGGCTATACAAACCGGGACCTACGGTTTAAAGTGCATTCCGAACCACTACAAACATCCATGGCACCGCCGGGACACGAACCCGAAACCTGTGGTACCGAGCGCCAGAGCGCTAGCCACTCGGCCAACAGGTCCCTAGTCAGGTCTCGAGCTCATCTCCTTGCCATGTTTATTATTATTCATTACGCGACACCTTCTAAATATTCCAGCAGAATTACATAAATGAACAAGTATTTTATACTAGAATCATGCTAATTTTCCGTCATTTATGCGTGATTCATTTTTATCTAATTTTATGGCAAACGAAGCATTATTATTGCAAAATGTTTTTGTTTTTTTTCCTTATGCAAGTGTTCAGGTTCTTGATTTTAACATTGTAAATAATCTAGAAAACTTACAAAAACCCACAAAACGAGTATTAAAATAATATTTATATATATTTCTTCCGTCACTAAATAGACGACAGTAAATAATACACATTATTCATTGTCGTCTAATCTTTTGGAAAATAAAAAATTAGATGACAGTTTTTTTTCACTTTGTTAAACATTACCTTTTAATATTTCTAATTATTTTGGTATTTTAAAAAAAATTGTTTTTCACATGCATGTTTTTCTGAAGAATTACGAATCATCCTAGAGTTGGACCCGAGCACTCAATCCAATAAAACTTTACTTTGAATTAAAAACAAGTAATATAAAAAAAAAAAAAACACTTAAAGTCAATTCCTACTTTTTTTCACTCTATTTTTTCTCTCTTTATAAATAATTTTCGTTCATTTTTTTAAGTTTATCTGGCGCCATCTGTGGGCAACTTAAATCTGAAAAAAACTACAATTAATTAATTAAATTTAGTTAATGAATTAATATTTAAAAAAACTGTATTCACATCCAGTGTCATCCACTACAAGTTTCAAAAAAATGTATTTGAACGTGAGTGGATGAATAAAAAGTATTTTATCAACGATTGAAAATGTGAACAAGGTATATATATATATATATATATATATATATATATATATATATATATATATATATACATTTATATATATATATATATATATATATATAGGGAGAGCGTGAGCTAATAGAAGGAATTGAAAAATAGCATTCAATATGAACAGAGTAATTGAATTGATTTATACAAATTAGCAGTGGAAACAATCGGAAAAAATTAATTTGGCTCAGAATATTCAGAATATATATCTGAAATAAGAAATGAACATTTTATCAAAAAAAAAAAATTAAATTGAAATGTTTTACTTTTAAGGGGCGATTATTTTTTATTTGATTTACTTTGTGCGAAATTCCAAAACCCCTAATTAAAATTCTTATTTAATAGGATGCATTTTCAATGAATAAAGAGAAAGGTGTATAGTTTTAAAAAAAATGTAGCAAAACTCTGTTTTCCAGTTGATGCAATCTATCCATGCAAATCCTTCGCAAGACGTTCTTCATTGCAGGGAATGATACCGTTTCTTCTTTTTTGCAAGAATATCACTCTGTTCCGATACTGTTCCTTCTGATACTAACTGTGATGCATCACTGTGATACTAACTGTGACACATCACAATTAGATTATGAAATGAGATCCCGTGTGTTGACATGAATCACACATTCAATATGCTATACATTGATTTCTTGTGTTTCCCAAAAATAAATTTATTTTTTCATCTCTCCCATTCAGTTGTCGCATCTCGCTCAAAACGTGTGCGTGTGTTTGGAAATTTTAAATCTATATTTTTTTAATTTACAGTAAAAAAGTATTTAATTTTATTTCTCGTTTTGGTAATTCTTTATATTTATAATGATTCGTTGATATTCGTAATGCAATAGTTGCACGGCATTTGATCATTTTTTTCTTGCACACTCGTTCCGGTTTTAAACAAATCAATTCTAAAATTATTTTTTTCATTTTCGTTTATTAAAGGAAATTCATCATTATTTTAAAAAAAACTTTTTATAACAAAAGATAATTTACTCTATTGGAAACTATTTAAATCTAGAAATATTAGAAAATTAAAAAAAAAAAACATTTACGCAAACGCTGAAGAATGTTTTCTTCCATCTTGAAAATTCAACATGAAAATAATTGTAGTTCTCTAAGTAAAATCCGTATCGTTTCAGATACTGAGCAAGTAATGCCTTAAAGTACATATTGCCACTATTTCAGCTGACAATTAAGGTGTATCATGTAGGCACGATAACACAGATGGCGCTACTGTAGGCTGAGATCCAGCGCTAGTTTTAAAAATTGAAGAAGAGAGAAATATTTATCCTACACATGTGTCAAAAAACATTTAATGATAACATATGCAGTTAATTGCTTACACGAAAAATAGCACACGAGAGAGAACAATGAAAGATAATATTTAAGTTTTCGAAAAAAATGCTTATCCACATTCTCTTTTTTATTAATGCCGATAATGTCATAATCTTTAGTTCGTTTCAAAACTGCAATCTCTTTACTCCTTATCTAAATTTTATCTAATGCAGAAACAAAATTATCATAATTTTTTCTTGATATATTTAATTGATAAGATATATTTTAAGTTACTTAAACGCCCTTTCTTGAAGAAAAAAAAGAATCATGAATTTTGTTGAAAAAATGTTATTTATAAAGCATTAAAAAAGAATTACCGCTTACCTTTTTTGTATTTTGCTGTTTTTTTATATAGATATAATTATTCTAAGCTTTAAAAGATTGTAATTCAGTACTTGGCTATTAATGAATTCCTTTTATTAGTTATATGATTATTTATAAATACAGAAGTAGTATATCGATGTTTTTATTTTTAAAAGAAATTCGAAATTATTTTGCCATTTTCTATAATAAACATATTGCAAACCATTATATTATGAATTAATGCAAATTAAATTAAATTATAACTAAGAAATATTTTAGAATTCAAAATATGACTACTATAACAAGCAACTTGCAAATGTCTGGCATGTGGGACAATACTTTAACAAGGAATACAATATCGGCATTCTTCAATTTTCTTTTCTTTTTATCCGTCCAGTCATCATCTTTGATAAGATCAGCTTCTATGAAAGTATGAATGAGATTCACTTCGTCTAAAACTAAATAAAACAATAATATTTTTGTAAGAACCTTTACGATTTTTGGAGCCTTTACTTAACTCGTAGACAGTTTAGTGAAAATGTCTTCCCATCCTGACATCTTGTCCACGATGTCCAAATCGAAATCGAAACGAACAGGCGATCTTCCGTTCAAAGCTGTCAAAAAGCCAACGAAGTCGTTGCCTGGACCTCCTCCGAGGAACACCACATTCAGCGACGTGTTGTCCAACTTCAACGTTAGAATGCTGCTTGAGGAAGATTCAAATATGTCGATCACAGCCTCTGCGACAAGAGCAGCGTGACAGATAGCATACCGGTGCAGATATGCCAAACAGTTATCCTTTTTGGTATAGTCTATGTCTGATGGTAATGGGCCATAAAATACTCGGCTATACTTGCTAAGAATACGTTGCGCTGAGATATTTACATCCGAAAATGTAGCAGAAAATTTTACCATCATATCAATGAGAAGTTTCTCAGAAAAGCAGTCAAAAACCCAAAGAGGAGGAAGGATCAACTGCCTTATTTTCGAAGTCTTCCTCTCCAGGTAAGAAGAAGAACTGACTTCTGATTAGATCATTCATTAAAATGATTGCGCACGAACAAAAAGTATGAAATTAGGATGAGTCGAAACTTGTTTTTCTGCAACAATTGGTTAAAAAAAATTTTTTATATCAAAATATACTGTGAAAAGAATCAAAAATATACTGTGCAAGACATTTTATAAACATAATCAGTTTGTATAACAACACCATAACAGCAAATTTTTACGATCTTCGTTGTTAAACCCAGCAAAAAAAAAAAAAAAAAAAAAAAAAAAACAAGAGAGTGAAAAAGTAAAAATTGAAATAAACTTAAACCAGCAATTTAAGCCGATGTCAATAAGAGAACGTCAAAGACTGGTGAGGCGGATAAAAGATAGAAATTCATTATGAAATATACAAAACAAGAGCGAGAAAAATTTGTCTGCAGAATCCGCAAAATAAAAAAGCATTTGAAATTAAATAAAAGATTCTAGAGATAACCTTATTAAGGAATTTGTACTCTTAGCAAGTTATAAACTGTGTCATTTTTGCATGTTACAGGATTGAAGTAGCAAACTTAATTGTATCAACACATTCTAATAACAGAGAGGAAACAAATTTCTTTAACGTAGAAGAGAGAGGAACGAATAAAAAAAAACACATAGGTAAAAATAAATGGCAATATATAACAGAAATAATACTTAGAAGAAAGTGTGAAACAATACTGATTTCAACACACGATAACAAATATGCAGTGCTTAACACTATTTATGAGCATCAATATTATATTTTATTTCCTTTAAAAATTTTAATCTGAAGTTATTTTAATTGAATTTTATCTAATGTAGAAAGGAAGTACCATTACTTTTTCTGGGTGTTTGATACTTAAACATCGTTGTTTTAAAAAACCATTTACATAAGTCATGGATTACCTTTCAACAATTTACATAATTAGCATTAAAATGAATTGTTATAATCATTTAATTGTTAGATTTTTTTTATCTAAATTTTAAAAGATCTTGCAACAGTACTTTTATACAATCATTTTAGTTTGGAGATCACTTATTCTAATTCAATAACTATTTAATGCCAGTGAATTTATTTTCAATTTGATTGATTTTTAAAGGAAAGTTAAAAAAAATTATTTACGGTTTGCTTTACAAAGGCATTGTTTCATTTTGCTGAAATTAAATTATGAAAAAGAAATATTAAAAAAAATTAATCACATTTACCATTAAGATTAGCCGCTTGTGAGAGTCTGGAACGTGGGACAATGCTTTGACAAGGAATACAATATCGGCAGTCTTCAGTTTGTTCTCCATTTCGGCTGTCCACGCATCATATTCGCTAAGATCAGCTTTTATAAAAGTGGGAAAGATGTTCACTTCGTCAAAAATGGAACCAACTTTTTCGTAAGAGCCTTCACCTTTTCTCAACTCCTTGACAGTTTCGGTGAAAATGTCTTCCCATCCCGACATCTTGTCCACGATGGTGACATCCAAATCGAACAGGCGCTCGCATCTTCCGTTCAAAGCAGTCAAGAATCCAACGAAATCGTTGCCTGGGCCTCCTCCGAGGAACATCACATTCACCTTCCTTTTGTCCAACTTCGACGTCAGAATGGTGCTTGAGGAAGATTCAAATATGTCGGTCACAGCCTCTGCGACAAGAGCAGCGTGACAGATTGCATACCGGTGCAGATATGCCAAACAGTTATCCTTTTTTGTATAGTCTATGTCTGGTAATGGGCCATAAAATACTCGGCTATACCAGCTAATAATACGTTGTGCTGAGATGCTTACATCCGAAAATGTAACAGAAAATTTTACCATCATATCAATGAGAAGTTTCTCATAGAAGAGAAATAACTTTCTCTTGTGGTTTTCATTTTCATTAGCAGCGATGCTTATATTGCCAATGCTCTCTTGCAGGAGTCTCAGCGCTCTCTTGTAGCTTTTTTCCCTTTCTTCTCCATCGGAATCACTGTTTGCACTGTCAACACTCTCTTGCGGCTCTCTCTTGTAGTTTTCTTCCCTTTCTTCTTCACGCTTTGCACTTTCAACGCTGGATGCGAGTTTATCAAAATTAACCTCATTTTCTGAAAAGGAAGTTAAAGTACTGTCCTCTGAATGAAGAGAAACTCTTTGATTTGCAATCGTTGTATTTCTTTTTCTTCTTCGAATTTTTAAATTTTTAAAATCTAATATAAATTCACCCAATTTGAGACATTTGCCATCTGAATTTAAACTGTTATCTTCGGAATCATCATTGAAAGAGGCGTCATAATAACCTTTCTTTGAATAGTAATCTTCTAAATCATAATTGTGATTTAGAAGATCATATTCCAATTTAGAAGCTCTCTTTTTTAAACTAAGCATTTTCAAAGGTATAATTACTAGACAACAGTTCTCACCAACCACTACTGTTAACCACAACCGAAATGCTTTTGATTCAGGCATGAAGGTTTGAATTCGCATATTCTTATCTCACGCGTAAGTAATACAAAGAACGAAAAGCGAAACTCTGATAAGGTGTACATTGTTTGTCATTGGTACCAATTTTTAAAAATAAATTAATATTTGTGATTAAAATCCACCATCGGTTTTTGTTTAAGTCTTTTTTTATAATTGATAAAATCAGCTTTCTCTTTTCTTCATTCTTTTTTTTTTTTTTTTTTTTTTACTTGATGTATTTTTAAAATAAAAATTTGTGAAATTATTTTTCGAAATGCATATTAACTACTGCGAAATATTAAAAATTTTGAACGTTAATTTTTATTGGATAAATAAAACTACAATTTTGTTTTATAAATTAAAGTATTTCACGATATACAATATAAACAAAGTTTTGACTAGATAATTTTCGTACGAAAACTACAATCAATTGTACATTAGCTATTTAACATAATATAAAAAAGTCCCCTTTAGTTGTTTTTTTTCCGTAAAAAAAATAAAATATCCAGTTTCTCTTTAAAGCGTAGGAAATTAAATAATTACCAACCAAAATAAAACTATTATTTAAACAAATATTGAGTACAAATAAATGACTTAATGATTCTTTTAAAATATTTATTTTTTAATTGAAATATTAATTCTTAAAAAAAAACACAATTATTTTGTGGCGGAAACATTTTATTGTGCAAAGAAGGATTTAGTTTCATATTTTTAAATAATTTCAACGGACTCTGAAATGTAAACATTTAAAAAAAAGTGCTCTCTCCGCGGCAGGGACGTGCAATAACAAATGTAACGCCATCTCTCTTATTCTGTGTAATATGTTTTATTGATTGAAATTTCTTATTACTAAATATATAAGTCATATTTCGTGCAATTATAGTAAGTAATATTTCGTGCAAAATACAATATTTGATGTGGGTAGTAAAAATTAAGAAATTTAAATTTATTAGAATTTCTTCAAAAAAAGATAACGCCTATTGTTAAAAAAGTACAAATTTACACATTAGGATTTTTACTGTGTATGCAATTTTAATGCAGGTAACTTTACAAAAAAAACCTTTGCCTTCAACTTGATTTATAAGGACAGCATGAAGATAGTAAATTGGCATATTTGATAGAAGAAGCCTATTAGAAGCATATTAGCAGATATAAATTAGCATATGTGTTTATTTTGATTTTCATTGGATTTTTTTGAATATTTGTTTGATAATTAGAATACAGGAAAATGAGGAGCTCTAATTATTCCAGTTTTTAGCCGGGTTTGAATTATATACAGATTAATATAAAGAGAGCATGAATTAACTTACGCGAAGACGCCAAGCGTCCGATATGCTCGCGGAATTCTCTAGCGTCAGTAATTTTTACGAATGTCAGGAGAAATATAATAGTGTGTATCTTATAAATAATATGCACATAATTCTAAGTGCAGAAACGAAGTAAAAATATTAAAAAAATTAATTATTAATCCAATAGCATTGGTCCAATTTTTTTGCTTCTCGTTTATTTGAAAACACACGCTAATATTTTTGTTTTACAGTGCAATAATCTAAATACTACTAAATAAAAGCAATGCAATAATCTAAATACTACTAAATAAAAGCAATGCAATAATCTAAATACTGGTAAATAAAAGCAATGCAATAATCTAAATACTAGTAAATAAAAGCAATGCAATATTCTAAATACTGGTAAATAAAAGCAATGCAATATTCTAAATACTGGTAAATAAAAGCAATGCAATAATCTAAATACTGGTAAATAAAAGCAATGCAATAATCTAAATACTAGTAAATAAAAGCAATGCAATATTCTAAATACTAGTAAATAAAAGCAATGCAATATTCTAAATACTAGTAAATAAAAGCAATGCAATATTCTAAATACTAGTAAATAAAAGCAATGCAATAATCTAAATACTAGTAAATAAAAGCAATGCAATAATCTAAATACTAGTAAATAAAAGCAATGCAATAATCTAAATACTAGTAAATAAAAGCAATGCAATAATCTAAATACTAGTAAATAAAAGCAATGCAATAATCTAAATACTAGTAAATAAAAGCAATGCAATAATCTAAATACTAGTAAATAAAAGCAATGCAATAATCTAAATACTAGTAAATAAAAGCAATGCAATAATCTAAATACTAGTAAATAAAAACAATGCAATAATCTAAATACTAGTAAATAAAAACAATGCAATAATCTAAATACTAGTAAATAATCTAAATACTAGTAAATAAAAGCAATGCAATAATCTAAATACTAGTAAATAAAAGCAATGCAATAATCTAAATACTAGTAAATAAAAGCAATGCAATAATCTAAATACTAGTAAATAAAAACAATGCAATATTCTAAATACTAGTAAAAAAAACAATGCAATATTCTAAATACTAGTATGAAAAAACAATGCAATATTTTAAATACTAGTAAAAAAACAAAAACAGTGCAATATTTTAAATACTAGTAAAAAAAACAAAAACAATGCAATATTTTAAATGCTAGTAAAAAAAAACAATGCAGTATTCTAAATACCAGTAAAAAAAAAACAACAATGTAATATTCTAAATACTAGTAAAAAAAACAATGCGATATTCTAAATACTAGTAAAAAAAAACAATGCAATATTCTAAATATTAGATAAAAATAATGGAATAGTGTAAATACTAGATAAAAGCAATGGAATAATCTAAAAATTTGATACGAGTTTAGATCTTGCGCGGAAAATTTAGAGGTCTTAGGAAGATTTACAAAATACGTATTCATATTTATCTTCAAAGTTTATAAAGTGATATTTAATCAATCATAGAATATTACTTCGAATAAATTAAAATTATTTGCATATTGCAGCAATGTGAATCATTCAATTATTACTACGAATCTCATCACAATGTCTTAAAACCTGTTTGCGTTAATATAACATACTCACATTAAGAAAGGGAAAAAAAATCAAATTTTAAAATTGACCGTTGCGTTACTCTAAAAAAAAAAAATTGTTCCGACTATGCGAAACGTCACGATAAAATCGAAAATATAATGTCATGTACTGGCAGTACATTGCCTTCTGAAAACAAATCGTCCCCCCTGTTTTAAGCATAATCAGAATTTTGCTGCTATATATTTCAATTTCAGTTATTTTGATCACAATACGCAGATTTTGCCGAATGCCTTTTTAATTTTAATGCCCTAAAATATCTAAAAAAAATTCTGATCTCTCACTTAGAAAAAAAAGCGCTTCTAATTTTCCCAAGGTTCTTATAAATTAGATGAAATTAATTTGAAGCAATTTATATTTATTTACATTCAGAAATTAATATTTTGTTGAAAACAAATGTGAAATTTGAACGTAGTTACTAGAAATAAGATTGTAATTATGCTTAAAGCAGGGAAAGATGATTTGTTTTCAAAATGAAATATACTGCTAGTACATAACTCACATTTGCGGTTGAATCGTGTTTGATTCCACTTTTGCATAATCGCCAAACATTTTCTCTAATCTTAGAATAATGCAACGATCAGTTTTAAATTTAACATCACTTTTAAAGTTATTGAACGCAAGAAATTTATGATTGTTTGATATATGAATTTGCAACATAACCGAAACACAGTTCAGCCTTCGTGCAATACAATGAACATGTAGGGGCCTGATGGCCGAGTGGCTAGCGCTCTGACGCTCGGTACCACAGGTTTCGGGTTCGAATCTCGGCGGTGCCAGGGATGATTGCAGTGGTTCGGAATCCACTTTAAAACATAGGTTCCCGGTCTAATAGGATCGTAGATCGTTATGGGGGTAAGGCTCGATCCCACCGAAGCGTTGACCAATCACTAATCTTACCGCATTCGCTTGAAACCGGTTTGAAATCCACCGCTTCGAGTTGACCCACTTTCAACTCGAAGCGGAACTTCATTGGGCGTAATGCTATTTTTGACTTTTCGCTGTGAACGGGCTGAAAAAATTTTCTTTCCTGTCGTATGACGCGTCGCCGGCTCACGCCTGGTTGGGAATGAGCCTGTTGTGTTACTCGCGTCCATAGCATATCTTCAAAGTTACTCGTGTTCCCTGGGTAGAGCTAAATGAGTAACAGCGGTGCAGACCTTGTTTATGGCATAAAGATGAATTGTCTCTGTATTGCCAGCTGCATTAGAACAACACAACAATGGGCATGTGCATCTGTAACATACCAAGCCGTGGTGTTAGCAAAAAGTAAGCACGGAGCTCACCTACTTTATACAGAGAAAGCAATAATTTTTAATTCTTCTTGACTGCCTTTTCTAAAAGACGCTGTGTACAACTGGATCGTGTAGCTAAAATCATAATATCGTCAAATTGGTTCAACTTTCATTAGATTTGATTTGATCTACACTTGCCATTTTTATTTGAAACTGTTCGGGGTAATTTTGATGCCTGAAAGTTCTGTGCTTTTTTTTTTAGTTCGCTCTGGTGGGGCGAAATAAGACTTCACTCAAGTTTTCTATCAATAGATGCGCTACACAACAAGGAAGACAGAAAATAAAATTTTAAAAAATTATTTATTGCTAAAAATTACATTTAAGTATTATACTCTCATACTCATTATGCATTATTATTAATCCCATTAAACATATGATAATGAAGAATATTTTTCAATAAACAATTCTGAAACGCAACGCAGACAAAATTATTCTGCTAGAAACAAGAAACACCGTGCTGGAAGAACTGCCAAAAATATTGATAAAAAGGTTTCATATTTAGTTTAAATTCTAAAATGAAACATTTATGTAATTTAATCTCATTATGTGTAGAAAAGGCACATTTAGACACATTAGTTTTACACATTTCACAATTAAAACAAGGTAGATAAATACAAAAGCCACGATGACAATGAAATACAACACGAAAAATGTCAATCAATACTCAGAGTAAAGATAGAATTAATTCTAGAATAATATCACTGAACATGTAATAAATTGGTAAATGGAAAGTCACAATTACTATTTAAAAAAATATAATAAAGAACTATTTGTTAAATTGTATAAATTTTATGAAGCAGTTTCCTAATTGAATTTATTAATTAAATAATGCAAGTAATAGAAAATAGATTCCCACTTTCATTGCCTCAGTATAGCAACACAAGACCAAAATATTTAACCTTAAAAAACGAAAACAGTAAATATTTATACAAAACAAGAAAAAAGCATATAAAAAATATACAATTATAAATAAACTGTTTTATGTATCGGTTCTCAAGTCTTTTCGGCATTTTGTGGCTCTTCGTCTTGTAGGGAGGTCATGCTCCTTCAAAGCTGAAGAAGTTGAAGAATCACTTTTGTGTTTTTCCCTTTCATGTACGCGTAAGTGCCTTGACAGATATTTTTTGAGGGCGAATCTTTTTTGACATATTTCGCACACGTGAGATTTTTGTTTCTTGTGGATAAGGACATGGCGATTTAAATCTCCTTTTTGGGCAAAACCTTTGTCGCATACCTCGCAGACGTAGGGCATTTCTTCAGTATGAACACGATAATGCCTTTTCAAATTACTCAAGGAAGAAAATGATTCCTTACACATTTCACAAGTGTAGGGCCTTTCCTGTGTGTGTGTCCTCAAATGTCGTTTCACATTCCGTTGATGAGCGAAGGATTTTTCACATACAGGGCATTTGTGAAGTTTTTGTTTTGAATGCGTAACCATGTGTGATTGTAGCATATACTTGGATCCAAAAGCCTTCTTGCACACTTCGCAAACGTGTTCTTTTAGATCTTCGTGGATGAGCAAGTGTTTCTTCAAAGTGCTCTTTAAAAAAAATGAACTTTTACAAATGTCGCAAACATGCGATTTTTTTCCAGAATGAAAAATCCAATGTCTTTTCAAGTCGCATTTTTGAGAGAAGGATCTGTTGCATACATTGCAAACAAAAGATTTGCCTTCGTCTGCATCTTGCTGTCGGGGCATTTCTTTAGACATTTCTGTACATTTTTCCTCTTCTCTATTTAAGCCACAAAAAAAATCTGCTTTAAAATTTAATGAAAAAAAAAAATTCTTTTGCAATTAATGAAAATTTGCATGAAAGTAAATTTCTTTTGCATGGTTGCATGATTTCTTTTGCATGATGAAAATTCTTTTGCATGAAAGTAAATTTCTGATATTCTATCAGGAGAATGTGTGTGTTGAAAAAAAATTATTTAATGAAATTATTATTTATCCTCCCAGAGAAAAATTCATAGGAAATATTACCAGCAATATCCACAGAAGTCAAACTTCAAAGCTAGACTTCCAGCTTCGAATTTGTGTATTACTAAATTTAATCAGTGCAATTCAAGTTAGCTTATGTTTGAGTTCAGTGAAATGCCTCGCCACAAGAGTGTTTTATTTTACTGTTAACGTTTCATACACGACAGTTGCAGTTGCAGTTTGTAGAAACTTATATTGCTTTGGCTAATGAAAATTGTCAACTGCTTAAGCATTGCTTACTGCTATGGAAGGTGTATTAAATAGTTTTAATAGAAAACATTTGGAATTATTTTCCGTTTTAAATCACCCATTAATCTTTGTATTTTATTGAACGTACAAAAAGACAAAGACCAAATGACAGGAAGCAATATAAGAGATTAGTCTTTGGATCATTCGGATCTGATTTAAGTTGGTGGTCAAAGCGGGTTGGTGGTTCGATGCCCGATAAAAGAGTCTAACCGAAAATTCCTACGCCTACATTGATGATGGGCGTAATGCATCTGTAGGTTGGTTTTGGTTTAATGATTTGGTTTGTCGCCCTACGGCCATCTTGTGCTCACGAGGGTTAAACACATTGGGACCTAATGTATAAAGTGGATTCCGAACCACTATCAACATCCCTGCCAACGCCAGGATTCGAACCTGAAGCATGGGATGCATTTGTAGGAGCAAAAATCCCTGCATTGGGTTTCAGAAGATGGACCGAGGGCGCGAATCCCCCAGATGATAACTTCGGGGGTGACTGTTCCTTTTGTTCTTCCTTATTACTCCCTTGTTACTTATTCCTTATTCTTCCTTATGACTGTTCCTTTTTAAATTGCCGTGGCAATAAATAAGAATTTTGTCTCATCGATATGCTGCTTTTGTTGGGCAACTGTTCAATTAATTATATAGTACTCATGTCCAATGGGAAGATGCATAAGAAGATGCTCAAGATAATGTTATATATATCTTAGGGATAAATTTAATCTTGCTATTCGAAAACTTTATCCCCTTATCTTAAGAAACAGTTCCGCTTCTATTATGTCTAAGATTATTTATATATCGTACATGCGTCCCATTATAACAAACTCAGGTCCAATATGGGCCCGCAAATCGCATATTAACCATTTTCAAATTCTTGAAAATAAAGATATTAAAATGGCAGTTGATGTAATTTTAGTTTTTCGTAACAAAGATATTCTTTCCGCTCTTAATATCAATTCTATTAAAACCTTTATTCTCAAACTTGTAACACATTTTTATAGCAATATCTCTAATAATTTAAATAAACTTCTAAAAAGGCTTACTGAATGATATTCAAAATCCAAAAAATCTCAAGGGACCCAGAACTTCATCCAATATCCTGCTCAAATAATTCAATTTTAATGAATTCTGTCTAAATATTAATTTTGACTTTTTTTTTTTTAACTATTTGTACAATTAATTTCAAAAGCCTTCCATTAAAACTTTATGTATATAAAGAAAAATATATGATTAATAATATTTACTTTTAATACTGTCTATATTTTTACTTTTTCATTTTTTCTGAGCATTGCCATATTTCTCTACCATGATGAACTTTACTACCATGTTCCTAATATCTAGATATGCATGGCAGCTAAAGATACCAAAGAAGTTCGATAATTGCCCAAGAAGAAGATAATGGTATCTAGTTTTGTATCTTACATAGTGTTTAGAAATGTGTATTAAGTTATGCATTGGATAATTCAAATTTTTTATTTGCTTTCAAACTTAGTTCTTCAGAAGAAATGTGTTTAAAATTTCCGTTATCAGTCAAGAATCCTTTATCAGTGAATTTTTAATTTCTGATCAATTGGATCTGGTTGATTTCGTCAATGTTAGAACGTTTGGATTATTAATTTGCACAGAAGAATTTGACTAGCACCAGACGTCCCTCTTAAAACATTTCTATGAATCTTATATTTTTCGAAGCCGGCCATTTACCACTAGAAAGACAGATTTGTAGTACATTCAGCATTATCTAACGTGGGCTCGGAATATCCTCTCTTTGTATACATAAAGAAAAGATGTGTATGTGCTCCTGCTACATTTCAAAGTATCCTCAGTAGAATAATGCATTATGCTTAGCGTGAAAAAAATCTCAGATTCTATTTGCTGATGATGAGCGTCGTAATTTTCAGATGCAAGGAAAGTCAATGGCGAATAGAATAGTTTATGTAAGCGATTCATATTAACAGTCAGGCGATCTCGCTTGTACTTCTCATAAGAACACGCAAATACAGACAATAATCCTTGAATGTTCTCTTTCCAGAAGACAATGTTTCCCACCGTTGCCCGTCCGTGGGTGGTTCTAGCCGTACTTTAGGCGAACACGATAATTTTAAGTGTATAAGAAATTATATAGATAGATATAAATGCGCAATTTCAATCTCTTCAATTATTGTGACGTTTGTCTGGTGGATTAGAAAAGATTCCATGCTCATAATGCTCACATTAAGAATTTTAAAATGAATGATAATTTTAAATGTAAAGAAATAAATTTTTATAAAATTAAAAATAACTAGACTGCAATGTATATAGATTACATATAATGAAGCATAATTTTTTTTTTTTATTTGTAGGTCTGTAAAGTTCTGTTTAAAGTGGGGTGTTTGTATTTTTATTTCATTCAGATGTAAAGGAATTTCATCCAATAGTTCGTTTTCTATCCCTGAGCTCTGTTATTCAAGGTCACATCCAACTAAAATGGCAGATATGTAACCTAGAAAAGATTCACCCTCATCAATGGTTCATTTTTCAATTCCTACTATTCGTTCACTCTCTCCCTATATATATCTTATTCAAATTTTCAATCGTTAAAAAAATACTTTATTCATCCACTCAAATTCAAATACATTTTTTTTTTTGAACTTGTAGTGGATGACACTGGATGTTAATACAGTTTTTTCAAATATTAATTCATTCATTAAATTTAACTAATTTGCCACTTAATATTGTGATTCTGTCACGTGTATATACATATTTATATTAATTGTAATTATTTAATAAAAAGTAACTAAAATAAATTTTTACTTTGTTGACCTAGTAGGAATTGACTTAATTTTTTTTATATTACTTGTTTAAAATATTTTCCGATGCTTAACGCGAAGGATCTTTTCTCTATGTTGGCACATGCGTTCGATACGATGCGACTGGCAAGACATCTACTACTACTCTACTCCGTTTCTACATAATGCAATGCTTGTAATCTGAGCAGATATTTCAACAAATAATTTTAATACTATTAATAAATCCATATTGGCGAGAAGATGTTTTAAATTTATGTAATTATTTCCCTATCAGCCCCCCCCCTTCCTCCCCTCCTCCATTAAGTGGAACAAAGAACGATCAATTCAAGCCTAAATGAAGCAAATGTAAAGATGAATGAAGTTTTATCAGCTTACGAATTGCGAGAAATAAACCAAAAAATTAATATTTTTATTTCAACTCCTTTCTGAATACAAGTTATACGTCTAGTGAATTCGTTCAGACCGTGAGCGTAACACTTATATTGAAACACAATCATTCCGCTAAAACGTAGAAAGTATCCTCTAAAAAAAGTAGTCTAATGAGTTAAAACAAAATTATATAACCAAATTAAATTATATTTACAATTTTAATTTATGAAGATTTCTTCAAAAAATTATGTTGTTGTTTCTGATCCCACTGGGTCAACAGCACCGAGTGGGTCACAAACAACAGCATACCGTGTGTTCTCAAACAATGAAAAACCGTTTCAGGACTGCAGCGTAACTGACTCTTCTGACAAACAATGCAAGGTTAAGATATGGACAGGAGTGGCTTGAGTCAAGCTGCATTTCGGGCTAAGGGGATAAAGCTTAATGTATGACACATGATGTCGGACCACGAAGATGACCATTGCCAAGTCTAGCAAGAATCGTCTGTTCCGATCTATTACCAGACCCAATTAAAGCAGCACCAGTACGGCTACAATCGTACCACTCATGTACAGGGACCATTCTCCAAGAGGTTTGGTTTGTTTGTCGCTCTACGGTCATCTTATGCACACTTTAGGCTAAACAGACCGGGACCTACAGTTCAAAGTGGATTCCGAACCACTACAAACACCCATGGTACCGCCGGGACTCGAACACGAAACCTGTGGTACCGAGCACCAGAGCGCTAGCGACTCGGCCATTCAGGCTCATTCTCCAAAAGGAGTTGATATCTAATTTGACCCTAGAAGCAAGTTCAGAGAAAGAGAGACAGCCACCATCAGTAGAATTCTTAAGGCTGCCCCTCCTTGACCAACCCATCTGCAATCTCGTTGCCATGAACATCTATATACGTTACGAAACCAACTGAAAAAAAAAATTATTATAATGGACACTCAAGCAACTCAAAAGCTGAACACTATTCACCTTCGTTAACATTAAAATAAAATAATTTAATACATAAATCATACTATGAGTAAAAATCGTCAATTGCAAAAAATTTAAAAATCGTAATTAAAATATGCAACATTTAAAACTATACAACTAAAATTGAAAAATACACAAATCATTTTTTTAAAATAATATTTCCGTTTTTATTCTTTAAAAATATAAATTCTAACAGTTACAACAATCGTTTTAGAGAATTCTTCATTTTGTTCAGTAAAGAGTAAAAAAAGGAAAATTCAATCAGATATCAAATGTATATGATTGATTGTGTTGTATATAAAAAAAACTGGACATTAATTTATTTATTTTTCACCAGTCCAAGAAGTAATTCCAAAACTTATCAATAATTAAAACATGTAAATAGCTCTATAAATTGAACAACAGTACAGCTACATGTTAAAAATATATATAATAAAAAAAGCTAAAAAAGAGATTTCTGAAGGAGACTAAAACAGCAATTGACTCGTTACAGCTCCTTGAATTGTGAGCTCTCTTCTGGTGTATGGAACCAGAAAAACTCAGAAACTTCTGCAGAAAAGGGAAGTTTTGGATAAACATCCCTCCACTAAGCGCCTTTTTTAGATTAGAAGGGGTCAGAACACTACCCACAGAGATACTAGTCGTGGTGCATCATCCCGCTTAACATTCTGCTGTGCACCACGAGTCCCTTCGGCATAAATTCACTCCCAGGAGGAACTGCTGCTGGTGCTGGTGCTGCTGCTGCTGCCTTCCCGTTCCATCTCGATCTCGTGCTTCCTCTCTCTCCTCATCAGGCATTTTTGCTGCATGAATCGCTTGCGGCACGTGTCGCATTGGAATCGATCCCCGTCCTTGGTGGCACGTTGGGTGAAGAGGCGGGGTGCCTCTCCGGAGTGAGTACCGGAGTACCGGCACTCTGGACACCGATGCTTCCTCTTCTGCTCGCCTGGTTGCTTCCTCGGAGAACTCTGCTCATCGTCACTTTGGCTGGAAGAGTTCTCTTCGTTCAGGAATACAGATTCTTCTCCTGTAAAACGGTGCAATGAGTACATGAGAATTCTTAACTTCAACGTTTTAAGTACAGACTGTGCCCAAAAAGTAAGATCAATTATTTTTTCTTTTTCAAAAAACTCTTTGTTTATTCTTGCAAATTTATTTCATCGACTTCAAAGTCATCCCGGTACTTAAGTATTAACGCTCCCTTGGCTACAGATTTGGCGGTTTTTAAGTGGCGCCAATCTAACAGCTAACAGATTTGGCGGTTTTTAAGTGGCGCCAATCTAGCAGCTACAGGTTTGCTGATTTTTGACGCCATTTTTTAGTGCTACGAAAATGCGTATTTGGGATTTGCCAGAAACAGAACAAGATGCAATTTTATTTTTTCACGAGAAAAATATTTTACCAAAAAAACGAAAATGTCCCAATTCCCATGACAAACTTTATTTTGGTAAATGTAAGTTTTGGAAATGCAATTTTAGTCAATGTGCTTATCATGTGGGACTTAGAAAAGACAACTGGTTTGAGAGAAGCAGAATTCCATTTAAAACCGCCAAATCTGTAGCTGCGGTTGGCGTTCAAAAGATAACTGCGTGCGCGTGAGAACAACAAGAATGCTCTTTATTGGCGCAAATGTAGCCAAGGTTGCGTTAATACGTAAGTACCGTAATCCCCTCCGGACACAATGCACTTATGTCAACTTTTTTCCTCAATGCATGCTAAAAAGTCATCGGCAATTTGGTTTGCTTTGTCGCTCTACGATCATCTTGTGCACACTTTAGACTAAACAGACTCGGACCTACGGTTTATAGTGGATTCTGAACAACTACAAACATCCGTGGCAACGCCAGGACTCGAACCCGAAACCTGTGGTACCGCACGCCTGAGCGCTAACCACTCGGCCATTCAGGCCCCAAAAAGTCATGGGCAGGGATGGCCTTCAAAGCGCGAGGCGATTCACGTTGAATCTCTTCAATCGACTCAAAACGGTATCTCCGGAGTGTTTTTTTTTTTAGTTCAGGGAATTGCAAGAAGTCGCACGGGGGGAATACGGTGGTTGTGGAACGATATGGGCTTCATTTTTGGCAAAAAAGTCACAAAGAATTAATGCAGTGGGAGCTGGTGCATTCATTGTTTTCGGTATCAATCAAGATTCACACAGATGATCAAATTTCACAGAGATGTCAAGGACAGAGCCAGCAACTTAAAAAAGAAGAAAAAAAATTGAAATTCCATTAGCTTCGGGAATTTTAAATTGAAAATTGGTTTTACTTTTTTGGACACAGTAGTACTTTCGATGCTAAAATTAATACAGTCATTACCATTATTTGCCTACTATAAATTAATAGATTTCAAAATGTTATGATTCGATTTAATTTCATTATAATATATATCCGTTTGTTTTTGTATATTTCACAGAATGGAAGACATTTTAAATGCGTTTACTGTTTAATCCGCTTACGATGCTTACTCAAATTAAATCACATGTTTGATGCTTCCTGGTTTTTCTAAGATTGGGCTGGTTTGTCGCTCTATGGTCGTTTTTGTGCACACTTTAGGCTAATTAGGCAGGGACCTACAAGTTTAAGGTGGATTCCTAACCACTCACATCAACCTGAAGCCTGTGGTACCAAAGGCCAAACAAACAAGGTGGCCATCAAGTCACGGGTGAGTTGCATCGACGTTATTCTTCTGGGTAAACATGTCATCCATCTACGCAGAATGCGAAGTTTTCAAGCCAACGTGGTTTTGTCAATAACTGAGCCTGCATCTGGTCCATCACCTTTACTGGACTTCGTATATATATATCGTATACTTATTCTCACGAATTCATCTGCTCTCTTGCAAGACAAAGTCTGGACTAGCATAATCATCCTTCACAATGCATTTACTATACGAGTAAGGGAATTAAAAGGAATGGCCTCTGTTAAACATTCACGGAAACTTACTTTTCCCGAACATAATATATTTGTAAGCAAGTTCTGCCAAGCTATACCTTTCTAACTTATATACAGATTCATAAAATAAAGATAGATGTTTTTTCGTTTAAACACAAGAATTTATTTCAACTCTACACATAGGATTATGACACATTTAATCAGAAATAAAATATTTCCGCTTGTATGGAAAAAAACCCGATAAGTGAACATGGAAGACATGCATTCAAATAGTTTGTATTAAAATTACTTTGCATCAGTGTCCTCTGGAATATAGACATGGTAAGTGAAGAAAGATCACGTTTTAAACACGAGAAAAGCATAAAAAGGGGAAATAATTCATAGTGAACAATATTCTAAGCCAAAGATAAGATTTTACCCGGCAATACGCAAGTACCAAACTTCTGGAAGAAGAAAAGAGTAAAGATTGTGGGCACTACATTAAAAAGTAAGAAATTCAATAACATTGGCAACAAATATATGTATATAGACAGTAAATTTACCCTTTAAAACTGAATGATTGAGCTATCACTTGGTGCATCACTGTAAAATTCTAGAACAATGTGAAGTGAAAGATGACTTTCGAGTAGAATAATGAAATAAAAAGAAATTCGTTAAATATCCTGATCAAGTATTTAGATGCGAGACGCTGTTTAGAATATCCAATGTGTCTGAGTGTTTTCAATGCAATGGATGTAAACACGTAATCATCCGAAATCGAATTATATTTCATGAATCTTTGGTAGGGCCATGGGCATCACATATGATTTCTGAGAAGATTGAATCGCATACGAAACCAACTACAGAAAGAGAACATAAAATTCCCGTGTCGGAATCGGTCTATAAAATCAAATATTAAAATTAATAAGAACCAAACAACAAGAACCTAATCAACAAACAACAAGAACCTAACTTCAAGAAGATAGGCGTAAAGATTACAAACACTACATTAAAAAGCAAAGAAATCATTAAGATTAGAAACAAATATATGTATACAGACAGCATACCCTTTAAAGCTGAATAATTGAGCTGTCGAAATTTTGACCATGTACAAATTATTCAATTTCAAGTTTTACTATCGCGTTGGTGCATCACTATAAAAATTCTAGAACAATGTAAAGTGAAAGATGATTTTCGAGTAGAATATTGAAGGAAAAAAGAAATTTGGAATACCCTGATCAATTATTTAGATTACCGATGCGATCAGTGCTTAGAATCTCCAACGTGCCTGCGTGTTTTCAATGAAAACACGCCACCAACTGAAATCGAATTATAGGCATGCTACATTATTTTTCATGAATCTTTGGTAGAGCGATGAGAATCTCACACGATTTCTGAGAAGATTGAATCGCGTTCGAAAACCAATTACAGAAACAGAACATAGAATGCCCGTATCGGTAACGGTCTATAAAATCAAAAATTAAAGTTTGACAAACTGTTACAGAAATTGTTCAAGGTGTATTTGGTTCGAAGTGAAAAATAAGGAAGAATAAATTTCAATAATAATCAACGATAATAACTGAGAATAATAATTTTCTATCATAAGAAGAATAAAACAAATAAGTACAAATAACTTTTATTCTGATATCCTTCACAAAAGCATTATTTGTAAGATAAACTATAGGTTTTTGTCACTATGATTCATCTAAACTATAGGTATATTTTAGAAAAAGGATCCCTATGTTTTGTTGTTTAGTTATCTTTAAAAGTTTGTTAGTTGTTGTTCTTCTTCTAAGTAGTTACTATTAACAAAAGCGAGATCCTATGTAGCACATCCATTTTATTCCATAGCTCAAATTATTTCCAGTTTACTAACATCCTTTGAACTTAACAAAATAAGAGCAACAGCATTTAATGCCATATTTACGAAACCATACATCATTTCGCGAATGTCTGTGCAGCAGAATTTTGAGGACTTACTTTTTGTTTTCCATGGAATAATTGAAATGTCGGGCACAGTGGACTCCCAGGAGCTGCTCTGTTCCTTACTTTCCTCGTGCGAGTCGTCGCTGAAATGTTGCGGAAAAGAAGGCAAATCTTCGGGCGAGCTGCTCTGTTCCTTTCTTTCCTCGTGCGAGTCGTCGCTGAAATGTTGCGGAAAAGATGGCCAATCTTCGGGCGAGCTGCTCTGTTCCTTTCTTTCCTCGTGCGAGTCGTCGCTGAAATGTTGCGGAAAAGAAGGCAAATCTTCGGGCGAGCTGCTCTGTTCCTTTCTTTCCTCGTGCGAGTCGTCGCTGAAATGTTGCGGAAAAGATGGCCAATCTTCTACACTGGTAGCCTGCAAATAGTAGTTAAGCGGAAAGTTGAAGTTGTAAACTACCAGTTGAAGATTTGGAACCTTTCCGTCTCTCCTCTGCCAAAGAGATTTTACTCATGAGATTCAAAGCGGACATAAATTCAGATTTCTTTTCTGGATCGCTGTCTTCCTTTTCACTTGTTACTTGCACAGGAATTTCGGGAAGTGCAGTATCGCGAGAATCTGCAGGATCCGTGGCCGGATTCAAGAGAACTGGAAGATTCTGCATTTCCAGTTGAACAGGAGGACGGGGATTCAAATGAACTGGAAGATTCTGCATTTCCAGTTGAACAGGAGGACGTGGATTCAAATGAACTGGAAGATTCTGCATTTCCAGTTGAACAGGAGGACGTGGATTCAAATGGAGTGGAAGATTCTGCATTTCCAGTTGAACAGGAGGACGTGGATTCGAATGGAGTGGAAGATTCTGCATTTCCAGTTGAACAGGAGGACGTGAATTCACCTGAAGATGTGAAAAGTTCTGATTTTTTAAAACACAGTGTTCTTCGATAGCGTTTGCTGCAGTTTTATTATTTTTTGGGTGGGAGTTTTTTGCAATTCTTCTGGGTAATTTTGGATAATTTTGCAGATCTTCCAGGCTGCGGCTTCATCGGCTGCGTGGAATAGGATTGGGTTTGTAAAATGGTGATCTCGCATCTGTAAATGAATAGCTCCTTAACCTACTTTTCAAATTTTTGGAATTCATTTTAATTTTGGATTATTAAATGATTTTAGCTTAACAGTACTCGAGTAAATAAGTTATACTGATTTATTAGCTTAAGTCAACTTCTTCATATTCAAATTTGCTGTTTTTTTTCATTTATTATTTAAAAATAAATTTCCATGTAGCTACCGTCGTTCATTGAAAGTTCCTGAACATTTAAAAATATAAAATATTTTCTGATATAGATGCAACTGATTGGTTGATTGTAATGTAAGAAACAGTTAGGTATAAATTAAAAATATATATATTTTTTTACCTAACAAAAAGGAATACAACAAAAATGTAGAAGAAATATAAAACTATCGCCAAGAGTTTTTCAAGGTATATTTTTCGGGATTAAATTAGAAAGTGAAAACAAAAATTTAATAGTAGGTGTAAGTTATAGTAGTAGACGTATGTCAAAGAGGGTAAGTAACTGTTGTGCTTAAATAAAGGTTATGCAAAACATGTGCTAAAAAAATTAGTAGAATTTAAGGTTATAAAAGAAAACAGTGACTATTTCGGTAAAAGAATAACGAATTCATTTTTACGACATTTGGATAAGTACAACCTTCTTATAGAATTCGTTGTTACTGAGTGATTGATGTCGTGCGTGTTTTCATCTATATAGCATAGTTTCCAATTGACAACAAGGAATAATGCTTTTTTTATTGAAATTGGTTGAAAAATATAGGACATATTTATATTAATTTATTACTCTATCAGTCCTTGATCCTCCTGAGGGATAAAACATTCGACTCTTCAACAAAAAAAGGCGGGTTACGAAATGCAGCATAGGATTCTGAGCCAAATATTTCCACCCTTTTGATTGCAAATGGACGCAGTAAATCTTTAAATGTTCAGAAGTTCTTCTGTTGGGACTTGAAGAGCATTTTTTTTTTTTTTTTTTTTTTTTGAGATCTTACCTATAAGGCATGTTTTTATTTTATACTTCCCAGAAATAAACATTACGACTTGAAATTTGCTTAAGATGGTTATAAGCGCAAGTCGCCCAGATGCCATGTTCGAAATTTAGCCAATTTGCCACGTTTCCCATTTCCAATCCTCAGTAAACAACGTCGGTTCACCTATGCGATGTTCTCATTATACATAAGGTTAACAGGTTCATGCCTTAAATGTGACATAGCATAAATATTTTGGACAGCAGACACCCTGGAACAATCATTATGATAAGAAAATACAGGACACATTTATAATAATTTATAATGTCCTGATATCATTATGATGCTTAATTTAAGATTATTTTTAATCACATAACATTTCTAGAAACCCATAGAAGGATTGGATTAAATCTTCAGTTGAATAGGCAAATAATATTTGGTGGAATTGAAGTGTAGAATTCTGCCTGATTTTTTGCCTGTAGTACTACATCCAAATGTCTCTGATATAGTACTAGAGACAAAAAATCGTCAAAAGTTTCGATGGAATATATTACTTTAAGATATGAAGGCTTTATCTTTTGCACACATTTGCTAGCTCTGTATAATCAAGTTGTAAGATAGTGCTTTGGGGGGATTGATTCGGAACTGAGAAAGTCAAATCAAGTTATATGCTATGTAAACTTTATACTTGCAGTTTATGACAACAATGATTAGTTCCTTTCTTTTTTTATGGAGGTGTCCCACATTGAATGAGCTTTAGTAGGATTTTGGATTGATTTTTTTTCCAATGCAGCTGGCAAACAGACATGGACGTCTTGGACAGGCAAGTGCTGCACAGACGTTACTCACTTTGCAGTACCGAGGGGGCTGCGTGTAACTTGAAGATAAGCCACGGACGCAGAGTAACAATGACCCCGCAACACTCTACGATCCTATTAGGACCGGGACCTACGGTTTAAAGTGGATTCCGAACCACTACACACATACATGGCACTGCCGGGATTCGAACCCGAAACCTGTGGTACCGAGCTCCAGAGCGCTAGCCAATCGGCCATTCAGGCCCTTTTGGATTGAAATTGGGCAAGCAAAAAAAATTCCAGCTCTTTATCTGATGAATTTTTGCTGCGCTATTTCCTTTTTCTTGCAGGAAACGAATAAAGCTACGCGACTTGCGCTTGGCAGGAGAATCAATACCAGCACTCATGTTAAAGGCCTGTAGCTTAGCTTTAATTGATGATTCGGATGATGGTGATGTTGAAAATTATTGTAGCTCACTGGCTGCCCCGTCAATATAACAAACAAATCCCGACAAACATAAAAGAATGAGAACACTGGCAATGCCCAGAAGTTAAAGGAAATCGTGAGAATTGAAAAAGTCAAAAAATTCGAAATTGAATTTAGGTAGGTTAGAGCAAAGTCTTTTAAAATGAGAGTGCGCTTCATAGTGTTCGATCTCTTGAATGGCCGGATGCTGGCGGTTGTCAATAGTACTGAAGAATATTGCTGAAAGTTTTTTCCAGTGCTTTCAGAGAGGTAGCAGGGAGATGGATCTTTGAATATCAGCGTTTCTCATGAACCAGTTGGCATTCGTTATTTGTCTAATGGTCATATTTGGATGAGCTTCCAAGATTTTAGTATTATAATTAGCGGCATAGGCCCATACCGGGCAAGCATAGGAGAGGAGAGGACGAAGCACAGAGGTGAAAATCAGGAGTTTATTTGATGATTTGGACTTTTGGCCATAACCCGTTTAATAAGTAAGAAGCTGAGCAGTGAACGCGGTTTGTACGTCTCTGTCGTCACTTAGCAATCGGAGATATAAAAATATTTCTCCTCATAGTTTTAAGAATTTTTCGTATTCACATGAATTTTTAAAAAATGAAATTGAAATATTAATTTTAAATTAAACTCAGTTTTCGAAGTTATTTAATTTTAAAATAGGTGAAATTTTCTCTGTTTTGAAATTGTAGCTCTCTTGTCTTTGGTGTCACAGGTTTCAGGTTCTAATTCTGGCAGTGGCATGGATGATTGTGAGGGGTTCGGAATCCCCGTTAAATTATATGTCCCAATCTAATTAGCCTAAAGTATGCACAAAATTACCGTCGAGCGACAAACCAAACTAATAGTTAGCTACGGAAATGAGGTTTGGTTTGTCGCTCTACGGTCATCTTATGCACACTTTAGGCTAAACAGACCGGGATCTACAGTTTAAAGTGGATTCAAAACCACTGCAAACACCCATGGCACCGCCGGGACTCGAACCCGAAACCTGTGGTACCGAGCGCCAGAGCGCTAGCCACTCGACCAACAGGCCCCTTTGGAAATGAGGAGATAGGTAGCTTTGCGACCTAAAAGTGAAATCTATAACATGTAACTAAGTAGTTCGCGATAAAGACACTGGAAATGATTATAACTTCCAGAATGGTAAAGGAATCATCCGAGAAGGAAGGAAGGCTAATTTGAATTAAGAAAAGAAGGAGTTCCCCCAACAAGATCCGACCTCACTTCAATGAGAAACGGCAGTGCCGAGGCGAGAACTCTGTACTGTCGACACATGTAATGGGATTTCTGTAATTAATCATAGTGTGATTTATCCATATTTTAGGGGGATTAGAAGGAAGGATCAAGATTAGTTCGGCGAATAAGGAATCGACTCTACTGGTCACTATATCAAAGAAAGTCAATGATGAACCCCATTTCAGAGCTCTTGCAGTTTGAGAAGAATTCTACGCTAATGAGATGCTTAGTTCCTCATTGAAAGAGAAGGTGAATGAGAAGGACAGTGAAACTGAACGATTTCACATGCTTTTCATCGGTGGGTTGGATTGCGAATCGATTAAAGGTTATTTGGAAATTCATCTCGACAATTAAAGCAAGATAGTCGACTGTATTTTAATACGGGATCCTCATATTTATTAAGGAAGGTAAGTTTTAGTTAAGGATTCTCATACTTTGACACCTACAGGCAGGGCCGGATTTAGAGGAAAAGAGGCCTTAGGCTATTCCACTTATGAGGCCCTTTCAGCTCCCATTTTTAAGTTTGTAAATTACATTAGAGATAATAAAATACAGCATTACTGTGATATATATCTAATATATGTTAAACGAAACATGTTGTGATGGGTACTCATCTTTATAAAAAATGTGGCACGGATGATAAATAAAGAAAAAGTCGAGAACACTTATTTGGACATTTATTCTCTGTACCTATATAGTACTTGTAACAATATCTAATCAAGCATAACACACAACATTTACAAAAAAACATAATTCAAATAATAAAAATCTTTGACTACGAAAATAAAATATGCAATAAAAATTATTATCTTTTCTATCAAATTAAAATAAATATATTCAATACATTGAAGATTGCAGCAAATTCAATTCAGATAAATTTATTTCATAATAATTCGCATTTTAAGTTTATGTATGAATTATTATGAAATTCAATTCAGATAAATTTATTTCATAATAATTTTAAGTTTATGTATGAATTTTAAGTTTATGTATGAATTATTATGAAATTCAATTCAGATAAATTTATTTCATAATAATTCGCATTTTAAGTTTATGTATGAATTATTATGAAATTCAATTCAGATAAATTTATTTCATAATAATTCGCATTTTAAGTTTATGTATGAATTATTATGAATTGTAAGTTTTAAACGCGTGGATCTTAACCAATACATTTTTATGTTTATTTATCAGTCATAGGTGTAGAAGTTTTCCTTATTTTTGATTCAGTGTATTAGTGTTTACTGTTTTTAGAATAGTGTAGTTCTAATTTTACTAACAATTTGAATGTAGACCCCTCTTATCTAGAGGCCCTAGGCTGAAGCCTAGTTAGCCTATAGGAAAATCCGGCCTTGCCTACAGGGGATGGCCAAACTATAAGACCACACGAAAGGAATGCTCGCGAAATCGATTCAAAACGTGCTGTGTCGCATGAAGATTCAGGTAAAGCCGAAACTTGGCCAAAGAACAACGAGCTGCATGTGAAAGTATCGAGAGATGACTTGACTGAACCTTTATTTGTGAATATTTCGGTTCATACAATAACATTGCACGCTTGAATGCCGTGGTAAACAAGGAAACTTGGCGAGAAACCAAGTTTCGTGTGGTGAGGAAATTTGAGGGTTGTGTCCCGGATAGTAAATTAGGTTTGGTTTGTCGCTCTACGGTCATCTTCTGTCTCATAAGGGCTTAACAGACCGGGACCTACAGTTTAAAGTGGATTCCGAACCACTACAAACATCCAGGGCACGGCCGGGACTCGAACCCGAAACCTATGGTACCGAACGCCAGAGAGCCACTCGGCCATTTAGGCCCCGTAAATTAGGTTTCCAACGTCACAATTTTACACGTTGGGAAATTAAGGCCAAGAAAGGTTCTTTTTAAGAGAAAAAAATATGAAAATTTAAAATTAATGGTTGAATGGTGAAGATGATTGTCAATCTGGGGATAAATAAATTATTCTTTTCATATTGCAAAGTCTAATTAAAACAAAAGGAATAAATATTACCGTTTATATGAATTTGTATTTTAATGTAATTCGATCAGTGTATTAATGATCTAAGAGAAATATTGTTTTGAAAAGCCGTGTGTTAAATAGTTCTTTAAAATATTGAGTACTTTTTTTTTTCTTTAATTAGTCTCCTTTTGGTTTTGTATAATTTAAATGGTTGTATTTTCAATATAAGAGCTTTGTATGTACTGTATTATATTGTATTTTAAGTAACTTTCCTCGTCAGTTTTTTACTGTTTAATTCAAGATTGGCTTAACAAATTCGTTACTGCGCAGTCTCCGTCGGCGTCACAGAAGCGAAGAATGTATATCTAAAGAAACAGTAATAAAATAATGATGTCGTTTACACTTATTGGGTAACAAATTTCCAAAAAATATTTCGAATCATTTTTAATTTGATTTAAAATATAAAAACGCTATTGAAATTAAATTTTTTCGTATGTTTTTATTTTATTTTTACCATAACTCTCATGCCACCTAAGATGTGAAAAGTGCAATGATAACATACAATGAACAACAGTTTCAACGGCCGTTCATTTTAATTTAACACCAACGATTCTCCTTTGAACTATTTGTAGTATTCGATAGACGGCTGTTCGTCGGTGCTCAAAGCAATGATGAAGTTAGAATAGCGAATGTCAATTAGTTACATACGTTTGAGATCTGAAGAGAACTCTGAATAAATTTACTTAAATCCATAATTCCCCATTTTTTAACACTTTGTGGCTATAATATAATTGTTTATAAAATGTGGCTATAATATATTGTTTATATGCTGCCGTTTCTATCGGACAACTTATATATCCCATTTAAATCACAGATACTTGATTTTAAACTCTGGATGAGTCCATTTCGAATTAACCTCCTCCCCTCACACATGCACTTTGAGAAATTCCGATATAGAAGGTAGAGGGGGAATTGCCAAGCATCCAGTAGCTGTAAACACATTTATTTGTTGGTTACTTTTCTATAAAAAGTGACTTAATCTAATTTGAAGGCTTAGAAAAATTGAAAGACAAAATATATCTGATATTATGGTACGTTTTGGCATGCGTTAAACTTCATGTTACTCATTAAAAATTTTTGGTGAAGTAAAACAGGAAACTTTCTTCTTTCTTAAATACGACACAAAAATAATTTACTAGAATAAATATACTTAGAAGTAATGAGGCTGGTCTATTTAGAATCAATTAGTAATCTCTATCTAAACTACGATATCTTCATTTGAAAAAAAATATATATATACAGTGGGCCACAAAATTGAGTATACACCTTAGAAACTTAGAGACTTTTTGCAATTACAAATTAAATATTGCTTTAAGATTATTGAATTTTTTACCTTATATACTTTAGTCTATGCTTTACCGTACTATACTTATAAAATTATTACGTTTATTTATTTTTTGCGAAAAAAAAATAAAACATCTGAGACGAGAGGAAAAACAACACCACAAAAATAAGTATACACCTTTATTAATTTCCTTTTAACGTACAAATTAATATTTTGTTGCATAACCTTTTGCTTGAATTACAGCTTGTAATCTTCTGGACATAGATTCTACTAGTGTTGTAGTGGTTTCAACAGAAATTTTAGCCCATTCTTCTCTCAGAACCTTCTTGAGAACTTCCTTGCCTGTGATTTCGTGCTCATGTATAGCTTTCTCTAATTACGACCACAAATTTTCGATGACGTTTAGGTCTGGAGACTGGGCTGGAGTGTGTAATTGCTTCTTGCAATGGTACAACAAGTATAACTGCACAATCTTCGCTGTATACTTGGGGTCATTATCCTGCTGGAATATGAAGCTTGACCCAAGCCCCAACTTACTGGCACTTTTTTTCAAGTTATCATTTAAAATCCCCAAATATATATGTTTGTCCATAATACCATCAATAAAAGCAAGCTCTGCAACTCCTCCAGCCGACATACAACCCCAAACGAGGACAGATCCACATCCGAACTTGACTGTCTTAATGGTGTTTTTAGGTGCCATTGCTTTCCCAGCTTCTCTCCATATTTTAAATCGTCCACCGCTTCCGTAAAGATTAAACTTACTTTCATCAGAAAATATTACAGTGTTTCAGAAAGAAATAGGCTTTAAACGATGTTCTTTGGCGAAAATCACTCTCTTTTGTCTATTCACATACTTGACGAGTGGCTTTCGTATTGGTGTACGGCCATGAAACCCATATTGGTGAAGGGTACGTCGAATTGTTTCAACTGTGATCTTTTTCCCGATTGTAGAGGACATCAATAAAGCTAGTATAGAGGCACTCATCCTCGGATCTTTCTTTACTGAGTGAATGATCTTCCTCTTCGCTGTAGTACTCGGTATTTCTTTACGTCCTCTTCCAGGAATATTGGCCACAGATCTAGTTTTTTTTTACTTCTGTAGTAATTTTTGGACACAACCATGAGTTACACCAATCAACGAAGTGATTTCTCTAAGAGATTTGCCCTCTTTCGACCATTTTACAACCAATAAACGCTCAGATTCAGTAGTTTCTCTATGAGAGCTCATTTTGCAATTTTTAATGAGAAAAAATACCATTTAAAAGCGTTGAAGTTCAATAACACGTGTTATAAGCAGCAGCTACTCCTGAAACTCTTTAAAGAAAATTTGAAACTAAAAAAAGTGGTGGCATAATTTACAAATATAAGTGTATACTCAATTTTGTGGCATGGTTTTCTATCTTTTCTTCGAATCGCTTAACTTTCTTCGTAATAAATAAGTTAACTATAGAATTGTGTTATTATAGTATGGTAAAGCAGAGGTTAAAGTATCTAGGATAAAAAAATTTATCTATTTAAATTAATATTTAATTTGTAATTGGAAGAAGTCTAAAAGTTTTAGTGGTGTATACTCAATTTTGTGGCTCACTGTATAAAAGCAATGCAACTACGAAAAGGACGAATTGTAGCACATAAGTTATCTTGCTAAATATTTTATTCTGATCAAATTGTTCAATGACTTTCATTGACCAAGAGGAAACTGATGATGCAAATGATGCTAATAGCTAGCAATATCCTGTAGCAAGAATTAATACGTCGTCTACCATTTGCTGGGACAACAGCAATAATGCATCTTAATTCCAAAATCGTTGAAAAGCGTGGAATGGAAAGTAGTAGACAAAAAATTTGAAAAATACTTGAAACATCCTTTTTTTCCGAAATTAAAAGGATTTTCAATTAGTGGTAAAACCCTTCAGATTGGGAAAACAATTTTTGTGAAATAATTCGACAACTTCCATTGTAATTTATTGAAGATTTCAAACTGAAGCTGTTGAACAACATTTTTGCGAGACTAAACAGAAGACAATAAATCTCCATTAATAAAGACACAAAATTGAAACGAAGATGCGGAACAAACTATGTTTCTAATTTTTTCTTCTAATATCAGATGATAACAATTTGAAAATACAAATTTTCCATAAAACAAGAAATAAGTACAAGCATAACTACGGATGTCGTTGTTACTAATCCCCCTGGTGCAGGAAAGCCTACACCAGGTCCAACAGACCCCGTCGCATGTGACAGGTTCATGGCTAAAGGTAATAACCAGCTTCCCTTTAGCTAAGAACCACGAGGGCTAAAGACTGACTAAATCTCAAAACAACACTCTACGATCCTATTAGACCGGGACTAACGGTTTAAAGTGGTTTCCGAACCACTATAAACATCCAAGGCACCTCCGGCACTCGAACCCAAAAGTTGTGGCATCCAGCGCCAGAGCTCTAGACACTCGGCTATTTAGGCCCATTACGAATGTAAAACCTAATATTAAAAAGAAATATCTAATTCTATTTAAATATATTCATTGAAAACATCATTTATAAACCAAAAATATCAAAACATCAGATTTGATAAAATATAATTTATTGAAAGCTTCATTGAAACATTTAAAAAGGTATAATTTATGATTAAATTTATAAAATGCATGTTTTCACAAGTAAAATTTCCAAATCTAAAAAAAAATCAGAAACATGAAAACAGGTTTTTTTTTTAAACAAACTAATTTAATTTACTATAAATAAGGATGTAAATATTAAAAGATTATTCATTCTTTTAAACAAACATTGACTGCATTAAATATTTCCAAAACTACGGTAATATATATCAAGATGTACAGCAAAATTTTAACTCATTTGGGTTATAAATTAAGTACGAAAAGAGAACTGCAAAATTATATATTAAAAGGAACAAAGTTCAAAAAACAAACTACATATTAAGCAATTAAAAAAAATGTAAACATTTCAAAATACATAAAATGGAGAAGTTATTAGAGAGTTTTTGCATACCGTATTTTTATAATACGGTATTTTTTCTCCCTAGCGCGCATGCTCATAGGAAACATTACAGATACGCATGCGCAATTTCCTCTGAGCATGCGCATTAGGGAGAAAAATATTCCGTATTATAAAAATACGGTATGCAAAACTCTCTATTAAGTGAAAAACAATAAACGATTCCTTATAAGCACATAGAGTTAACAGAAAATAATTATTAAATTTTATAAACATTTCTAACTATTATTTCATAAAATATTCCACATTATGAGAAAAGATTTCTTTCTATTCAATGCGATCTTTCAGCTGGACTTTCGAAGGCAATACTCGACACCTCTCACTTTGTCTACTTATATATTTTTAGCCGTGCTCTGTTTGCATGTGGGTTAAATAACTTTCCTGGAATAAAGTGCAAAAAGAGCAATAGGTGCAACGATAAAACTGAACGCTATGAGATTTCATGTGAAGGTCGAGGAGAGTTGGACATGAAAACACTTTTTCACACCTGGCACATTTATGCGCTTTCGCATCGTTGGGAGGGGCAAGATGTCGTTTGAGGTTCAAGTCTCGGTTGAACTGCTTACTGCAATGTGGGCATTCAGGCTTCGGCTTCTCTACGTGAAGAACGGAGTGGTTTTTGAGTCCCACTTTACTTACAAATTGTTTTCCACACACATCGCACACGAAAACGATCTTGGCCACCTTTTGTTCCCTTTCACAGTTTGATTCATTCCCGAATGAGTACCGGAAGCCGAACTCGTATCCTTCCGCTTTACGTTACGTTGAAGGGCTGCGCTTTTAGAACTACGGAATTTTGCGCCTTCGTTTCCGGTTAAAAGGGTTTGCTGAAGGGCTGTGCTTTTAGAACTACGGGATTTTGCGCCTTCGTTTCCGGTTAAAAGGGTTTGCTGAAGGGCTGTGCTTTTAGAACTACGGAATTTTGCGCCTTCGTTTCCGGTTAAAAGGGTTTGCTGAAGGGCTGTGCTTTTAGAACTACGGGATTTTGCGCCTTCATTTCCGGTTAAAAGGGTTTGCTGAAGGGCTGTGCTTTTAGAACTACGGGATTTTGCGCCTTCGTTTCCGATTAAAAGGGTTTGCTGAAGGACTGTGCTTTTAGAACTACGGGATTTTGCGCCTTCGTTTCCGGTTAAAAGGGTTTGCTGAAGGGCTGTGCTTTTAGAACTACGGAATTTTGCGCCTTCGTTTCTGGTTAAAAGGGTTTGCTGAATTTCTTGCCTTCTGCGAGAATCTGTTATATTGATATCTGAAGATTCAGTATTTTCAGTTTCAAATGATGATGTATTCCAATACAGAGCATTTTGATCGAAGTTCATATTACTTGATGGTAATTGACTATCTCCACGCACCCCAGTGGATTCTTTAACTTGAAGGGAAGATATTCTAGCAGATTCTGAAGATTCAGTGTTTTGAGTTTCAAATGATGATGCATTCCAATACAGAGCACTTTGGTCGAAGTTCAAATTACTTGATGGTAATTGACCATCTCCAAGCACCACAGTGGATTCTTTAACTTGAAGGGAAGACATTCTAGCAGATTCTGAAGATTCAGTGTTTTGAGTTTCAAATGATGATGTATTCCAATACGGAGCAGATTCCATAGATTCCATATTTATTGGTGCAGGGCAGGCATTTATATCTACTCCACTTAATACTGGTGAAAAATCAAATTCGGGCTCTAGCATTGATGGGGTGAGTGACGTTTCGGCAGGGTGCGTTTCCAGAAATGTTTCAAACGTAGACCAGATCACTTCATCAACCATGTGGACGTCGGAACTGCTACTGGATACATGCACGGGGCTGCTCAAGACGTTAAAATTTTCAAGAGAAGGATTAATCGAAAAGTCTAAATCAGGCCACATACTGGGTCTCGAATAATCCTGTTGAGAAGAAGGCGGCTGGTTTATTTCTTCTGATTGAGAAGAAGAGCTTCCAGAACCTCTTGTTCTTGTTGATGGATTAGTTTGTCTAGACATATCGCTTGTATGCGCCTTGGTTTCCGATGGTTGTTGAAAATCCGGTACAGATTTAGATTTCTCTTGGTTTTGTGGGAAATGAGAAAAACACAAATATCATTATCATTTAGAAGAAAAAATCAAATGCTGGCTGAGGAGTGTCTCAATAGCACAATAAAGGAAATTTATTTCAACTAGGCATCTTTCCTATGCTACTAATTTGTGGATAAATATTTCTACGGAGTGCGAAATGAAGAATAAGGCCGATTCATATTTCGCATCCATGCTACCTGTCTGCTACCGGATTTAGCAATGAGGAATAGCAATTCCTGCGTCACAACTGTTTATCTGAATTTCGTTGTTGATTTGCTGATGTCGATATCCGTTGTTGAGGCACTCGTGAATTTTGTTGTTGTTTAAAACTCCCTTTCATATAGCCTAGATTGAACGAGGCAAGAATAACTGAAGAAAAATTTGAATCAGATTCAACTCTATTTTGATAGGTTAAAATATAAATTTAAAAAAAAAATCCCTCTAAAAATGTATTAAAATTTCGATACTTCATAAGTGTTCAAATGGACTGTTCTTTTTCTTGCGGCTAATTTTATACAAATTCCTCTGTTCATCTACGTCCAAGGAGATTGCGCAATGGCGATTTTTTATACAATCTCGAATTAAAATCCTTTCGCTTCTTAAACTGTCGAATAAACTAATAGTGTCATACTAGAGCTAGGTAACAAAATCAGCTTAAAACTTTTACTCATTGCTGGGATTCATTCATGAAAAACATTCAATAATTCAAAAAAATCTAATTTTTGGATTCGTTAAACAGAGAAGGATTTAAAAAAATAATAATAAAATAATATATATATATTGATTCCCCATTAATTTCTTATTCTCTTATTGCGATCACATTGAATCTCTTCAATCGACTCAAAACGTTGTCCCCAGAGTGGTCTTTTGAGTTTAGGGAAGTCTCACGGTGTGAAGGTGATGGTTGTGGAACGATATGGGTTTCATTTTTGGCGAAAACATCACGAAGAATCAAAGCAGTGTGAGCTGGTACATTCAGTGTTTTCGGTACCAATCGAGATTTGACGCGTTTGAGGCCCAAAATGTAACTGACCGAACCTTTTGAAATTCCAACATCATCAGCAAGGTCTCTAATTGTAAATCGAGCACAAAATCTTCAATTTTTTAGACGTCGGTTGAGGTTGATAGTCGACCAGAGGGCTCTTCGTCTTCAACGCGTTCTCTGCCTTCTTTGAACTGTTTATACCACTTCTAAACATTTCTTTCGGAAATAGGAATGCTCACCGAATGCCCTCTGCAACATTCTATACGTTTCCGCAAACAAAATTGAATGCAAGTTCTTTGCTCAATTAATTCAGACATTTCAAAAATTGCCTGAATTAGTTTTAGCGTCTCACAAAGCCAAGCGTAACTCAAACACTCATGAATATTTTGACGTCAAATTTCACACAGATGTCAAGGACAGTGCCAGCAACAATTCGGCGAGTGAGATAACTGAGATTGTGGGTATATCGGAAGAAAGGGTACGAAACATCTTTCACGAAGAATTAGGGATGCGAAAGTTCTGCGCAAGATGGGTGCCGCATTTGCTGAATACCAATCTAAAGCAAATGCGCAGACGATTTTCACAGCAATCTTTGGACCAATTCAATAGAAATCCGACCGATTTCGAGCGGCGATTTGTCACCATGGAGGAGACATGGGTCCACCACTACACGCCAGAAAGAAAACAGCAAGTCCAAGCAATGGGTGGAAACCGGTGGTTAAGCGCCAAAGAAAGCGAAGTCGATCGTATCTGCCGGAAAGATCATGGCCAGATTGTTTTGGGATGCGAAAGGGATCCTGTTAGTTAAGAGACCTTGCAAAAGGCAAAACAATTGCAGACAAATATTACTCCAACCTTCTTGACCGGATGGATGCCAAAATTCACGAGAAGAGTCCTGGATTGAAGAAGAAAAAGTCATCTTTCACCAGGACAACGCACCTGTGCACAGCGGGTGCGTTGGCGATGGGAAAACTGCTGGATTTGGAGTACGATTTGCTCGGCCATCCGTTCCTATTCTCCTGATTTGGCACCCTCAGACTTTCATTTGTTCCCAAACTTGAAGAAATTTGTTTCTGGGAAGCGTTTCGCGTCCAATGAAAAAGTTGAGAGGGCTGTAAATGAATATTTTCACAACCTTCCAGACTCTCACTTGCGGGAAGGAATACTGATGTTGGAGAAACTTTGGACCAAGTGTGTTGAAGTCAAGGGAGATTATGTAAAAAAAATATAATCATTTTTTTAGCTGAAAGTGGCAGTCTTTCATTGTCAGGCCGAGAACTTTTCATCTTACCATCGTTCTATTAATACGTGTTGATTATGTTTCCGTTGATAAATAAATCCAAAGATCATTTACGTAGATTTTAGAAATGACTAAAAGCATCATTTTGTTGTAATCAGATTTAAATATATTTTTTACTTGCACTTTGCTAATTTCTCATCTTTCGAATTTTATTTGGTGAATTTCTTTGCAAGGAAATTAATTTAAAATTATAAATAAAGACATGTTTTTTAAAACATTTGGTGAGACAATAATTGCTTCTTTTAACACCTAATCTGTAACAAACACTTATTAATAATTCTTATTAATGCCTTCATATTATTTTTTTGACAATTTCATATTTTTGAGGCTTTAAAGATATCCAGAATCGAAAAGAGAAACTATTAACTAACAAATATGGAGATATTTAGTTTGGAAAATACCAATCAACAGGATTTGAAACAATTAGATCTTAGAAAATACACTAAGAAATGCACCTGAACTTTTATAATATCAATATAGTAAAGCATTTTATGTAAAGGGAGATACTATACGCAATACTTGGAAAAGCTTTAAAACATTTATCCGATTATTTTATTCATTTATATTAATATTACAATTTTCGACAAAGTTTCTGTACGATAATGGTGGCAGGCAGAAAACGCAAATTTGGAAGAAAAGTGCATGATTAATATTTTAGAGTATCCACGCTACCAGCAATACCTTCCACAGTCCGTGTAAAACAGAAGATTCCAAGGCTAGTTCCCCGTAACAGTATTCATACATCTGTTTCTTGTGTACTGTTTTTCTCATGTAAAAAGGACCAGCTCATACCAAAAGGGTTGATGTTGAACGTTGATGGTTGAACGATCGTGATCTACATCAACATTTCGTGTTATGATTATTAGTGTTGATCGAGATTATGAATTGAATTAATTGGGGCCTGATGGACGAGTGGCTAGTGCTCTTGCGCTCAGTACCATAGGTTTCGGGTTCGAATCCCGGCGGTAACCTAGATGTTTGTAGTGGCTCGGAATCCACTTTAAACCGTAGGTCCAAGTCTCATATGACCATAGAGCATCACAGAACCCAATCAGACTTCTTCTCCCCCACATTATTCCCAAACTGTAAAGGCCGTGATGCGGTGTGGTGTAGCAGTAGAATTGAATTAATCTATGAAGTTCATTCAAAACATGGAACACACAACACAATTTATTAATAGTATATAAATGCCTAATATTTAGCAGAAATTAAGTTTATATTTATCTACAGCTAAAAAAATGGATCATTTCTTTTGAACATCGTAGCATGATAGTAGATCTTTTTCTCCCTTTGCACCAACAACATAGAGTAATTAATAACCGACAGTGAAGAATATTGCCAAAAAATCGCCAAGCTATCATAGTACAGTATATGTTAAACTACAAAGTAAAAGTCCCGTGAGGAGTATTTTGCACCAAACTGTCAGCCCTGATAATTCTACTATTTTATGGCCATGACTGGAGTAATGGTACTGAGTGTCACTGTGTGCAAGTTCCTGTCTTCTCATGTCCACATAACTAATAAGCGGCCTGGTGGCCAAGTGGCTAGCGCTCTGACCTTTGGTATCCCAGGTTTCAGGTTCGAATCCTGACGGTGGCATGGATGTTTGTTAGTGGTTTGGAATCCACTTTAAACTGTAGGTCCCAGTCTGTTTAGCCCACGTGTGCACAAGATGACCTTAGAGCGACACACCAAACACATAACTGATATTTTAGACATTTCTGATATGATAATTCCCGTAGATATGTCCAATCTTCGAGGCGTCGATCATTCTACATTTCAAGTAGATGATGCACAGCCATATAAGTATTTTGTCCTTCAAAATTACCAGTAAATTTATGTCTTTATTCCATCCTACTGCACAAAATATAATTATGATATTTACTTTCCTTCATTGGGAAGAAAGATCAATAGTAAAGTTTAGTTGTGACTAACTGTTACTGAAGTTTAGTTACGAAATTAGTAGAGAGGATACAATATTTCTTTTGTTGAATAACATTGATTTCGATATCTTCTCATGTGTTTGCAAAGTTTACTGAATAGAGATATTGTCAAATATATTTCTCTATATAATAGTATTACTATAAACAAAGTAAAAAAAAATCACTGGTTTTTCAATTATTGAAAGTTTCTATATGCATTTCTTAATATTCAGAATGATGTGCTTAAAACTTCATATGCAGCTATAAAATATATTGTTAGCAACATTTTTTTTTTCTAATGCAGCTGGCAGTTGTCTTTTATGACTTAAGGCAAGCTCTACACCGAAGTTATTTACAACAGGCAGTTTCCTTTTAAATTTGCATATTAGAGATTTTATGTCGTTCCAACTAATACCACATAGGAAACCACAACCTCGACAATTGTCACTATGAGGCTCTTCTGGAGGTTAATCACATCCCAGAGTGTCATAGCTATTTTAAATCTTTGATATTTGAGCAGAATTTCTGGCTGCTCTAAGTAAAGTTCTGCATCCAGACTCATTGCCTTTTCTTGAAGAGCTCTGCCCGAATCGTTGACCATGGCCCCCGCGTATATCATCACCAAGAAACCCGAGAGGGAGTTGAAACATTCAATGAAGTGGAAAAGGCTCGCGAATTCGAAAAAAAAGTCGTCACCGAAGATCAAAAGAAACACGTGCGAGGTGGAATGAAAAAACAGAAGAGTGAACGAGATGAAAGCCAGAAAATTCAACCTTCTGTCGATTTTTGATGTTGTTCTGGTAAGTAATCCGTACAGAATGTTCATGTCACAAGCATCTTCCTTTCCCATTTCATTTCGGTACATCTTACAAGTTTTGATGATCACAAAGCAAGTAACCAAGTAAAAATGTACGAAATAAGTGCAATAGCCAAACGTAAGTGCCCTCTTCAGAAATAACATCATGAAGTTTAAAGCGTACAAGACTTCAGAATACTCCGTTTCCATGTTGAGCCAATACACAGTCGCAATGTCTTCTCTTGAGTCTTTGAAATGCATGACGAAATAAGTGTAGGCAAACGAATATATGACATGGTATATCCCAGAAATGACGACGTTGGCGTTGATTTTGTTTTTCCATCTGTCAAAGTTGTTGGTCGATTTCAGTTGTGATCTCAGCTTATCCAAGTGCTTGAAAACTTTCATGAAAATGTGTCGGGAATTCTTGATGCAGTAGCAGAAATAGGACAGAATTATGAAGGTGATTGTTTGAGAAACCGTATCGTAATTAACTGCATTTCTCTCGGTAATGAAGATAATCGTATATGTTCCCATATAAAGGAAAAGGATTAAATATGTCAGAACTGATGTAAGGTTATAAAAGAATACTCCAACACAAGTTAATTGCTTTAACTGGTAGTCGTAGAGGATGTTAAATCCTATAAAATAACATGCAATTTGAATCCATTTAAACAAGTGTACAGATTTTCCCCTTCTAATCGTACATTCGAAGTTTTGAACAACGGTTTTTTTAAATGTGAACATATTGTTAATTGGAACTTCAAAATACTGTATGTAAAATGAGTACATCATTCTAAATGAAATAAACTATGCAAATCGAATTCTTTTTATCATCAACAAGTTTTAAATAAAATGCTGTCGTGTTTAAATCTGCTTTACATTGGAGTCTGTACGTTGCCCAGTGGCTACTTGCTTAGAAGAAAAAAAACCTTTCGACACGCACAAATGCGATTAAACTCGTTCTGAAAATTAATAATTTCATGTTTTTAGGGTTCTTTCTAGAAAATTATTGCAATTTTTAACCGAACATCAACGGGCTCGTTAAAAAAATGGACGGAAAAAAAAGGGAAAACAGTAATTGATTCGCTAGCTTACAATTTTGATTCTCAAGGTCTCGGTCTGATAATTACTTTGTTGTTGAAAACGAACATAAGATATATTTTTTGTGATTAATTTGAAAGAAACAGTCTTTTAAAACTCTAAGTAGCGTTATTATTATCGTTATTGTTTTCAAATCAGCAATAAAATTGAAGGTGAAGGAAATGATATATATTGATCAGTTAATCCGCGCCAAAAAATCATGATATGTAAGATAACAAGTTCTATTAATATAATTTCTGATTCACGGACTTTTTTTTTTTTTGAGAAAATATACTAAACAGTATATTCATTGTTGAGCATGATTCTGTTCAATAGGTAATCATCGAAATTGTAATAACATGGAGTGACCGTATAAAATGTCAAATATACCTTTCACATTTAAAACTAAGTTGAAATATTGTGGAAAATAATAAATCATTAAAATAAAGACTCGGAAGCAATATTCATATATATTTATTAATTAAGCACACCCATGCATCGCCAAATTTATAATTATATCTCTTTATCTCCCCCTTTATATATATATATACTCAAATACTCAATATATTATTACTCAAAATATATGCTCAAAATATATACTATATATAAAAATACTAAAATAAAATATATACTATATATAAAATTATATATACTCAAAAATACTCAAACTTTATATATATATATATTTCCAATACAGCTAGCAAACAGACATGGACGTCTTGGATGCCTTAAGGCAAGCGCTGCACAGACGTTACTCACTTTGCATTACCCAGGGAGCGCGTGTAACTTGAAGATAAGCCACGGAAGCGCAGTAATAATGCCCCCGCAACGCGCTACGATCCTATTAGGACCGGGACCTACGGTTTAAAGTGGATTCCGAACTACTACACACATCCATGGCACCGCCGGGACTCGAACCCGAAACCTGTGGTACATATATATATATATATATATATGTGTGTGTGTGTGTATAAAGTTTGAGTATTTATTATAAACATTGAATTTAAGGAGCACTTGGATGCTGTAAATAAACAACGTTTTTCTTTTCATGTTTCACTTTTTGTGTTCTTGCCTCAACGCTTCACTTCCGACCCTACATTCCTATAAAAAATGTGTTTTAATAAACTGTACCAGCCCTAATATATTCTGATGAGATTTTCCCCTCATCGAATAAACTCCTCTTAAACGGCATTTGATAGCCGTTGGGATGCCAAGAATGCCACAAAGTGGAATGGGAACAACAATTCTTTAAAATTCACAGATATTTCAGCAAGTTTTTAAATTTTAACTTTTCTAAAGAGTTTTTATAGTTTAATTCCAAAATTGATAAAACAATACTCAAAGTAATACGAGAAGAAAGAGCTTTTTTTCTATGTTTACATTAGAAATAAAATAGTATATATAGATTTATTCGTAATTTTTTATTTTAAGTTTACAAATAATATTTTATTTAATTAAAAGCTATTAAAAATTAATTTATTACGTTTGAACGAACCGAACAAAGGTAGGTTCTATTTATTAGTACAAAATAAGCAATCAGAACATAACATAAGCATGTAATAATTGTTGAAAAAACAACTACAAAGAGCATCTCATTTACGAGGAGAGGGCGTCATTACCAAGAATGATCTCTAAGTGCAATTTATTAACTGTTGAACTGAAACTGAAACAAAAACGATTGTAACGATTATACGAGCAGTGAAAGCTTATTATTATTACTATTTTTTGAGCTTTCACATACCATTTCCAACTGTTTGTTGAAAAAAAATGTAACAAATAATACACGAAAAATCGTTTTCAGATGTGAAATAGAATTGTTGATCTGTTTTTTGTTTTCTTAATATTTGTTTAAATTGTTAGCATTTATTTTTCTATATGAATGAATTATAGATCAAAATTCCGTTGTTAATTTATAGTCTCAAAAAATGACTTGCATGAGTAATGAAAAAAAAGGACAATAGAAAAATTATGTCCATGAAAGGAAATAAAAAAACGAACTGCATCGGCCGGGAATCGAACTCGGGCCACCCGCGTGGCAGGCGAGCATTCTACCACTGAACCACCGATGCTACACGAATGCGATTCTAAACAAACTGTCAAAAGATAAAAAAAAAAAATGCATAATTTATGATTGGTTTCTGATAACATCATTCTATTAATCGTCTTGTATTTATCCAGGTTGTTCACTTTTATCAGTGTGTCAGTCACGATAGCAATCGTCCTCGCCGTTTGAGGCCTGCTGTGCGTGGTACTACCTTTTTCATCTTTCGAGGAATGTTTGAGGGGTTTTTTTTTTTTTTTCTTTTTACAGCCATAAAGATATGACACACTGGTTGACGGCAGTCACTTAAAAAAATGCTGCATAAATTATTTATTATTATGAACATAATCATTCTTATGAAAATAATATTTTGAAATTAATTTAAAATATAGGAAATAGTTTAAATAAATAAATAAAATACAAGTTACACGTTATACAAGCACAAAAATTTTAAATAATAATTTTTGAATTTAGATAATCATTGAATAACTTGAATTTAAAAGCAATTGACATTTTAAACGTGTTCGTTTGACTGGCAACTGGCAACTGGCGTACCGATTACGGAGTACCAACAGGGGGAAATACCCCTTAAACCTCCTCATCTTAATTCATAAATATGCTGTACATTTTAATTGGTTGCTTAATTAGGTTAGTGGAAATACAAGATAAAGTTTCTAAAAATTCAAGTTAAATGGTACTCAAAAAAAAAAAAAAAAAAAAGATAAAAATACTAATAAAAATAAAAGTAAGGTACAACATAAAAGAAATTAAAATTAATTTTAAATTCAGTACAATTAGGGACCAGTTGTCGATGCCAAAATAATGAAAAAGTAAACAGAGTTATTATGAACGTATATAACCAAGTAAACAGGGATTATGCTGAACGGTGAGAGCTGTAGATTGATCTGCAAAGTAAATAGTTAGTCCACACACAAAAAAAGGCCAATATCAGGACCGTATTTTTATAGTTTTCATTTTATAATTTTTTTTTTTTTTTATTTATTTATTATTATTATTTTTTTTTTTTTTTTTTTTTATTCAATCCTTTTATTTTCCTAACAAAAAAAAAGGGGTAAAAAAGCGTACAATAAAAACCTAACTGTTCACTAGCCGTTAAGAAAGGATTAAGGTGCACAACGTAGCAAAGATATAAAAATTGTGAATTGTGCCAAGGGCCGGATTCGAACCCTCGACCTTACGGTTGGGAGTCCGTCACCTTACCTCTGCGCCAATTCGTTTTGTTTACTAATAGAGCCGCGAAACTTTTAAAGCCAAACGACTCCTCAGATACACAGTGAGTCAACTGGTCTCAGTGGACTTAAAATTACAACATTAAATCCACTCCGTTACCTGAACTCGCGATCGCTTGTTCAGGATAACAGCCATGATGTCTCTTAACTCTAGGGAAACAATCATAGGAGACGTCATAAACAGCCCTTGGGCGTTTCTGCGAACTTTTCACCCCAGGGTGATAGGTAGGCAAGCGACGGATTAACTCATTGCTAATCTGAGGACATTTTTCAAGAAAATTCTTTGAAATTTTGATTAGATAATTTGGAATAGGTTCGACGTCTAGATCTCTATGGATGATCTTTCGACGAACGAACCATGGCACATCAGCAATCATAGCCAGGTGTTTATTCTGAAACACCTGAAGTCTCTTGATATTGGTGAGGGAAGTGGAGGCCCAAATCGGGCTACCATAAACCAGAATAGGTCTAATGATAGACTTATAGAGCAGAAGCTTGTGTTTGATCGCAAGCCTACTCTTTCGAGAAATTAGGCAGTTGAGCTTAATACTCGCTCCAGTTGCTTTAGCAAGTGTTTATTAGTATGGGTATTAAAAGAGTGTGTGTGCTCTATTAGTATGTGCGCTATTAGTATGTACTCTATTAGTGTGTGCTCTATTAGTATGTGCTCTATTAGTATGGGAATTAAAAGATAATTTTGCGTCTAAAAACAACCCCAGGTATCTGTACTCAGTTACCCAGGGGACGGGCTGGCCAAAAAGAGTGATACTCCCTAGTGGAGAAATGTTACGCTTCCGAGTAAATAGCATACAGGCTGATTTGGTTGCATTTACTTTGATTTTCCAGGTGGTTAACCATTTTTCTAATTTGTAAACATAAAATTGAAGGTCTTTAACAGCAAGCTGAGGTGCTTTGTTTTGTGTAGCAATTGATGTGTCATCAGCATAGCAAAAAAGATTCGTTTGACAATCCCTCGGAATGTCGTTGATGTAAATATTAAACAAGGCCGGAGCTAATAGCGACCCCTATGGAACACCCCCTTCTATTGGTCTGGGTGAGGAAGTAACTCCACCTACTCTGACTAGGAAAGCTCGGGCTTGCAGGTAGGAGCAAAGAATCCTAATGATTTGGGGAGAAAATTCAAGTCGCATTATCTTGAATAATTAGCCATTATGCCAAATTTTGTCAAAGGCCTTGGCTACGTCCAAAAATAATATTCCTGTAGATTTGCGTTCGTTAAAGCCGTCATGAATCAGCTCTGTCAACCTAAGTAATTGGTGACAGGTTCTTAATTGCCTTCTGAAACCAAATTGTTCAGGGATAATTAAATTATGAAGATCGCAATGCTGATTCAGGCGTTTAAGTAACGCAGATTCGAATATTTTGCTCACGCTACTAAGTAGTGAGATAGGACGATAATTATGAGGATAAGCCAAATTAGCATTTGGCTTAGGAATGGGGCATACTACGGCAGTCTTCCAGCAAGCTGGGAAATGACAGATCCTAAGTAGAAATGGTAAAAAAAATGGTAATATACAGAATAAATTTCATAGGAGTGGACTTTAACATGCGATTATTAATAAGATCCAGACCAGGGGTTTTGTTATTTTTAAACCTTCTAATAATATCACAGACTTCCTGAGGAGTAATTAAATCTAGATCATTAGTAGTGGTTGTTGTAAGAAGTCTGTGACTGTAGAGTTGGCGTGTTCGAAGAAATTTTTATCTTCAACATCGTGGTTAAGTTCAAATTGGTCTTTGAGACTGTCTGCGAGCAGTTCCGCTTTGTCTTCTGGGGAATAAGCTGCTCGGCCGTTGGCACCCTGCAAGGGCGGAATGTTATGATATTGTCTGCGTAGGTGGGAACATTTCTTCCAAAGTGATGTTGACTCAGGCGTCAGGGCCTCTATGTCGTTTTGCCAGCGTTGCTGTGTAAAGACAGTGATAGCACTCCTGACTTCGTCAAGAGTGCGGAAGTAACTTCTGAGATACTCAGGATCTCTGGTACGCTGCCATTTTCGGCGGAATTTATTACGTTGTTTGATTAATATTTTGATGTCTATTGGAAATCTTATCGGTGGAGGTTTAAATTTAGGGGTAGAACTTTCCTGCAGACATGTGACGTAGATTTCATTTAATTCAGTTATTCTATTATCTGCATCAGTAGGTGATCTTAGGAGAAAACTAGGAAGCTTTTTATTATTCATCACATGCCTGAAGTTCTCCCAATTAGTGTTTAATTGACTCGGAACTTTCAGTGATTCAGGGCTGGTATCTAAAGATAAAACAACGGGAAGGTGATCAGAATCTAAATCTGTTAGCACCTTAATGTCATAATTAAAGGGGATATATTTAAAAAATGCAAGATCGAGCACATTACCTCGATGATTATTTCTAAGGTCAATTCTAGTAACTTTAAGGGGGAACAACCTTCATTCCCTTGACTTTGGATAAAACGATTCAGTGTAAAACCATATCGATTAGAATGTCCAAAGTTCCAAGAGGAGCGAAGAGCGTTAAAATCACCAGCGAGAATCACATTGTTTCCGGTTTTGGTAGGCTTATTGAAGTCCTCCACCGGGAAACCACCTGGAGCATTAGGTTTAATGTAAACAGAGATGATTTTGATAACTGGAAATTGATTGATTTTAACTTCAATGATGGTAGCATCGATGACATCTAATTCTGGAGTTGGTACATGGTGGTGATTAATGCTGCTTTTAATGTAAATGCCTGTTCCGCCACTTACTCGTGCAGGATTTTGATTGGCTCTATCAGTACGATAGAACCTGTAATTTGCGATCAAAGGGTTATAACCAGGAGACAGTTTTGTTTCCTGAACCAAAAATATACATCAAGGTTCTGCTCATCTAAGAACTCCCTAACCTCGTTAATTTTGGGCCGCAAAGAATTTGCGTTCCAGAAGCCTATGGTAAGAGACTCAGGGCCAAAGAGAGTTAAGCCGTGCAGAACTCACTAGTAGAAATAACATGAGTGTACGCCGCAAAGAGGTGATAACCCATGTCAAATTTATCTTGCGAATTCCGCATTTTGTCTTTAGCTAAGCCAAATGCCTGCAGAATAATATGACTGTGAGATGGATTATCTTTTTGAAGGTCCATCAAACACTGTAATATCTCCGACAGTGAGCATTCAGAGTTGTAAACAACTCTTTCAGTCACTGCGGGAGCAGGCCGATTTGGGTTAGCACGAGGCAAGGGCTCCTCCTGAGCTATGATTGGCTGAGGGGCGTGGCTAACCTGCTTACCCTGGTTCGCCTTGCGGAGAACTTCGGAGTAAGCTCTGCTTTCATTAACCGGACGGCTAGTGAACGTTGGCTGCGTCCTGGTAACATTATTAGATTTGTTATTAGATGGGACTTGGGTTTTAGCATTATTTTTATTAATGTTGATATTTTTACTCCCAGATTTTTTACTGGGTTTTGGCATTTTGGGGCATCCGCGCCAGTTCGCGGCATGAGCTCCATTACAGTTTGCACACTTAAGTGTCTGGTCTATGGATAACGTGCATTGCTGGGCTCTATGCGGGCCAGCACACCTAACACACCTAGTTGGAAGCCGGCATACTTCCGAAGAACGGAAGAAGCCTTGGCAATTCCAACAGACCGAAGGGCCGGGTTGACCCTTATAGCTTTCAACATGTACTCTCAGGCCGAGGAGAGTTGATAAGCTATAAATTTCCTCTGTATGAGAGGAAGGAGCAAGCTGTGCATAGAAAAGGGGCATGGGCTCCCTGGTCCTGAATTTTGACATCCGAGCACATTTAATAACTTGGAACTGCAGTGCTCGAAGCTCGGCCACGACATCTTCTACTGGGGTATGGCCAGGGAGACCTCTGATCACGACCTTGATGGGCCGGTCTTTCAGTAGCATCAGAATTTTAAAAGGGGTACCGTCACTTTCCAATATGGAAGCGAGGGTCCTGTACTCTGTTTCATTTTCAACGGTAATTTTAAGGAAATTACCAGAAAGCTTAGCTTCAAGGCTAGGAACTTCAACTCTCAGTTGATTTAAAACATTCCACCATTTGCCCTTGGTGGACACAAAAAATGGCGGGTTTATGTTAGCACGAGGTTTTTTGGAGCTCATGCTTGGGTCAGCAGCCAACGTGGTATTAGGGGGGTTAGTAAGGGGTAAATTAGCAACCATATTTACCCTCTTGTCTTTTCTCGTTTTCACTAAGGTGAAGCTTTCATCGTCATCGTCTGAAGTAGGACTTTTCCTTTTGGTTGCTGCTCCATTTGTTTGGGTGTTAGCGGTAGCGTCCATCTGGTTGATGATGGGAGCAGGGGGTGCTTCCTTTTCTTTTTCTAAGGCTGCTTGAATTTCAGCCTCTTTGTTGAGGATCTCTAGTTCTTTTTGTTTCCTCATATCAATTAGTTCTTTTTTTGTAGGTAGCAGGGAGGCAGGGACTCCTGTGTAGGTACAGATAGCGCATGTTCGTTTGAAACACCAGAAAAAAAGGGACTAATTGTTTTTGTAAGCAGAAAGAACACCACGGATCTGAATATAATTCAAAGAAACACTCGTTAAGGAAAATTTAGTAAATTATTTCATTGCATGAGCCTTTGAACATAAAACTATATACAGTAGAACCTCTGTAAGTCGAACATCAAGGAGACGCCAAATAATTCGAGTTATAGAGTTTTCTTCTGATGGAGGATTTCGATTTTGTAAGGAAATATTCGACTTGTAGAGGTTTAGATTCTTTCTAGCTTATTTTGAGTTAGAACTTTTAGAATATTTCATAGAATTGGTTATTCTATTTACTGTATACTCATACATTGTTTTCTAAGAAACAATGACGTGCATTTCCGGCAAATCCTTAAAGTCGGTAACTTATTTTTCTTCGAGCTATAGAGGTAATTAGTTTCAAATGATCGAGTTGTAAAGGTTGTAAAATCAAACATTGCTAATGTTCGAGATAAGTCCAATTTTTCTTTCGAGTTACGGAGGGAAAATATATGCCAAAATGGCTTGTGGGGATTGACTCATTATTTCGACATATAGAGGGTTGAAATTTCGAGTCATGGAGGTTTTGGGGCTTGAAGGGAAAGGAACAAAAAAAAAATTTCGAGTTTTGGAGGTTTTTAACTTATCGAGGTCCGACTTAAAGAGGGCATGCATTTAGATATTTACTGTATTTTATCTGTATTTAAGGGATAATAATTAATAATTTATCATTTATCATTTCAGCTCGTACCAAATGTTCAACACATAATTTTGTTTATTTCTAAGAAATTGACAAAATATTCGAATTTAGGAATTTCCATACTTGAATCGGGATGAGTAATTTATTTTAAATGATCTTTAACATCATCTACATGATTGTTTTAAAGACGCAAATACATATATCTAAATGCATCAGCGTTTAGTTTGGATATATCGTTGCACAATAATTTACAAGTACATACACATGCAGTAAAATAAAAATATTTCCCAAGACCATCCGTACTGATTATTTTCATGGTATTTTCCAGGAAAATTTCTGTGACGTTTGTACAAAGTATGCCGTGTGATACAAGTCCCTTTATATTATTAAAAAGTACTATTATGATTCCAAAATTCTAGACATCAAAAAGAAACTACATTAATGATTAGAGGATAGTTTTAATTATTTTATTTGGATGGGATTAATAATGAATAAATAAATTATTCTCTGTGTGTGTGTGTAGTAGTTGAATGATTTCTGGTTGAATTACGTGTATTTTATTGATTTAGGTTTGATAACCTAACCCGTGGGGGCTTTTCAATAACTTAGCGAGACAAAACGCAACAATTGAAACTCAATTTTCTTCTTGTAATATCCTTCTCTCACAAACAGTTTAAGCTATAATAATAATGAGATATAACTGAATTGATGGCATCTATTAGCTCTCTATTAGCTACGCGTTACAAAAATTAAATAATTTACCTTCTCTTGTCGGTGGTAGTTTGTCAAAAAGTTGCAAAAATTGTCGAAATTCCTAATTCGAACAAAACTACATTCCCTTTGCTTAAAGCTGGAAAGAAAGACCCCCTACATTATTGTTGTTGCTACTTATCCCACTTGGATAAGTAACCAGATCTAGACCAAGCCCATAATCTAGACGGACTCATGGTTGAAGGGTAATCCTTAATCCTCCGTAAATATGATCAAAGGGGGTGTTTTTCATTAGAACAAGCCATTTTTTTTTTCTCGTTCGGTTTAGCCCTTTTCAATCTGATATTGCTGTGTTGTTGTTTCTTGTGGAAGAAATCTAAACGAAGGCCACGAACCCGTATGGATTCATGGTTGATGGGAAAGGAGGCAACTTCTGTTGTGAGGGAGCACCAGTAGGTAGAAGTCTGACTTTTGCTCCGGGAAGTTATTGCAGTCATAGGAGACCGGGACCTACTGCTTAAAAGATGGATTCCGAACCACTACAAACATCCATGGCACCGCCGGGACTCGAACCCGAAACCTGTGGCACCTCGCGCCGGAGTGCTAGACACTCGGCCATTCAGGCCTTCCCCTACATCATTGATTCCGCATGCGTTAACACGTTATACAAACACGGTATCTAAGAGTTGTTTATTTAGAAAGGGGTGGTAATTGGAGCTAGCTAATTTCCTTGATGAAAGACCAACCTATTTTTACTAACCCCCCAGTGCTGATCTTTCCATTAGTTTCTCTTTTGAAATTAACTGACCCGGCGACTGATTGATTAGGTGTTCCAGCAGAATATGATCCTGTCGACAGTAAAACAATTTCAATGCTTATTCAAGGAATGAGTATTCATGAATATATCCCCTCAGCAGAAAAATGTGAATATATTTTAAATATAATAATTAATTAAATTTTAAAAATTATTTTATGGAATCTTTGAAAACTAATGAAATTAAATATTAATATTTGCCTTATATTTCGGCCTAAAAGCCGAAAATTTTTAGAACTTTTTCTAAAACTAAATTGCGGACTTGGCTTGTATATGGACTCGATAATCTCGCAAAAAACGTTGGTATTTTTCTGGACTAGCGAATTAAAAATAGAACCGGACACAAGCGATAGATCGCCAAATGTCACTAAATATAGCAGATTATTATTTCTTAAACTAATGAAAAAAATTTAATTTAATTGAAATGGATTATTTGTTTTATGAAAATAATTTTATTTTCGAAATGTTTTATTGACATTTTTTCTCCACTGTCGAATCTTTTTTTCATTTATGGAGAAATGCTGGGCTATATCATTGTTAGAATTTTCAGCAAACGCTATAATCTGTAGTTTGAAATTTGCGTATATGAATTCCTTTTCGAGTTGGTCATTCAGATAAAAAAACTGGTACAAAAATTAAACCAAAACTGATACCTCAGATCATGAATAGGAGAACAACTGAATGGAAACAATGTGTTAGCTTTAGATAAGCTTACTAGAGGTATAACTGTCTTCGGTAGCTTCTTTCGTTGTACTTTACAGAGATTTGATTGCAAAATATTCCACCCGTTTTACCTGCTTGACAATATTTTCACCCTCATGGTGATATATTTAAATGTTATGTGATTTTTGTTTTCATTTCGGCCTATATATGAGTTTTGAACCTTGGGTATACTTTTTGAAGAAAAAACGCATTGTCGTTTTGTACACTGATACACATATATTCAGAAATATAGAGTATATTTCACGTTTGCGAAATTCATATGCTATTATTTCATTTTTAGCCATCAAATCTATGGGTATTGTTTTAGGAAGAGTGGGTTAGCGATGTCCCGGACATTTTCAACGTTTTTTATTGATGCATTGCTATTTCTTAAAACTTTTTCACAAACTAATAATTATATAACTAAATATTTTCTTATTGCTTCTTTTTAATTTCTCTCGCGAGCTAATAATTACATAATTAATTAGTTTTTAATTTTTATTTTCTTTTAAAATTGTTTTATGAGTAACCTGTAGAACGGTTCAGCCGATTATATGCATATTTTTTAATTTATGAATTAAAATTAAGAATTGTATTATTACTTTGTTGTTGTTTTTCTGCTACTTTGATTCAAAATTTTCTGGCAACTCTATTCAGGTTTGTAGGTTGAAGCTGGTTTGTTTAGATTGATGTCATAACCTGGCGCGAATTGCAATTTCGTTAAACTTGAAATCGAGTTATCTTATCTAATTGTTAATTTTTTCCCATGTAATTTACATTATTTTTAGAATTAATTTCAGGTAATGTACTTTCAATACAGTTTCAGAATATTGAATTCCATTAATATTAAAAAGAATTAAGATATTAATTTTATACGTAGTTGAATCTTGAATTATTTGTAAAATGAATGAATTATCATTGTTTTTATGCTTTTAAAAATGACAATTTATTTTGTTTAAGTATTTTTTTTATGTCTTGGTTTCTTTTATTCCTATTATTTAAAAAAAAATCATATTTTTTTTACTTTTGCATTATATATATATCTGTTTAGTATAAACAGATAATTGCTTTTGCAACGCCTACGTATACTTTAATTTTTTTTTTATTACGCATGTTTGGTTTATTTTTTATTTAATAAAAAAAAGCATAAATTATTTAATACTTCTGCAATTTTGTATATTTAAAATATTTATCTATATAAATGATTTAATTTAAAAATATCATTTTGATTGTTTATGATCGGTGTCCTTTATTCATTATTGAAAAATCACTTCAATAATTAACGAAAATGTGAGTGATTATCGTTAAATTATATTACTACTTTTATAATTTTAATTGGATATTTGGAAACTTAAAATATTTTTTATATTTTTGAACGTTTACATTTTTACAATGTATGCTAATATTTTAGTGTTCATTTAGAAATATTATTTTAAATTGGGGGTTAGTTTAAAAAAACATTTTCAAAGTATCTATATGCAATATGAATAGCAGGTTTTAGTACTTAATAATTAAATAAATATGGAAAAATGAAAATTATAATGTTTTCTCATTGTAACTAGTATAATTAAAAATGTTTCCAATTAGGTTTTCCGAAAATAAAATTTGTTTTTCAATACTTACAATTTTTATATTATTAATGCCAATTATATTATATATAACTTATATATATATATATATATATAATGTAAAACTATTTGTCTATTAATTTAACATTTGATTCGCTATTATAAGTGGCTATTTGTTTTTTATAGACAGCATATCTTTCCAGTCATGGAACATCAAGGAAAAGGATTTTTAGATGATACTACACTATCTAAAACTCCAAAATCACCATTGAGAACTTCAACTGTAGTAAGGCCTGATGCAAACAGGTTACTATTATTTTAAATGTATAATTCTATTATCTATATTTGGTACCTTTTTTAATAGTTTCTTCATGTAAAATTTAAATATTGCTTATTTTAATATAACAGATTTTAGTGTAACTAAAGTAAAAAGTTTCAATCTGTGTATGTATTTTTCCGACTCTCCTTCAGCAGAAATATACATTTTTAATTAATTTTTATTAAAAGAATTATCCTGTTACTTTCTTGTAATATTAATTCACTGTACATAGTCTGTTAATATAATTATGCATTAATTTTCATAAGAGATTTGCTTTTATTATACATAGTATATATCGTTTATTTATATTTATTTTTTAATAATTATTTATTTATTGTATCTGAAATTAATCTATGTCGATATTATACATATATCAATGTTGAATTTATTTCTGTTATATTAAATACTACATAATATTTATAATTTATCTCATAATAGCTGAATCTTTTAAAACTGTATATTTGTATTGGAACAAGCCGTCTCCTCAGAGAAAATTCTTCACTGAGCAATCTATGAAGTATTATACTTAATTTTGTATCTGTTCAGATTAATTGAAATGTAAAAATAAGCATTTTATAGCATAATGCACTTTAAAAATTGAAAAATAGTGTTATTAAGCACTTTTATTTGAATTTGTTTACTTTAAATTATGCAAGAAGTTATAAAATTTCAATTATTATGTTTATTAATTTATGTATTGTATTTTTAGACAAGAAAATTTTGCTAAACGATTAGCTATGAAGGAGATGAATGCATCATTTCTTCCACGTGATGACCCTTCTTCTCAAGCATTAAGTGAAGTTACCAACATTCGACATTTTTCATTTCCAAAACCCAAGTTCAATGCTACAGTAGAATCATCTTTTGCTGATTCATCTCTCGGAATACTACAAATGGATAATTTTTCAGGTTAATCTTATTTTTAATTTTTGTTTTTTTATTTCTTTCTATAATGTTTAAAATTATTATTTAAATTATTGTATATTAGACTGTTAACATATTTGAAAATTTGTTAGTTTAATTTATATTGAAAAAGATAATGACTTATTTCAAATAAGTTAATATAAATTATTAATAATAATAATAATGGTGAATAATTTTAATGTCAAGAAAATTATCTTCTGTTTTAATTAAAATATGCTCATTTTGATGTTTTTTTAATGTTGCTTTTAACTCTGTTTTACATAAAATTAGTTCTAGCATTTGTACAATTTAAAGAAATATTATTTAGTGTGTATAAAGTTTGTTTTCTGTGTGGATGTATCAAAGTACAGTAGATAGTTGACTAAAGTCTTTATTTGAGAGAACGCATTTCTTTTTAATATGTGTTTGATTTATAAATAAGTTTCTATTAGTTTTACATCATTATGATTGGCGCAACAGCCCCATGAGAGGTCAAGGCAGTCTGACTTGACTCCGTGACTCTTACTTTTTTACGGGGTAGGGTTATCAGCCCTACGCCCAACAATTATGTTAGACCAGGACCTACAGTTTAAAGTGGATTCCGAACCACTACAAACATCCATGGCACTGCCGGGACTCAAACCAGAAACCTGTGGTACCGAGTGCCAGAGCGCTAGCCACTCGGCCATTCAGCCTCTATTAGTTTTACACCTTAGCAAAAGGAATTCAGTTCTTTCATATTAGAATAAATCAAGATATATTTTAACTTGAATCCAGTTATCTAATGGACAGGAATAACATTACTGATTGTGTTTTGAGGGGTATGTATTCCTTAAAAAGACTTTGGATTGTTATTCTAATGGATTTTCTTTTTTTTTTATTTACTGTTTCTTATCCTGTATTAATTTATTTATCTTGTCTTTAATTTCACTTTTCAAATGCTCTTTCTGGGCTTCGAGCTCTTGGGCAAATTAATATGAGAAGCATTCTATTGCAAACTAAGTTTTAGTTTCGTGTACCCCTAAATATAATTTGCCAGCTATTTATTGAGCACTCTATATAAAATTTACACCTATTTATATATATAGAAAAAAAAAAAACCTTGGTAATTCAAATATAAATTTGAAATAACAAAAAGGTAAATTTGATAACAAAAATAAATATAGAATGTAAAACCTGTACCATTAGAATACTCTAAAACAGCCAAAAATGCAATAAAATTGTTAGCTTGTTTTTTATGTTTTTCTGTGTTTTTTTTTTTTTTTAATGATGAAAAATAAAATTTTAAAAAAATGTTTTGTATTATACAATAATTTAAAAGCGTGAGTTCATTTGATTATAATTTTTGACTAGAGATTGTGACTAAATGTGTTTAATTAATTGTTGTTGTTTTTTGCTGATATTGTTTTAGTAAATTTAAATATCATATATAAAATGTTCCTTTAAAACTAGTTTGAATGTTTCCCTATCATGGATTTTTATACATTGCATTATTTATTACAGATTTAGAGACATCTCTACAGGGCTCCATTTTCACTAAAACTACAAATTACTCTAAAAAAATTGAAAGGGAATCAAAATCTCGTGTTTTAGAAGAAGAATTTTTAAAATTCAAGGTATTTTATTTCAAAATGATCAATTTAACAAAAATGTGTATGTTTTAAATTTCGGTGAAAAATTTCTCTAAATAAATCTATTTTTTAATGTTTAGGAAACAAATTCAAAAAATGTGAAAGAAACTGAATTAAATAATAGAAATTCTAGCCCCGATATTGAATATGATGGCATAAATACACCAGAACTAAATTTGGAATATGATGCACTTGCTGCTTTTCGAACTTCGTCTAGTAAGAAGAATTTTCTTTGTATACTTAACCTTATTTTTATCTATATATAAATATATTTTTTTTAAAATTAGATTTGTTATTAAATTTTTGTCTGCTTACAATTATGCTACTATATAATATTACCTAAATTACAATGATGCTTTATAAAATCCAAAAGTCTGTATATGAATGGAAATAGGATTAATTCATAAGCCATTTTAGTTAACTGGATTTTTTTTTTTTTCAGTATATGCCATTTTCTTATAAGAATTAAAAAGTAATTACGTAAAATAATAACTTTTAATTTAATAACTAATAAACTTTTAATTTGAAATCAGAATAATTTTTTATCAAATGTAAAAACATTTTTTTATGGTACTGTTATGATGCAGTCTTATTTTATGGGAATTCAAAATTAATAAAGATATGTATTAGACATTAACTATTAAAAGTGTTAAAATTCTCATTTCACAAATAAAAAAAAAATAATTTTAATATTAATATAAAATTGTATTTTTATTTTTAGCCTCTGCACCAAAAACTTCATTTGCAATTCCAAAGATGTCTTTAGATATAAAAGACTCTTGTTTTGAAAGAAGTTATATGGATGAAAACAATATTAATGATGATCTTGCTGAACAAAGTAAAGAAAGGTGATATATTGTTTAACTTACTTGTTTATAGCAATGATGAGAAGTCAGCCAAAAAGTGTTAGAATAATAGTAAAGTACAAAAAATAAATGTCCTGTAATTATTTTGTGTCCTAATGGATTTTTTAAAAAAATTTAACGATTATTGATTTCATATATCTAAAAATAATTAGTAGGTTTACCATTTTTTTACAGCTTTAAAAGTATAGTATTTGCACAAATTTAATATCCTTGTGTTTTAAGCTTTCTTATAAAATCTCTATCTTTCTCTCTTATGCCAGTGTCAATAAATTAATCAAAAATTTAAAAAAATCTTCATATAAAGCTCAAATTGTATCAAGTTTCTTCTCTTAGCATAGTTTTTCTTCCAGAATTCTCCCTATTTGAGAGTTTGAAAATTGCGCATTTTTACTCTATTTCTTCAATTGTCAGGTTTACTGATTAATGTTCTTTTGTAGTTATATATAAATATTTGAGTAATGATTCAAGTTATTGTACTTATTTCAATTTAATATCCATCATTGTAAAAGGAGGTTTTGCAACCTCTTTAAGAATGGGCTATTGATTTTAATTCTGTAAGGTGCATAATAAACATATTCCTTCAATGTTCTAATCTTTTCAACCTTTTTCTGCATATTGTCTTAAAATTGTATTAATTTTTAGGGTTTTTTTCACCTAAAGGGCTAAGCTACTTAATTAGGATGTAGTATTAACAATGTGCCTTTGCTTCAGGCCATAATGAATACATCGCAATGTATGAATTGTACATAGCATATATTTTATAAAATCCAGTTAAATCTTTTGTGGGAATGTCATCAAGTTCATCCAAATAAGAAAAATCTTCTGTACTAATAGTAATGTCGGAAGATCATTTCTTTCAACCTCATTGTAGTTTGGCAACCAATTGTGTAAAAAAATTAACAAATGACAAGTTAGACAGATTCAAACAGAGCATCATAATGGGGGAGAAAGGTATTTTTGGGGTTATTTTTATGGAAAATTTCTATTTCATGTAACTGGGTTCAAATTTTTCCTCTTGTATTTTGAATATTTTGTTTATTTTATGGTATTCTGAAATTTCTAAATACCTATTAAAATTCTTTTCTTTCAAAATTGTCTTGTGCTGTACATGTCTAACTAGCACTATTAACAGGTAATCGATTTGTCCATTTCTGCTTTTAAAATGTTAAAAACTGCAGCAGTCTTCATAATTGGTGGGGATTTTTACTCAATTTTTTGGACAAATTACAAGTGTATTTATTGCTTTGACCATTTAGTTACATTGCCAGTAAAAATTGTTGTTGTTTCATCTTTTCTAACTTTATATTAATTCAAAATCTTTTTGATTAGTTTTCAAATACTTCTGCTAAAATGCTGCATTTCTGTTTCTTCCATTACTAAAGGGCATGTGTTAACTTTTCATCAGCTAGAGATTGGACATTTTCTTGTATATAATGAATTCTTTAAGTATTGTAACTATCCACATTTAAAGTTTCCTTTAAGTTGTTTTTTAAGTAGTATTTTCTGATATTGCATCTTTCTAATGATACTCCAACAAAGAAAGCCTCTACATTTTATTCTTAAAAAGTTATAGATGAAAATAATATTAATTATACTCTATTTTGAACAACTAGTATGATAAACTCTTTTTAAATTCTTCTGTTGTCATTGAAATATAATTCTTTAAAAAAAAAAAAGTAGTGATTAGACATACTTAAATTTTATCTTTTTTTCAATATAGTATAATATCTAGGACTTTGAAGATTCGTCATTTTTTTATCATAGACTTATAAATATTTTGATTTTATGAATTAAATACTCTTATTGGACCACAATTAGCCTTTCTACCGTAAGCGCTGATTTTAGCATTACATAGTTTGCCTTCCATTTAAATTTTACATCTATAAACAAGTTTTTCCATCATTTTAATTCAAAATAGTCATACGAAGGCTTATCTTAAAAAGCGTTTGTTAAATTTTGTTTATTATGACTTTTTAAATGTTTCTGAAATAGGATAAAATTGTTTTAAAAGCTAATATAATATATTCGCATAAAATAAAACAAATTTAAATGTTAAACAAATTTAAATGTTTTTTAGAGGGCAAAATAAAGAAAGGAGGGAAAAAGAAACAAATAAAGGAAATGCGAAGTTTCTAGTCTTGTTAATAGCTGCACATATATTTTCTGCCATTCATTTTATTTTCTTAAACTTATTTTATGTCTTATATGAAAATTTTATGAATTATTTAAAAACGTTTTTGTGAATTAAGATTTTTTTTATATATCCATATTTTGTTTTAATATTCTAAAAAAGTGAAAACATTACATAATAGTCTAATACAATTTTTAATTTCTTCCAAGATTATGCTTTTGAGTTTATATTAAACTTCTTTTCTTCTAATGTATGAGATTATAAACTAACAGTGCACTCAGATTAACTATTTAAACTTTTTTTATTGTGTTTATATCTTGATGTTTTAATATTAATAAATAAGCCAAGAGAATTACTTATGATATTTATTGCATTATATTAACATAGGTTCTGTACTAATATTTGTAAATTGTTGTTTATATAAGAAAAAATATACCATATTTTTTACTTTTATATATTTATTTTAAAACATTTAATGTAAACAGCTTAAAATATGATAGTTTACAAAGTTATTTCCTGTTGCACACTTTTTTATTTGCATTTCCATATTTTAATTTAGTTTCAATGCAGAACCTACTATAAAGAACTCCAGAGTAACTCGTGATTCACTTTTTGAAGTAAGTATTTCTTATACTAATATTTCTAAATATTCTAATAGTTATTTTTATTGCATTTACAAATAGATTCCAGTTAGTGTTTTCTGTCTATTATACTAGTAATACTTATTTATATAAGAGTAGGAAGTTTATTGGATATCATATATGAAATATAAATAGAAAAATAGTTTAACATTATTTCATATTATTTACTTGTGATTATAATTATTCGTGATTATTATGGTGTGATTTTATGTTTAATTATTTAACATTTCCATTTTGTATTCTATACTTTCCAATTCTCCCTATTTATTCATGCGACTCTCAAATTTTTGCTCTTTCTCCCAAACTTCCTAATTGATTGTAAATCCCCTAAATTTTATGAATTGGACAATTCACTAAAAAAAAAATCTTTGTACAAAAAATAAATAGTATTTTGAAGAAAATCCCTAACGATGAAACAGGAAAATAATATCACATACACACAAAAAAAAGCAGTCTATAAATGTGAAATTATCTCATCTCAAAGCTTAGCATCCAGTTCTTGAAATGATGCATGATAATTTACAACAGAAGTAAAGAAAACTTTTTTACTCAGTCATGGCTGGTGGGATGTAGAAAAAAAAGGGCCAATTGTTTTCCTCGTTTCGAAACCGAAATAAACGTCTTCCCAAAATTGGCTCCTTTAGTGTGGGTTTTGTTTTGGATTAGTTGCTTTTCTTTGATGCATGTGTGATTTTAAGTTCAACAATGAGGGCTAAATATAAAAAAAACTATCCTACTCTGTTTAAAGTGGTATGCTAAGCAATTTTCTTACATAATTAAATCTAGGAAAGGTATTTCCTTTGCTTTTTGTTTCGATTGTGGTACTGACGTCAATAAAGCACATGGCAGAAGAGGAGATATAATTACAAATCCGCTAAACGTCTGTTGAGCATGGCGATTAAATGTAAATAATTAGTGCTTTATTTATGCTAGTGTTGAAGATAATAGGCATTCAGCATGAATAACTATTAACTTCATTTAATCAAACATAATTTACTGAATCAATTTTTTACTTTAATTTTGTTTCTTATAATTCATTTATTTTTAGTATAGATGGGCTTATTGTGTGAAATCCATATTTAACTTAAAATTCCATGTATCATAAGTCTCCTGAATTTTTCATTCACTAAAATTATTAGCTGGGCCAAATACTTAAATTTCTTTCTTGTGTAATGTTCAGGCATTTATAACTTAAACATGTATAATCACAATAACTAGTTTATTACAGTGTTTGTAAAAAAATTTCCAGTGCAAATTTTTACCTTTTCTTGGTGTTATTTTATAGACTTTTGATCCATCATACGATTCCATTTTCAAAGTTCTTATGCCAGATGGACGAGCATCAGATGATGATAAGGTTTCGAAGATATCTCATAATATGAAAGTCTGTTCTTTTCTGGATGATTCAACAAAGTTACAGTCTATACTTGAAAATCAAAGTTTAGCAGAACAAAATTTTCTTAAAAAGCTGGAAGAATTGAGTGTGGTAATTCTTTATTATTTGAATGAATTCTTTAAAAATAGTATGTTGTATATTTAATGAATTTACAGTATTTGCTTTCAAAATAATGAATCTTCATTAAGATATAATTTATTTAAATATTAATTGTGCAATGTAAAACCGAAAAAAATTAAGTAAAATAAATAAAATAAAATTTAAATTATTAATATCATGTAGATATTTATTGTAAATTAGAAAATTTTATATAAAAACAAAACAAAATTCAATGATAAACAATTGTTTTTCTTGTTTTTTTATTGTATATTTAATACTATGTAAAAAAATATTTAATCAATTATGCATTAAAAGTATTGGAATTGAAGAAATTTTTAAAGAAATTATTTCTGTTATAAAAATTATATGTTTGTTCACTTGAATCCTTTTACATAATGGGTATGTTTCGAAACATTATATAAATATAAAAATTTACTTACTTTTCATAGATTCCACTTTAAATAATTTGGAGATAAGATTTAGATGATTTAGAAAATGTTTATTATTATTATTAAACTAAGAACACAATTCTCAGTATTTTCTTGAATTACAGAGTTTTTCTATCTTTGATTTTGGTTGGTTGTGTAACAGTGAATTAATGATTTTTTCTTTTGTGTGTGTGTGTGTATATATTTTCGATTTACATATAAAAAAAATTGTGGTAAAGTTGGTTTAGGTTATTTTATGCATTTTTTTTAATATAATTTGAAAGTTTAAATGAGCATATTTTCGAACAGCTTTAGTTTTTCTAAATCTGTTATATATTTTTTATTACTGTTTTTATTTGTAATATATCTTATTTATGTTTTCACTGAATAACAAATTTACCTTTCATATTTTTGAAATAAAAAATGTTACTTTTTAGAATATTAACAGATATGGTAATTAATATTTTTTTTTAAAGAATCTTAAATTTTCCCTCAAACTAATTTGTGAGCTTATGACTTAAAAAATTGTAATTTTTTTTTTAAACTGAATTATATATATATATTTTTTACAGAGCTCTTCTATAAAATTTTGTCCTGAAGAAATGTCGGCTCGATCTACATCTTTTAGAACTCCATCACCTACAACTGTGAATATTCACCCAGAAGAAAGTGTTTCATTAAATGAAGAAATTCAAACTGAACCTAAATATCAATGGGGAAACAGTTTAGGGAGGGAAGATTTAACAAATGTAATGGTTGATTCTTTGTTTGTTGACAAAAGTTCGAAATTAAATGATAATGAAAGTCAACATTTTGATCCTGGTGAGTTACTGTACTTTAATTTCGTTAATTAAGGATTTCTAAATGTTTTGTGTTTTGCTTGATATTTATATTTACAAAGTAGTAAGTCTGAAACTTTGTAAGATTACATTTATGATTTATATAGATGACACATTCAATGGGAAAAGTTTTTGAATTGGTTTATAATCTTATAAAGTGATCATGTAATTATTTATTAATTAGAGGCTGTTACCATAGAAGAAGTAAAATTTGATCTTTAAATTAATTTAGTAATTTTGTATACATCTTAGATCTTTAAAACTTTTCTATTTCTAATTTTTTTCAATTTAGGGATGAACAATCAGATTAACTGCCTCTAAATAATTTTTATGGTAAATAATGAATCTTTTTCAGCTTGATGTAATGCAACTTGTAATATTAATTGAGAATACATGTAAACGGGTTATATCTTATTAATTGCATTAAAAATATTTTTTCATCTATAAATATTGTTCCTCTTTTAAAGAATAAGTACTGTTATTTTGTGTTTATAATCTACCGATTATATGTTTATAAGTTAGTATATACTATATGTTTTTTCTTACTTGAAGTTCTATAAAAATTTTATAAAACTGTTTCTTGAAAATGGTTTTTGTGTACAAAAACTGGGAAAATTTTGAGATAAATTTATAATGGGAGGGAACATGACATTTGTAAAATTAGACAAATGCAACATAAATCATACATTAATGAATGAAAAGGTCCCAATGAAGATATAGATAAGAATTTTTAATTCTTTAAAGAAAGCATAATTAGTGATTAATTGTAATACAGATGAAGATTTCCATTTCTAGCAAATATCAAAATTACAAAATGTCAGTAAAATGTTGTCTTGTCCTTTCTGATTATTCATGTCTTCTTTTCAGTTTCCATTATCTCAAATTTATAAATTTTTTTAATAAAATGTATAATATTTTTTATAAAATTGTAATAGCAAAAATGCAAAACTGAAATTTTTTTGGTCAGCTTTATGTCAAAAGTATAAAAAGCAGAAAATGTCTAGTATTTGGTAATGTAAACAATTGGTGCAAATCACCTACAGATGATACAAGATCTTTGAAGATTATTTTATAATTATTAATCCATTTGCTTCCAAGTCTATGTTAGGCAGAAATGTTAATTTTCATAACAATTTGGTATATTGTTATGAAAATTAAAGGGTTAATTTTTGGTTAATCTGTTGGATTCATATCTTTGCATTAAATAATTAAAATAAAAAATGTTTTCTTATAAATAATAATTTTTAAATATAAAAAGGGAATTTTATTTTAAAGATTATTTTCTAGGTATTAATAAACAGTTTATTTTACAAAAATATGATTTTTTTTTTTTTTTCCTAATTATTAAGCAACACTTGAAATATATTTTAACATTTTGCGAGGACTGTTTGTTAAGTTAATCCCTAATTTTTGTTATATTTGAATGTGATTGTATTTTAATCATTTTAAAAAATTAAGAAACAAAAAATCCTACAGAATATAAAATTAGACTGCATAATTATCCTATTAATTGAAAAATTATTTATTTAAATTTTATAGTTTTTTTTTTTTCTTTTTAATTATTACTATTTTTAAATGAACAGTGAGATTTTCCTTGTATCTGAAGACTCTATGACAAGTTAAATATCTCATTATTAGATTTTGACCCAAATGTAGTATCTTCAGTTTTAAATGCAAGTTCATTCAGTTTTGCAAGTTTCCTATACTTTCAATGAATGTTTGAAAAGTCCTTAATTTTACCTGTTATATTACCGAACACAACTTGGCATTGATTTCATGAGTGTTTAATGTCTTGTAGGGACTGTGATTTCAGATCAATTCAAATGGGATTTAACTGAATTTTACATATTTATATTATAATATTTTGTTATTTTTAAATACCAAATATGTTTCATACTTTTGTTTGAATCATAAAATATTTTTCTATGGAGTTCATCATATGAGTAATAGTCTATTTCTTGAATTAGCCATCTTTTCCATAAAAGTTGTATATTTCAGCTGAACTTAATTTTTTTTTTATTTATTATGGTAACCCAAATAGTTTTCCTCTTCTAGTTGTATTTCACCATTTATTTTTTATTTATTATTTATTTTTTGTATTTTATTATTTTTTTTCCCTGAATATTCTAATGACCTTTATTTTGTCATTTAAACTGGAAGTTTTCTTAAACATTTTTCTGTTCTGAAATATTTTTTTCTTTTTAGACATTATATGTGACTAGATATAAAAATTTAAAAATGAGAAATATTCTGGAATATGTCAAAATCTATAATAAGTTAGAAAGGGATGTCACACGCTGTAACAATTATTGCACAGTGCTGAAAAATCAATGGTTTTTTAAAATAATTTGATGCAGCAATGCATATATGATGAATGTATCAATGCTTATAATAGAGTTTAATAACAATTTTTTTGATAAATATAAATTTTCATTAGCTATTAGTGGAATTATTTATTATTTGAGTACCACCCTTATAAAGAAATAAAAGTGATCTTTTTATTTGAAAAATAAATCTATGCTATTGAAAGTTTTATTCAATGATTAGATTTACGTATAAGTGTTAAATGTATGTTCCAAGATTCCTTTAAGGTTAAAGGAAATTTGAATTCATTATTTTTTGAAACTTCCATATCTAAATCATCTGTTATGTTATTTTTTACTTAGTTGAAATCATCTAATTTACAATTAAAATTTTTTGTTGATAAGATACATGCAAGATTTCTAAAATTATTATAAATGTCCCTTATTAGTATCCTAATTGTTCTTGTTTTTGAAATATGTAATTTTAGATTGTTAATACAATTATATAATTTTTCCCCCTTTTTGTTTTTAAGATTCATTGGAATGTTCTGAAAAAATTAAGACTTTTTCTATGCCCGAGGAAAATGCTGCAACTTCATGTTTTGCCATTGACCCATCATTTCAATGTGATCTTAATTATATGGATACCTCCCAATTCATTACAAGTAATGGCTTTGAACAAACTAACTTGGATATTTCAGATTCTGAATTTATGTCTAAAGGTAATTTATTTTTGAAAATTTTGCTTATTTATAAAATTTTGTTTAAATGTTAAAAACTATATTGCTAAATGTTATATTCTTAATTAAATGAGTTATTTACCTTATTAAATTCCAGATAAAGCTCTTGAAATATTTGAAAAAGATGAAGAAATTCTTAAGGAAGAACATAAGTTTGAAGTATTTTTTCTTTAATTTTTCATTTATATTAATGTGTTATATTTTAATTCTGAAAATAGAGAAAGAAAAAAAAAAATTTCAACTGCAGAAAAATGATGATAAAAATTTTTTTTGTTCAGCACTTAATGCTTTAAAAATTTAATTTTTAATTTTTTTTTATTTTATTCAATATTGTAGTTAAAATATCTAGAACATTAAGTATTGGTTATTTAACATGAACTGTTTCTATATTTGTATTAAAACTGACTAAAGAACTAGAAAATTATTGATATAGATGCTTTGAGAAATATTTTTTAAATGTATTTTTTATATGCATAAAGCTGAAATATAATTTTAGAATTTGCTAAATATAAAGAAATAAGAAAAAAAAATTTTTTTTTAAATTTCATTTCTACTTATCTAATACTTTCTTTTATGTATACATGTTTTAACATATTTTTCATTGGAAGCTTTAATTGAGCATCTTCAATCCTTGCAATAATTTAATTTCATAATGCAAGAATATATGCAATACCAAAAACTAGTTTTTTAAAAACTGTTATAAATCTAATTTATTATATTATTTTAATTATCTCTGTAAAAATTACCTTAAGCAATTATCTGATTTAATTGATTGTGATTTTTAAAAAGAATATCAAACTTTAAAAAAAATCACTTTTTTTTTTCAAGAAAATGAGAAAATTGATTTTTTTATAGGATTAAAGCCCATTTTTAAATTGAAAAGTTAAATTTTTCTTCAAAATAATAAATTTATATTCACTATACATTACAAGAAAATTATAATATTTGGTATTCAAAATTTTATTAGTTTTCCTTTTATATTTTAGGCTGGAAATGACTCTAAAGGAAGTACCATTAGTGTTTTTTCTCCTCCTGGGCAAACTAATATTCCTGCTCCCTCTTGGTTTTTAGAGCTTTGTGATGATAAATTGAAAAATTCTGGACATTGTGTTTCTATTGGCACACTCATTAGTGCACGAACAGAAAACCTTGGAAGACTTTCTCAAGATTCAAAGCGGGAGCGTGTATGTTTGTTAGGACTTTTACATAATTAATTTTTAATTTATCTAACGGCAAATTCATTTTTATTATTTTATAAATAAAATATGAGCTGAATGTTTTTTTCATTTTAGCCTTTTTTTGGTATTGATGTATCAACTCCTGTTCGTCACATTTCTGATGAATCATCCGTTTTTGGATACAATGAGTCAACCTTTGAGGCTTCGAATGATAAAAGTGATGAGGAAAGCTTTGTGACTCTGTCTTTAGCGTCAGAATCAAAATTTGAGAAAGGTAATACGAAATGTTTTTTTCCTGTTACTGCTTTGATTTTTGTAATTTCTATTTTTGCCAGCATACAAAACATTTTTTTTAAAGAAAATGTTTTGTATAAATATCTGTAAAATGTAATGTAAAATATCTGTTGATTTTAATTATGAATTCATTGTTTATCAAATATAAAATATTAATAATGAATCTATCTACAAATGAGTATTAATCAAAACTTATGAATTCACTTGCAGTTCTAATTCAGGATAAAAATCTTCCTTCAACAAATATCGTTTTATAAGTATGATGAATTACTATTGTCACTTTAATTGATTTAACAGTACTTTTACATATATTGTAAAGAACAACAAAAAAAAATCACATAAAATTGAAAAAATTTTTATTAGAAATGGGAAGGAGGGCAGTGTATCAGCACATACATTCTACTTTTTTAGTGAATATGTATCTTTTTATTCTGTTATTAATTTGTTTTAATTTATATTTATTTATAAATATGTATTTATTATATATAATTTTATATTTAATTTAAAGCCTTCAAAGCTATAAAAAATGTAACATTTTATAGTGTGCATTAATATTGATTTATTTTACTGTACTGATGCATATCTGAAATTATTTTGATAAATAATTTGTTAAATTCTAGTGATAGTTTTTAAAGTGTTTTTGCAAATTACGGAAGAGGTGGGAGAGATTTATAATGCATAACTAAATTTTAAATTGTTCCAGAATTAGTTTTAATTAATAGGTAATTTCGCATTTGTCAAAAAAAAAATATCTTCAACTATCAGTAATATTTATTATCTTCATCTGTCGATACTCAAAATTAAATTTAAAAAATTAAACTGATTTAAAATATGACAGTAAATTTTACTTATTATTTTAGCCATTTGACTACAAGAATTTGTAAGTGTGCCTATAGTTCATATTGTTCACCATTTAATTTTTTCAGACCATGGAAATGAAGAGAGTGCATTAAGCAGTATGCTAGGCCAAGATTACCAAAATAGAAATGAATCGGAAATCCTTCATAGAAGTGATCTTTCACGATTTTTATCTGATATATCTACTTCTCAACCTCAAGCGTTGGCTGATAGAATATTACATGCTGCATTTAACAAAGTCAAATCAAGTAATAAAATCAGACATGAAGAGCAGAATGCTACTGATTTATACTCTGAATATTCGTCTGTTAACTATAAAGATTCCAATAAAACATCTAGCACCTTAGCAGCATCTGCATTAAGCAAAAATAAACATTTACAAGAAACAGCCATGTCTAATATTAAAGAACATGATGTCTTAGTGTCCAGCTCAATGAATATCTCCTCTGCTGATTCATCCAGCACCAAAATGGTGGAAAAAGATTCAAAATCATATGCATGTGCTAACTGCTCAGCTCAAAAGATGCAGTGTTTAAATAGTAGACCTGTTTCATCTTGCTCAGGTTCTTGTGCCAATTCTGCAACATTTCAAAATGCACTTCAGCCACAACACAATTGCATGAAGTATTTTGGTTCTCAAGAAATATGTCATCAAAATCTACTACCACATGGAGCATTGCAGCAATGCGGAAATTTTTTTCACAATAAGCAGTTTTATAATCGTATTCCAGATCCATTGCCAACTCAGGCACTTTCTATTGTAGTCCCACAATCAATGTCTCAAGGACCAATGACAGGCTGTGTCCCAATGACGTTTTCTGGACAAGGTAAGACTTTTTAAAATTAGAACTTTATATGTAAAACACTTCTTCTTAAACTGTAGGATTCAACCCACAATCAGAGGTTGGAGTCCAGCATTTTCGAAGAACCAGAGCTGGGAGACCTTTCTTAACACTGAAGCTTAAAAAGCTCTCTGGATCCACAATGAAAAATTTTGTAGAGTTATTATATTATTAAGAACAAATAAGATTTAAAATATTATAAATATAGTATCTTTGAGCTTAGAATATATTTTCTCCTATTTGTCTTAAGCTATTCTATATAATAGTTTGGTGCCTGTTAATTTGATAAGTTATTTCTATGTGATATGTATATGTTTTTTATGAACAAATTTAGAATTGATAGATATATCTTTTAAGTTAGTGCAAGTATTACATCTTTAAAATTGTTAATGCAAATCTTTGTTAATTTGATTTTACACAAACTTCAAAATCTTTCGTATAAGTTTAATAAAAGTCATTGAGTTTATTTCATAAATTCTTCTAAATCCACAATAAATATCATAGTACATAAAAAGTGAGGAGTTGGGGGGTTCGTAGTCAATAAAAAATTTAAATTGTGAATTGGAAAAATTTTAGCCAATTCCCCATCCCTGCCTATAATAGGATGTTTGTTGAAATGTGAGCTGAATACATTCTCTAAAAAAGCACTATGGTAAATTGATTGTCATTTATAATACATGAATAATTATACTATAATTTGAAATACATAGCCGCCACAGTTGGATTAATTTTAAAAGTAACAAAACATATCAAATATCTTTGTTATTAAATTTTAAAAATTTCACATCTAAAGCTTAATACATATTTTCCATTAATAATACATTATTAATTATAAAGTAATTGCAATTCTTTTATTTTGCCAAGGAATTTTTTTATAGTGTAATAATTATTGCATTTAAAAACTGATCAAACTGCAAAATGTATTATAATAATTTAATACATTTTATAGTTTGATTTATTTTTCGTTTAGTGTTTATCTGTGGCTTTGCGTATGAGTGTTTCGTTGATGTTTTCATTAATTTCATTTCATTTCATTCACTCATTTTTTAAAATAGACTTTCAGGATATCATTACTCTTATGAATAACAAATTAAAAACATTTTTTTTTATTAGCAAACACCGATATTTTACATTCATTAAGGTAAATTAAAAGATGTTTTGTAATATCATTCAAGGAAAAAAAAAAAACGCTTATCAGCAGCATTAACTTAATTAAAAATTGTTGATATTATTAAATATGATATTTCTAACTTTTATCCATCTCTTTTAAATTATATATTGTCATTTCAGAAATTTTTTTATGTTTATCTATTCCTGGTAGGTATATTTAAATGAAGGGTATGTATATATATATATATATGTGTGTATATAAAAAATAAAAATTTAATAATATATTAAAAATCTTAGTTATAATTGTTAAAATTTGAATTAGAAATTTTAAATTTTATTAAGAGAAATAGTACATAAAAACATAACTATAGAATTTCTCATTTATATTTGTTTGATTTAAAATAATTATATAAGTACCCAACTTTTATAGTGTTAATAATACACTATTTTGTTAATATTGTGTAAATTGTTTCATTATAAAATTAGCTAAGATTTTCAGAAGTTCACAGGCATAACTTTTTTTTTTTTTGCATTGTAATCGTGAAATGTTTTATTTTAGGTCCAGTATCTTATTCTTATCCTGCTTTACAAGGGCCTAATGAATTATATTTCCCAGAAAAAATTTGTGTGGGTGATTCTCAAAGTATAACCTTGACTGTTCAAAATCTTCATAATATGCAATTCTTTTATCAGGTGTCTTATGTTTCTGCTTTTATTAATAATGAATCTGTTTCTATTGAAATGGCTGGTGTTCATTTTCCTTCTATACTTCCCCGTAATGCTGGCAGTACAACAGATATTCAGGTAAATATTTATTTTTAGTAAAATAGGTTAAAAGCATTTATAGTCATCTAAAATTCTTTTATTTGCATCACAGTATTTATCAGTAAAAAATTTTGAGTCCTTTGATTTCTTTTTTGTAGAAAATATTATTTAATTCTTGTTTTCCACTAGTATTACTTAATTTTATTTAATTAGATTTAGAAATTCACATTATATTGTGCTAAATATTACCATAGCTAGAGCAGAATTATCTTAAAATGCATAATATATTTATAACTGGATTTTATCTGAAGATAGTTTGGTATAGATTAAACACATTGTGAATTTTATTAAAATTTTGAAATTTTTTCTGCTTATAGATCTAATGCATAAATATAATAGTAAAATAAATCGTTTAATTTTAGTTTGTTTTTATCACTTAAAATGAGAAAAAAATTTAGTCATATTTAATGATGTTAAGATTAATATTAATTCTGAATTATCAATATGAATTGTAATCTGGAGGACTATTAAAATTATATTGTTAAATTATTAATAAATTATTCAATTATTGAAAACCAAGTTTTAATATTAAAGTACAGTTATTAAAAAAAAAAAAACTGATAATTTACACTAGTAAACTTTCATATACAATTGGAAACAATTGTCAAGGGAAAATTATAGCTACATAAATCTTATTAATTTTAACTATAATATTTCATTTGTGCATTAAGTGCATTACCTATGTATGTGTAAGATTTTAGGACAAATCTCAGATAACAGTTAAAATGTTTCATGTCTTTATGTATCTCGGCTATTGTTTCTTAATTGGTCATTACAAAAATGTGATTATTTTATGATTTACTAAAATTGTAAATTTTGTGTATTAATCAAAATAAATTGTGGTGGGCTAGATTGATAGTGCTCGCAGGCCATAGTTTGAAGACCCCTGGTTTAGTTGATAGTAAAGATATTGATGATTTTTTAAATATTACATGCAAATATAAATCTTTTGTAATGTTTTTTTTTATTATTATTATTATTTCAGATTACATTGACACCAAAATATGAAGGAAAAATTATCGTCACACTTCAGATCGTTGCATGCTTTAATCCGTCAGAGCTAACTACAACAAACGGTGGCAATTCGTCTTTGAAAACTAAAATCCAGTATGAGTCATTGAAGCCTTCCATTTCCATTTCTAGCCATGGGGAACAAAATTTAGACTTTGGAACAATTATTGCTGGTAGTTGTATTACAGAATTTATTAAGATAACTAATGAATGTGAAGCTGTAGTTCCCTTATGTGTAAATTTATCTGGTGTAAGTATAGTGATTTTAGTTCTTTATTTGATGTCTATTTTTCCTTTGTGTTTTATGTAGTGCATATGAACCAATTTTTTTAATTTATTAGGAAAATTTCTGGATTTTTTTAGAATTTTTCCATTTTTAATTTAAAGAAAACAAAAATTTCTAAACTATCCTGATTGTAAATTTATCTTCCTTATTTCAAAAACAGATAAGGAGTACTTCTGTCTTAATATCCATATAAAAATAAGCTGTAAATAAATTATAAATGTAAATAGCCATGAATTTTACTGTACAAAATGTTTTGCTGAAGATTTTATTTTTCTTATTTTTTTTAAATTACTTTTGCTCAATTTTTCTACTTGCATATTTATCTGTTTTCTTTTCTTTTATTTTTAAAGTAAATATTAACATTGATATCAGAAGTTGAACTTCAGATTTTTGAGGTTCAAAAATTGACACTCGCAGTATTGCAAATCAATGTTATGATTATATGTTGTTAAAATAAGTGTATAATTTATTGCCATCGAAAGATAATTATAAGTATAATTATAACAGTATATTTTTTGTCAATATCATGAAAATATTTTATCTTGAAATATACTTTTAATTCAAAAAGTTAATTACAAAATGGGAAAATAATTTTTTTTTTTATTGGAAGGATTTTAAAGATAATCATATTTCTTTTGGATTAAATCAAATGAAACATTTAAATTTTCCTGCATCTACTGGATTGAAAATCCTATCACCCAAAGCAATACTGTGTCGATTACCTTGCTCCAGAAGTGAATCGGCTAGATCATCTCTTGAATTCCCTTTGTTATTTGAAGCTGGTAAGATTTTAATTATAAATATATATTATTTTAATGTAATCATATTAGGCAGGCTAGTTTGTTTCAGGATAATTTTAAGTAATTTTTAATGATTAAAATAAAAGAATTAGCATTGTAGTTTTGATCACATAGACATTATGTATATATACTACACAGAAGAGTTATGTTGGTTAGAAACGAGCAGATCTTTTAGAATGGATCTGATAGTAGAACTAAAGATCCAAAACAAAATAACTGTTCATCAGTCATTTTTTTTTTATCTGTAGGCAAATAGTACACATCAGAAAGAACTGACCTGAAAGATTTTGTTCATTTTCAACCAACAGACTACAAACAAGGGAAACAAATCTGATAATCTGTATCATTTTCTACCAATAGACAAATAGTAGTCATAGGAAACGAGACTAAAGGATGTTTTCAGATCATTTTTTTTTTTTTTTTTTACAATTGAGATGCATCTATATTAATAAAGGAATCTGTTCATCCATTTTGTATTTAGTACACTGTCACATTTTGGTTTCCATGGATCAATCTTTAGAATAGTGTTTTTTAATCTTTTGTTTTGTGCCATATTTAACTAATGAATAAATTTTTTTAATATTTTTAAACTGTGGTGATTGAGAGATCTAAAAAAAAGTATAATTTTGATTATTTATATGTTAATACAAATCATTGTAATAAAATAATAAAGTCTGAACAAAAATTATTTATATTTAATATTAAACAATAGAAGATAAATGGAAAAATGTACAAATATTTGATAACATCCGAAATAGATATTTGTAGAGTAATTTAGTTTTTAAATTCTATTTTATTATGTTTCTACTTTTGTGATTTAAAAAAAAAAAATACTAAATCTGATGGAAGAGGTATATGATTTGAACAAGTTGCATACTATAAAAATGGATGAACAAGGAATAGATCAAGGATTTAGTAGAATCGTCAATTTCCAAATTTGTTTTATTATTTTAAGTAATTAATAATTTTCAATTAATATACATAAAATAATAATTGATATATTTGATTTAATTTTATTTATTTTCTCCTTTTTTTACGTAGATCTTCGAATATATGAGCATTTTAAAGATTTTTTTATTAGAACTGAAATTAATGATTTTCTTTTTATGAGCATCACCATTAAAAATTGGATAGAATTGTCATACTATTCTAAAATCCAAATATATTAATAATTAGTATTCATTATTTGTTATTGTTTTATATTAATGCAAAGTAATCATAAATAATGACTTATGATAAAATGATTGTAATTAATATATGGAAATTTTTTAATTAAAGAAAAATAATTTAACCAAAAATATCATTCAGTTATAATGTTTAAGGTTAATACATAATGAAATTTATAAGCATTATTGATCTTTGATATCTATTGAGGAATCTAAAATTACCATTATTAATAGATGTTAGAATATTTGAAATTATTTAACCATTAAAAGTTAAAAAAATTTAATGACATTAAGTTTTTTAATTACATATATTTTCTTTACATAGGCAATAACAACTGTGATGTAAATTTTACTGTAACAGCAGCCATTCAAACAACAACTTTCAATGAACCATTAGAATTCTTAAGAGTTTCAGCAACTGTAGGAAAAGCAGAACTTGTTCTAACAGATGTCACACAAGTATTATTTCTTTTTATTTTATTGTTGCTACATATATTTATAATTATTAGTTTTATAACTATTCATTCTTTAATTTAATTATTTAAAACTAAACTAGAAAATTGAATATTTCTGTTCTAGAATCGTTTGCTGTTGTGTACCGAGATGGGTTCTGTTTGTCATCGAAATGCGACTGTCAAAAACCAATGTTCTTTCCCTGTTGTGTATGATCTTATGATTGTTGATGATGATACCAATTCTTTTTCTGTTTCACCTGCCTCTCTAAACCTACAGCCATTGCAAACTTCTACTGTAACAATATCATTCACTCCAAACTCAACTCTAGTTGTTAAAAGGTAATCTGATAAAAGTATATACAGGACTTGATATATGAGCCACTAGCTATCATACCATTCATAGAAACTGAATAAATTTTGGTTTATGGTAATTTGAGATATGCGCTCAAGAATATGAAAATCAACAGTTAAACTCTAGCAGTTAGTATTATAATGATAAAATTTCAAACAGCAACACTACATTTTTTATTAGAATGTGATCTCCGTTACGAAAAATCATAAATAGTGTTGGAATGCTATCTGTAGTACGAAAGCAGACTAAGAAGAAATGAAAAAGCAACTGTGGTACTCGCCATAGCATGACTTTGATCCCAGCCTACTCTAAGTTTCCATGGCCGCCAAGGTCAAACAATCTTACAGGCTTGTGGGGATACCTGAAATTCAAATTGTATCTATCTACAAAATGGAAGTGAAGGAATTTTATTGATCTGGAAATTCGTGAAAATATCTAAAAATCAGGGGAAAATTGCTACATTTCGTGCAAGCACACACACGATCATCGATTTTGTAGCCAAACAAGCATGGCAACTCGAATCGTTACTCATTTTATGGCAATCTTTTGTCCGGTTTTTAATGAAAGGCTGCTCATTTTATGATTTATCTCATTTTTAAATGTGTCTGACTATTGTGTGTATTTGGTTTTACTTGTTTTATGCTTGAGCTCGTGCAATTTAAATTCATGCATCGCTTAATTACTTAAGTCATTTTAGAAAGGTCTTTAATAAAATATTAATAATATTAATCTTATTAATTATTGTTATCAATTATTCATTGTGTATTAAGCTTAACCTAATTTCGCAATCCTTTATCTTCTGCGATGATTGGTATTTATTATTTATGTATATTACTAAAAATTAAATCTAATGTATTATTATTGATAAATATTTTAAGTATATTCGCTGTAAATTATTTATCTGTATCCTTTAGCATAAGCATTGAATGTATACTTTTGTTATTTGTGTGTTTAATTGCTAATTCGGTTTTCCGTTTTATATGTACGTAGAGGGAAAAAAAGTGAAATTCAATGGTACTGTATCACCTTTAAGAAACACATTCGAGGATAATTGTTCGACATTTCATGACATATTCCTTTTTGTGAGTTTCTAAAAAAAGAAGAAAATTATTGAAATAAATCTTGCAAACCCTCTTAATTAATCTCAATAAAAATAATTTTAATGAAATAATTTATCTGTATTATTTTAGTAAGAATGGTTATCTTGCAGTATTTCGGGGATTTACTGTAATTATTGTTTTATTTTTTAAAAGTGAATTTCATAAAAATTTGTATTTTTCAAAACAGGTAAGAGTATTTTTAATGACTTATATTGCACACATACAATGATTCTGATTAGGGAGAGTGTTGGGAATCATATTTAGTAGCCGTAAGTCAGTAAAATGTTGTAAGTATAGTCAGGGAAATTTTTTCACAGTTTCTGTAACCACTGATTTAATCCACAAATTATATTTGTTTTGAAAATGCCACCAGTTATCAGGTTAACTCTTGGTATGATATGTACTTCAGTGTTATTCACCATCTGTCGCATGCAAAGTGTCATTGTGTGTGAAGGAGGTCACGTCAAAAATGTTTTGCTTCTCTGCCCTTATTGGTTATTTTCACTTTTCTTCTTAATCTGCCTAGACGACGCGTCGGCGATTTTTGTGCTGCAGATACTGTTTGAATGCTATTTTTGGTTTTTTACTATGGAGATCACATTCCAATAATAATAAAAAAGTTGGTGTTGCCATTTGAAGTTTTCGAAATTTTGTCATTATAGCCGTAACTCTTAAAGTTTAACTGTTTTTCATATGAATCTTGAGCACCTACCTCAAAATACTTTTAAACCAAAATTTTGTTCAATTTCATTGAACACTATGATAGTTAGTGGTTCATATATCAAAAGTTTTTTTTTTATAAGTAACCAGTATATGTATTTATTATGTGTATAATCTATTTAAGTGAATTTCTATTCTGATCTTGTAAAAGATTTTTAAATATTAGCAATTATCATTTGGGGTGTGAAGCATTTTAGATAATTATCAAATGCTTTGAAATATATATTTTTGGGTAAAAATGTTTGTAGACTTTTAAATTTAAATTGGAAATTGGTGATAAAATTTACATTTATCCATTGAAATTACTGTTGTCTTTCTTTGAACTTTTAAGTGGAATGAATCATTTGCTAATAGTTGTTGCTGTTCTTGAAAAATTATGAATAAAAGTATCCTGTCTGTAATCTATGGGTTTTATATTCAAAAGCCTTAGAATATCATAGTGTTGATTACAGGCCGCTGCATATAATCACATATTTTTTTGAAAGTGCCATTTATAATAAATTCTATAAAACTGTAACTTAACAGTACTATTTGAGAATAAAGATTGATGGAACTTTGTGTGAGAAAAATAAACAATCTACTAAACATTAAAAAAAAAAAGTTTTGGATGATTAAAGGTGCTGGACTTTTTATAAAAGTTAGCAAAATATGATAAGTGAATAATAAAAAAGGACTGAAATAAAGTTATAAATAAAAATTAAAAGCGCTAATTAATAATTTGTTGTGATACTGGTCAAGATTTTCATCTCTGTAGCAAATATAAAGGTTATGAATCACCAAAATTAATATTGTCTCTTATGTTTTCACCATAGTTCTTAAACCCGTCTTCTTTAAGATTTCTATTATTTCAAAATTGTAATATATTTTTTTACATATAATTGTAGCAACAAAACTGCTGTTTAAAATTGAAAAAAGTTTTATCAGCTTTGTGCCTTGAATCAAAAAACAAAATTTAATTGTTATATTATGCATCAAGAACAGGCATGAACAGCTCACAAATTATATGCTTGTTCAAGTTATACATGAACTTTTATTACTTCATGCTAAAAATTGTGCCTGCAGATTACAAGAAATTGTTATTTCTTAATTTTATGGGAAGGGAATTAAATTGTTAATTATTAAATTTATAGTAAAATGAAAAGAATAAATCTTTGTTGTTTATGTTTTTTTTTTTTTTTTTTTTTTTTTTTTTTTTTTTTTTTTTCCAGTAATCTTCAAGCTGCTGCACAACCAAATGGCAAAGAATTTACCTTAATAGAATTAATTGGAAATGGCAAACCATCTGTCTCTGATGCAAGATACTCAAGAAATTTTCCTAGTAATGTTTCAAAGCAGATATCTAAAGAAGCTAAAGCAATTTCTCGTAATTCCAGTATTATTGAATGTAATAAAAAATATTTATATTGGGGTGGAATTGATATTGGAAATACTGCGTAAGTCATTCTGTATTACTTAAAGTATTACTAAATGTAATTATTGTTTTGAGTTAAAATAATATCTTAAAGTGTCATTAAATCAGGAAAATTTATTGAACAAAGGTTTTCTAATTTCTCTCAAAACATAAGAGTTTTTCAATTTTTGTTTGCCTTTTCCTTAATTTTATCGATTTCTTAAAGAATGTATTGTTTTTTTTTATCTGAAACTAGTGATTATTTTTTTGAGTACTCAAATAACATTGTCTATATAAAATATTTAAATAATTTTTCTCTAAACAATAAAAAAAATAATATTTTATAAGAAATTATATTGAAAAAATATGCTTTAAAATTTTGAAAGATGTATTATTGTTATTGAAATTAAATATTGCTACTGAAAATGCATTAATCACACTTAAAATATCTTTAATTTTCTTAACTGCTCAAAATAAGTTATATTTTTATTCCATATAAGTAAGTAATCTCTCAACAAATGAATAATGGTCATTTATCTATCAATATGAAATGGCAAGGAACTATCTATCGAAAATTTAAATTTATAGAAAAATGCCTATATCTAACTGAATTATCAACTGTGGCACATGCTGTAACAATTATTTATAATGTGATTATCATGTTCATACAAGAAATCAAATATATATGTGAACAATATGCATGTAACAAAAGCAGAAAGAAATTCCATAATAACTATACAAGTTATAAGCTTATATTTTGTGCAAACACTTGTTCTTTATATAGGTATAATAAGATCACTAGAATAATTATATTGTAATTATAATAGAGTTTGATTGTAATTGTTGGTATCTTATCTGATGTATTTACTAATAAGTCTAAATAATGTTTTATCTTTTTTTGAATATTTAAACTATATTTATGATTATTATATTTAATAGTTAAAATTGTTTTCTTACTTTTTAATTCCTATATTATAAATCTTATATCAAGTTGTATTTTGTTTATTTATATTTCTTGTTATTAATATATTATGAACAAAATAAAATCAATAATTATAGATTTATATATTCAATAATTATAGATTTTAATAACTTCTTCAATTTATTTTAGGATAAAGAATTTTTGCCTAAGGAATTGCTCAAATAAAAATTTGCAAGCAAAGCTATTTATTAAAGAGAAATCCCAAAGATCTTTTAAAGTAATTCAATTTATATAAGTTTTAAAGTTTTTACTTATCTGTATTGTTTAAAAAAATTATGCATTTTTAAAGAAAATGTTATTTTTTATGTGCATAATTTATATTCTATTTCATGTTTGAATTATTAATTAAATATACACAGAATTATAATTTTAAAATTATTTTCATATAAACAATATTGTCATTATAAGGATTTAATTATTGAATGTTGTAAAATAGGGACTGACAAAATTAAGTTTTAAATAAGTACTGTAGAATTTTAAAATTTAAATTTTATTCAATTTTTGTTTTTTATAAAATTGCAATTAAAAATGCATTCAATATTTGATTAATCTTTTCAAAACATATGTTAAATACTATGTCTTTTAAAAATTTTGCATATGATTTTCATTTTCAGTTGTTGGACGATAAGAATGAACAATTAACTACTTTGGTTTTGGATTTAACTTCTTATGAACAAAAAAATATTAATGTAGCTTTTACACCTGCAAGAGTTGCTCCATCTTCTGGTTTTCTGGCAATAAAACCAATTGTGGAGGGTGAACAGAAAATTTTTTCGGTATTAAATTTTTTTATCTTTAAAACTAGTTTAAGGGAATTTTTTTTTATAATTTAAAAAGATTGCGTTTTATCTTTCTCTATATTTTTCATTCAGTTAGCAAAATAATACGTATGGTATTATATTATTCTTCCATAATAGTATTTTGAATAATTTTATTTTTTGTTTAAAATTGTCTTTAAAACTTAAATTTCTTTTAGTAAGTAGTTTTTTAACCAGTAAATGTATATATTTTTAGGAAATTAAAAAAAGATTTTTTTATTAATTTTCTAGTTAGTATTTTAAATTTAAAAAAAAAATTAAAATTATAAATAATGTTTGAAATTTAAAATAGTTAAATGAAATTAAATTTATTTTTTAAATCTACTAGCATAAGCGTTATACCTTAATATTGTTTTTAGGGGGAAGGGGAGATATTATGCAAATTTTTTATATGAACAAGTTTTTTTATACATTTAATTACATGTTGTTTTTGTAAACTTTTAATTAATAAATCATTTTTAAGACTTGTTTTTCATTCTTTCAAATAACTTTGTCTTTTGCAGATGCTTCTTGCTGGATATGGAGGAACTGGAAAGTTAAAAGTAGCTGAAATTTATGAAAAAGAAGGTGTAGGACATTGTTGGGATGTAATAGTATCTAAAGAAAGGAAAACTACTTTTAGCAATTTGCGTATTCAAAATACAGGCTTGCGTCCAGTTTTTGTAAAAATTGTGGTTTCGGGTAATTAAAGTTTTTTTATTAGAAAAGACATTACTTTTTGAAATTCTGTTTCATTACTGTTGTATATTTTTACTTTCTAAAATGGTATTGTAAAGACAAAATTGAATAATCATAATAATTTTCCTTTATAATTTAAAGATTAAAATAGATGTTGCAAAATCTTTAAAGGCTGCATAAATCATATAATTTTATTCACTTGCATTCAATGTTTTCCAAAATTAAATTTCAATATTTTTAAAATAAATGTCTTAGGAAATTTTATTTTCTATGATTTTTTTTTCATATACATTGTGTAATCTTCACTAATACTTGTTTTAATCACTATCCTAACATTTTAGCATTTAAAATTTATTTTTAAAAAATTTCACTTATATTTTTTGATTTATGAATTTAAATAAACTTGTTTGTTTATTTAACCTCAACAGCAATTGAAAATTGTATTATATAATATATTTCTATATATTAAAATCCAATTTTTAAATTCCCTTTAACTCTTCATTTCACTCCATCCAAATAATTATTTTTTGTGAGATTTGTCATAAAATATTATTTAGTGATTTACAACTTTATTATTGTTTTTTATTTTTACCTGTATAGTAAATTTTTAAAAAGGAACTCTTAAAAGTAATTTTACAGTGTATAATAGTTACATTGCCAATTTTTTAAAATTTTATTATAGGAACTTCTAGTCATTCATCGATGGAGGTAGTAGCTATTAATCCAAGTGAATTTGTTCTTTTAGAAAATGAGCAAAAGGTCAGTATCTAATTTTTAATGCAATGGTGTACTTTTTATATTATTGCTGATACACTATATCACTTCCTACATATGCAATGAAACAAATACTTTTTTCAAAATCTAAATTTTTTTTTTTAATAGTCATTTTTGTTTCAAAATAAAACCATGTTTGGTTTTCTTTTGATACATTTTTTTTCCATTTCTGCTGCAACCAGCAATAAAATAATCTATTTTATATATTTTTTACTATGTCATTATTTTATAAATTCAAATATTTATATATAATAAAAGATGATATATTCTTCCATCATGCAGGTATTGATTGTATCATGTACAACAGAAAATTTCTCTACTCTTAACAATACAGGCAATGGAATTATCACTATGTTGTATGGGGATGAAATTATTCGCCAACAGATGAGAAGGTATGTTTTTAGTTCTCCATTTTTTTTACTGTGTTTCACATTTTTTTTTTTTTTTTAACCACACTGGGTGGGTATATGTTGTTGGTCATTCAAAATAAAATACCATGGATGAAGCAACCAAAAGATATACAATTGCAACATGCACATATATTGATAGGATATGCAAATGATTAGCATTTCAGTGCAAAAGCATATCATCGGTGCCTGTATCACTACCTACAAGCACTATTTATGAAGGGAGAACAGAAGACTGTTCTTATATATTAGAATTGTTTTTAGAAATGAGAAATTTTAGTAGGCCTCTTAGAAAAATGCAGGCATCAATTGAGTTAAGTTTGACAAAGGAAGAATTTTGGTTTATTGTAATTATAGATAATCCTTCTGAGTAATTGAGGCTGTCAAATGTAGCGGCCTGGTACCGAAGGCTTCAGGTTCGAATCCTGGCGGTGGCATGGATGTTTGTTGGTGGTTCAGATTCCACATTAAACTGTAGGTCCTTGTCTGTTTAGCCTAAAGTGTGCATAAGATGACCGTAGAGCGGCAAACCAAACCATGTCAAATGTAATCAAACTGTAGTAATGTGGATATGAGGGTTGGAATTTTTAAAATCTTTATAACTTCCATCTAATATTGTGATATTACAATATATTGATTTTATACAAATTTAAAACTTCGTATATTAAATTTGTGTTTGAAATGTAAACAATGAAATGAGAGTCTGAGCCCTAATGACCATCAAATTTTTAAAAATTAGTTCTAAACAATTTTTTAGTATGAATCATGTTTATTTTAGTTCCTGTTATTTTGTCTTCACCACAAAATTTCACTTTTCAAAGCAAATTATCTCCCTTTTCCCACTTAATTATGTATATTAAAATATATTATTTAGACTTCATTGAGAAATAAGGGTATTCATTTAGGTTTCCTCTGGCAAAATGGACCACCTTTTTCTGGCACAATAAATAAGTAAAAATATATATCAATCAATATATTAAATTTGTCTATATGGAGAAAAAAAATATTAGGAATGTATAAATAATTACTAGTGAGCTTATTAGAAAGCAAAACAGGAGGCAAATTATTATCTATATCTAAAATCTTCTATCTTATACTTTAAGAATAAAAGAACTGTGAATATTATGAGGTGTGTGTGTGTAAATTATTGTAAAATATTAATGATTGTTTAGTTGTAAGTGCATTCTTACTGAATAGAAAGATCTTTTAAATAAAATCAATCCAATAACTTTTACTATTATTAGGTATATGCCAACTATATGTACAAAAAGCAAAAGCAACATTAAATAAATTATGGATTACATAAATATTACAAAATTTAAGTGCTTGGAATTATCAAACATTTTAATAAAATAATTTCAAAATATGAAATAAAAGCAAAAGAAAGATGGGAAAACTTATGATAAAATTTTTATTTTGGCTTAAGGAAGTCTGTATCTCTGTATTTTTTTTATAACAAAGATAAATGATTCTGACAGAGTATTTGCTTAATTTATGTTCCTTGTTTTTTAATTATAATTTTTATTTTTAAATTCTAAATTTTTATGTGTTTGCAAAATGCCTGTCTGTATATTATTTGTTTTACAGATCTATTGGGGAAAATTCTAGATACTCCCAAACTCCTATGTTTCATGGAATAAACTTTGATGTTCCATTTGCTGGAGAAGAACGAGTTCCATATGGTAAGTGTTATACAGTAGAATCTCAATCGAAACTCTAGTAGACAAAGTTTTATCTTATCTCAGACAACACCAATGCAGGTATTATTATTATTGTTATTATATTTGGATCTTTTTTAACTTCACCTATAAACCTTTTTTTGCTAGTCAGTTTTGATTTTGAAGCGTGGCTAGGTTAGTTTCCTCAAATATGCTGATAAATTCTTAAAATTGAAGATCCAAATGTTGAAAAGTTATTTTACATGCAGAAAGGACATCAGCATTAAACATTCACTTCACTTCAAGGCACAATAATGAAGTATTTTAAAATTGCACTTTCTATTGTGAAAAAAAGTTTACACAGTGCTGTAAAAAAAGAGTATTTCTGAGCCAAACAACTATGTATAAATAACTAATAATCTTTTCCCACAATAAAACTTGTATGATTCTCTAAAATAAATTATGAGCTCATTACCTTTTTCAAACCTGATTTTGAACTTTAGCATAATTTTTATGTGTATTTCTTTTTTGATGGGAAAGTCTGAATTAATAGTGATTTCAATAAGTTGATTGGGACTAGTAAGTTGGATTAGTAGGGACTAGTAAGTTAATTAGGATTAGTATGTGTATCGATTAAGTTCCATTTTTTGATCCTGTGCTTGAAATTAGTTATTTTTTTACTTTTGATTATTTCCACATAGTGCAAGAACCTTTGTGAAAAGAATTAAAAGAAAAGTATTTATTAGACGTGTCACATTAAAATAACCAAAAGAGATTATAAAAATCAACATGAAGGTTTTAAAAAGGATAAAATGCTGGGAAAACTTATCTACTTGCATACAGTATTATATACAGTAGAACCTCTGTGAGTCGAACTTCAAGGAAGACACTAAATAATTCGACTTGTGGAGAATTTCGACGTATGCGGATTTTGTAAGGAAATATTCGACTTGTGGAGATTTAGATTCTTTCTAACTTGTTTTGAGTTAGAGAGGTAAAATAAATAAAAATTCAAATTGCAGAGGTAATAAACGTGCTTATTTGCAACTTTAAAGTTATATTATGTTCTACAATAAAAAATCAAAATTATTCCGAAACAATCTTAAAATTAAAAATATTATCTATTAAAAAAGTCAATTATTTTTTTGCTTTAGACAATTTCATCGTTCTCTATCTATTGCTAGAGTTCAAATGAAATCAATAGCAATAATAAGAATTATAAGAATAAAAATATTTCGTAGAATTGGTTATTCTATTTACTGTATACTCATACATTGTTTTCTAAGAAACAATGATGTGCATTGTCGGTAACTTATTTTTCTTCGTGTTATAGAGGTAATTAGTTTCAAATGATTGAGTTGTAAAATCAAACATTGCTAATGTTCGAGAAACAGAGGTCCAATTTTTTTTTTTTTTTTTTTTTTTTTTAATTAGTTATGGAGGGAAAATATATACCAAAATGGATTGTGGGAATATACTAATTATTTCGACATATAGTGGGTTGAAATTTCGAGTAATGGAGGTTTTGGGGCTTTGAAGGGAAGGGAACAAAAAAAAATTTCTAGTTTTGGAGGTTTTCGACTTATTGAGGTTTGACTTAAAGATGTTCTACTGTAATACAGTCTCAGCTTTCCTTCCTTCACTCAAGAATGTCTGTTTTTCATCTTCTCATAAGTTTCTCAACATATTTTTAAATGGTCTGTTATTTTATTTTTCCAAGAAAATTTTCTGACAATATTTTTTAATTTTATTTTTATTGAAGTTTCAATTGAAGGGGGATCTATTCATTATATAGCAACCTATATTTTCCTTACTAGGAAATTCCAAAGTTAGCATATACACTAATTTCAGGTCTCTAATTCATAGTTTATTTTTGGGTTGATATTTTACTCTTATAAAATAAAAATATATATATATATATATATTTTCAGCACTTAAACCTATTCTTTTTTTAATAATTAAAAGTACATTTATAACTGCATATAAAGTTGTCATATTTATTTATTTTTTAATATCTTTTGCAGACTCTACATATATAAGTAAAGTAAACATTTTTTCATTGTTTACATCAACTATGAAGAAATATCTCATACATCTCAATATCACTGAACCTGATGCAAATTTCAGTCAGATGACCTTTGGTGCACTTTCTTTATTAGACAACACTTGCTCTAGCACTATAGCCAATACTCCAATGATTAGGTAAATTATTTTTATTTATCTATTAATATTAATTCAAATCTGTGTGACTTGACTAAAATATATACAGTTATTAAATTATGGAAAATTTATTATATTAAAGGAATAATTTAAAATATTCACAAACCAGTGAACCGAATAATTTGTATATATCATTCTGTTTTTTGGGGGAGGGGGCAAGAAAAATATTATTTGTTACATGGTTTTAAAATTTTAAGGATAGAAATAATGAAATAATAAACTTAATAATTAAACACCTTTTCTATTTGTGCACAGTTGAAAAAAAAATTAATATCCACATGTTTTTTGCTGCTGTAATGCACAAACATTTTTAATTGTAAATTAATTTAATAAAATTTTTGTATATACTTTTTGCATCATCTTTTAAAATTAATTTGTATTGCATAAAAATCAATAAAAAATTTTTCCCTTTTTTAAGCTTTAGTTTAAATGTGTATATTTTCTAAAATGTAGTGTAATTAATTTCCTTTTACAATTATTTTTTGCCTTCATTTCACCCTATTTCAGGCGTTTGACTGCTGGTCCTGGATGTGATTTCTCTCCGCCAGTAAGAGAATTCACTGTAGATACATTAAATCGATTGTCAATGCCCAGCTCTCCAACTTTTTTATGTGAAGCTCGTTCTTTATTTGGACCTAAAATTGATGAAAATGTAAAAGAAAAAGACTCGTCAGGGCATTGGACTGTGAAGCCTGAACTGTTAACTATTGATGCTAATAGTAAAGACAACAGAATTTTACTTATTAATTTTTCAAACCAGGATTTAAGGTATATTTTATTATTTTTTTTACTATATTTTAATTTTGACATAAAAAATACATTAAATTTATTTGCATTCTTTGTATATTTTATAGGTTTAAAATAGAATGTGCTATTGAAGTTATAACAGTTTCACCTGTTAGTGGAATAGTTTCTGCCAAGTATGTTTGTGTTTATATATATATTTTTTTAATTAAATATTTATTTTGGCTTATACTTTTTTGTTTTGTGGATTGATATTTAATATATTTGAAATACTTCTTTTATTGTAGAATAAAATGCTATGCTTTTGTCATAAATAGTGCTTTATTTTTCATATGAGAATGATGAATTCATTTTGAATTTTCATAAATTTTTCTTTATATTTTCAACATAAAATATGTGATTTATATATAAGTCAATTAGTTAAATGCATTATGTGTGAAATAGAGATACAAATTTCAGCAATTCACTGAACAGTTGAAATGCCAAAATGGTTTATTGTTAAAATAAAATTATTTTATAATTCCTTCACTGCCAGTACTCCTGTTAAATTCTTCGTTCTTAAATTACATTAATGCAATTATAAACAATTTGAGGAAAATAGACAATTGTTAGTGGAGTTGTTTTCCCTTTCTGTTTAAGTGCAATTCATAGCAGCACCAAGAAAAATCAAGTAATCAGGTTTTTGGTTATAATGAACACAAGTGGCCAAATTTTTATTGGATTGTAAAAATTTAATTATTATGTAATTTAAGTCTTAAAATCATAAAATGATGTTTCATATTTGTTAAATTAACCTAAAGCATTTTAATAAGTTTAATATTTTTCTTTTTTTAGTGGCCAAATTGGATTGAGAATATCAATCATTCCATATCCTTATAGTAAATTAATTGATGATTATAAAGGATACATAAAAGTATTATGTGATGATTCTGGAAAGGTATATGAAATAATTTAATAGCTTTATGGATCTTTTGTCTATTGTAATAGCATAAATGAAGGACCCCTAAATTTTCATGACTTATCTTTATAAAATATTTTATAGCCTATTTATCAATCTATTCCATTTAAAAAATATGAAAAAATAAAGGTCTTCTCTTAAGCTTAAAATATTGGATTTTGAAATAATTACTAGCTCAAAATAAAAATTGTTCCATATTAATGTATCTGAGTTTAAGTTCCTTAAATAAAAACTCAAATTGGAATACAGAAATATTAAAGTAGCAAGTAAAATGGTGGAATTTTTTTGTTAATCCAACTGTAATAGTCTGCATAAAGAATTTTTTTTATAATTTTACTTGAAAAATCAATTGTTAATTATTATTTATTAAAATTGTATATTTATAAATTGTTAATTAGTAAATTTTAAATTATAAAGAGATTAGGTATTTAATTATGACCATAAGTTTCACTATTATTGATAGTATTGTTTTTATTTACAGAATGTTTTGATTAAAGTACTGAAAAGTCAGAAAAGAGTCAAGGACTTATTAATTGCTTCAGAAAACAATGTAACTCTTGAAGAATTTAAAGGGGATTTAAAAAATGTGGTGGAAGAATCTATTGCAGACAAAACAGTAATTAATTCTACATCTATTTTTATCAAAAACATTTGTGAATTTCCAAAAGAAATTATCTTAAATTCTACATCCCCAGGAAAAATATCAGGTAAATTTTCTTTTATTTCTGGTGAAAAATAGGAATATGAATTTTAAAGATTTAATATTTAGCAGCTGTAGTTTCCAGTAAATGTAACTGTGTGCAGTTTGTTAATTAAAAATCTAATATGGAAATATATATATAATTTGATAAATTTTTATCCTGAAGTTTCCAAGTTTAAGATATTAATTTGAAAAGTAGTATTTATAACACGTATTTATCTGTAATTTTTTATTTCAGAAACTGTTTTAACTGTTCAAAATGGTGAAAAACATTCTGTTAAATGGAACATCGATCCCTTTTCTATGTTGTTCACAGAGGTATTTTTTATACATAGATATTTTTATATTTATATAATTTAATAATAATTTTAAAACATCCTTTTCATTTCAGTTGGTATTTCCTAAAATTGCTATGTAGGGAACATTGATAAATAAAAAGAATGAAAATAATTCAAGTATGTGATTAAAAAAGAAATCAAAAGCAGATCCACCAAAAAAAAAAGAAAATGTATGACAGCCAATTGTTTTATTTTTAACTGGAGGAAAAATGTTTATTTGAAATTAGATTGTAAATTAATATTTTAAATAGTTTTATTGAATAATTGCTTTTATAACATATTAATCAACAAATAACCAAAGAAAACCAACAATTATTCAATTTACAGCTCATTTTATTTAAAATTTTGAAAATTGCATGACGACATAAAGTATTTTTAACACCAGTTTTTTTCAATATTATTGATTGGTTTACTTTGACAGTTATTTCATGGTGTTGATCAAAACTTGCAAATAACGCTTGCAAGTATTTTAACTTATCTTATTATTTGGTGCTATTTTTTGGCTTAATAATATATAATTCATAAATAATTATTTAAAGGAATTGCAAATTTTGGAAAGGGCTCATCGTTGAATTTTTAAAAAATAACTTTTCCCTATGAAACCCTTTAGAAATTTATTGAAGACATCTAACACTTGTAACCTTACCAATCACCATATAACCTTGCAAAATTGTATCAAATGTTTTATGCTTAACAGCCTGTAGAAAAGGTAAATCGCTAGTTTTCTAGAATTATTTCAGTGTCAACTTTTATTTGGTAGATTACAAATTGAAATGTGTTCAAGAGGTAAAGAAATTTGCATTTAGTTGTAAAAGCACCTTTTTTAACAACTTTTACAGAGCTTACAACAGTAAGCACAAGATTAAAAAGAGTTTGTTTGCTTATTAACAATTCATGGATTTCGTACTTATTAAACTTCTGGTTCATTGTGTGACTATGGAAATTATTTTGTTGTTGTAAACATTCAAGCATGACCGAGAACTTCAAGGTGAAACTATCATCGAAAGGATGCTACAGTAAAAAAACTAATAAAAAAGGTACAATATATTACTAAATATTGGATTTTTTTTTAAAGCTGGAGAAGTGTTATAATATCCTTTCATTGACAGCAAAGGGTACAATGAAAATGTATGTCCTATTAAAATTAAAAAGTTGTTCTATCAAAAGCATTCTTGCAGATAAATTTACCAATAAAAATACCTTTAAAAGTACCAATCCTACAAATGCCGAAACGATATATACAAACGAAGTTTAAAAACTTCTATGTAGATATTTTGCAGTGCCAGACAGCAGCAGTAGAATTTCTTTCCTCTTGAAAACAAAAAATTTTACTAGGAAAAAAATTATTTTTCCTTAATTAGTAACATTAAAATTTTGTAAAAGGAGAAAGAAAGCAATAATAAAAATATTGTATAATAAACGTTCTTTTATATTGCAATTGTATTACTAAAACCACTTGAACAATTGGAGGAATTTTCTAAAATTGTCTCAAATTGTTACAATTTTTTCCCTGTACTTTCAATTCAGGAAAACACTTATGTTATGTTATAACACAATAATTAAGTTTCAAGAAAGAAGAAAAAACTGTGCTGGTACTTTATTGGTTTGACAGAAATTCAGTGTTTTGCATCTCCTGGAAATTTTTAAAAATCTGCAATCGAGTTCATTTTGAAATTTACAATTCAGTTATAATGTGTAATGCAAATTCAATAATTTTTACTATCATATTGCTTGTAAAAATATGATTAAATTAGTAGCAATTTGATTTAATGAAAGGTTCTTGTATCTTGAAGTAACAATAAAATTAATCTAATATGTAAACATTAGTTTGGTATAATAATTTTTCATACATTTTGATTGCAGGCAATGGATGATTTTTTAAATGCTAATGTTTTACAAATTCAACCATCGTCAGGTATCTTGCAAGCAATGGAGAAAGCGAATATCACAATAAAATTTACACCTTCTAATCCAGATAGTTTTTTCCAGTTCTTTCAATTAACACTCAATTTTTCTGATGGTCAGAATCAAAAATGTAGCTTTAAAATCAGTGGTGTAAGTATTTTTATATTGTTATAAAAAATATGTCAGTATTGTATAAGATTTTCCAACCTTTGCATTTAGGATAAGCATATCATCGTTTGGTATTTTTTCTAATACACTGTATAATTATTCATAAAAATCATCCTTTTTCTCAACTGTTTATGTCATTTTTGGGAGCATAAATCTGTACAATTAAGTTTTATAAATTTAGAATAGAATTTTTCCTATATGTTTCTTTAACAAACAGATTCTCAATCAAGAAGGCATCTTTTGGCTGCTTCAGACATAATAATTCCAACTTCTCCTTCATGCTTATTTTCCATTCTGGAATATAGAATACTTTGTTTCCTATCTGCTGAATCCAGTCGACTTCACTTCAAAGACCAAGAATGTCCAATCTATATTTCTCCATCTCCACCAAAATCCTCTCCCCCCTATTCTTCCAAACTTGTACATCATTCTGGTATTCCATGTTCCAACTCATCTTCTTCCACAATGAAGGCTTCATAGAGTGTTCCTCTTATTGCATCATAACTGCACTTTCCTTTCTTCAATTTAGTGGATTCAGTTGCAACACACCAGTTTGATTGTAAGGATTGTAGGATTTCAGTTTCTGTAGTCTGGTTTTTACAAGGTAAGGTGACCAGCCTGGTGATCTTTTACTAGAAGTTCCGTTTCTTGAAGAAAAATAGGAAAAGGACTAAGGCAAATTCTGAGCCATGGGGAAGTAATAAATTGTACCGTTTCTTTTGATTCACTTGTTGTAAGCAGGTATTTTTCAATAAACTTCTATCGCATTATGCCTTTTAGCATAGAGAGTATAAATAATTGACCTTATGTCACATTTGATATGTGGTAGTATTATTGTAGCCCTTGTAACTTCTGTTGCCTGAAAACCAACAATATTGAATTAATCATTGCAATTTGCATTGTGTGCATTAAATAGGTGTCTATTATTGTGAGAATGTGATTTAAAGAAATGCAAGCCAATGAAAAATTATTTATTGGATTTTTTTAGTTTAAGAAACTTACTAATTTTGATTTTATTTTTAAAATAATATAATTTTTTTTTAGTATGCATTAGTTATTAATAAAAAAAAAATTTCTGAATTGTTGATAAATATGCAGTTAATAAAAAAAAATAAGAAACAGCGCCATATGAAAGAAAAAGGCAAAAAACATTGTGCATTTTTTTATCCTTAATAATTTTTAATTTTTTTGGCATGCATTTTTACAGTCTAGCATCTGTTTAACTGAAAATGCTGAAATAAACAAGTCTTCAGCCATTGCTCATTGTTCTAAAAAAAGGTAATGTAGTTCTTATTGAAAATTATTAAATTGATATAATAAATTATATAGTTATATAATTTTAATATTCAGTTGTTAACTTAATTTTTTATATATATATATATATTCCTTGCAGTATTTTATCCCATTATTGCCATTCATTTAGAACACTGAAAACTGTATTAAGTATTTAATTAAAAAATATTTAAAAATATCTTTCAAGAAATCATTGGTTACAAAAAGAGCTTTAAATCTTAGATGGAAATACAATTTTTTATTCTAATGCTTTTTTAAAATTCTTGATATATATATTTTTAAAATGTTTTTGTATTAAGCTAATTTAAAACTTGCATATTTAATTTTAAATATATTATTTATTATACTATTTCTTAAAATTTGGGAATGTTTTGTAAACTTAAAATTTTTTCATTGATATTTTGTATAGCAATATTATAAACTTTGATTGTAAAGTTATTGTAGATCATAACCATTAATTTGTATTTAAAAACTGAATTATTTAAATTAACAAGAAAAAGTATTCTATACTAATCTATTCTGCATTCTTTTATTACTGAAATTTCAGCATTTTCATTTAAATTTCTTTGTTTACTGAAATTGCAACAAATAAAGAGTTCAGTTTTTCCTTGTCAGCATAAGCAACCCAATATGAGTGTTTAGGTCTATTACTAAAAATACCATTTTCTCATGAGTAAATATTGTTTCTAAATTACTTTAAGAATTATATCTCATGTTAGCGTATTATTTTCATTCGTTATTTTCAAATAATGTAAAAATGAATTTGTGAAAAGCAAGAATCTGATCAATTCACACACACTAACCTGTCTGCCTCTATAATACCAAGTGTATCAAAACAGGTGGTCAAAAGATGATAAAAGTAACATACTGTAAAACACTAAAAACAAGAAAATAATTTTTTTAATTACATATGTTTTATAATTATTGCTTAAGTTGTTTCATGTCTAATAGATCCTATGAAATATAGTTGCATTGTTTAACGGACTAATGTGAAAATATTACACATTGGGAAAAATTTGTAAAAGCCTCTATTTCATGGAGATATAAAGATGCAATTGTTCTAAGTGATGCAAACACACTACATCATACCATCACAGCAACTTATATCATGTATATGTACTATAATTGTATTGTTAATTTTTGGCCATCTTTCAAAATTACTGCTGTCCTAATTAGCATTCTCATCTATAAACAAAATGCTACAGATAAATTTGTTACTTTTATGCCATTGCTGTTTCCATTTTTGTATTCGTAAAAAATATTAGCTGCTTAACAGTAAAATATTGGGGACATTTCTGTGATTGTACAGTATGCAAATAAAGTTGTATGCGAAACACTACATGCCGTCTTCTTTTTCTTAACAATTCTTTTAACCTCATATGTTACAAAAATTGTTTATTTTCAACATGTTCTCTAAACTCTTTCAGTTTTGATGAATCCTGTATAGTATTTGGCAATATCATACAGACATTTTTAGAGTTAAATGTTCCATTATCACTAAATTTAGTTAAATTTTTCAGACCAAAAGCTGATGTTTATGTTGAGAATGAAGTTTATGAATTTCCAAATACAACTCCTGGTCAAATCAACAATGTGTTTATAACTGTAAAAAATTCATCTTTGCAAGATATCAAAGTAACTATACATTTTATTTTTATCCAAATTTCTCTTACAAGTTGTTACATCTTATTAATAATCTGATATCAAAACGTTATTAGCGTTTATTATATTTAACTTCTTATTCAACTAATTCAAAGCCTAAAAAATAACTGTCAAAGATGATTGTAAAATTTATGGATGAAGCAATTAATAAAATGTAGCTAAAACTCTTGCATAGCAAATATATAGCTGCCTGATGGCCAATTGGTTAACGCTCTGGCCTTTGGTACCAGAGGCTTCAGGTTCGAATCTTGGTGGTGACATGGATGTTCGCTAGTGGTTCAAAATGTAGGTAAACTGTAGGTCCCGGTCTAATTAGCCTAAAGTGTGCACTAAAGGACTGTAGAGTGGCAAACCAAAATAACAAATATATATAGAAAGAGAATCAAATTTTTATTCAATAATACCAAGTTCTAAAATTTCATTTTACCATTTTAATCCAGATGTGTGTATTTTACCACAATTGAATGTTACTTGAAATGGATCTAAAACTAATTTTTTTAACGTAATTTTATACACTTCAATCAACTAGGTTGTGTGAACACAACAGTACTCAAAATAATCGCTGTAGACAACATAAGCAGGCAGATCACTATCTATAATGCCTGGGAACCAATAATTTATCTACCCTTTTGAAAAAGCACTCTGCCTTCACTGTCTTTTATTTGCCTTTATGTACCTATTGCTCTTCTAGGGTAACCGATTGCAGATTTTTATAAGAACATTCTAATGAATACCATCTACTTTCATACTTTTTGTAACTGCTAGCTTTGCCCTTGTTGAAACCAGTCTGTGTAATATCATCTGATTGTAGGGTTAACAAAATTTAATTAGTAATTGATGTATTCTCAAGTTATTTAAGGGTTTTGCAATTTCTTTTACCGGCCTGCCGTAAACTGTTTTCATCGTATTGTTTTAATGTTTAAGCATTACTCCCTGACAAAAATGGCACGTAAAGTTTAATAGCATAAAATCTGAAAGAATTTAATGCCAACCAAGGTAATTTCATTGTGCTAGTCTATTATTATTATTAACTTCATTTATACATTTTTTGACATCTATACAATAAGCTTTTCATTCTAGTAGTTAAGAAGATTTGATTTAATTTAAATTAGCTATTTTTTAGCTTCTAAAGCCTTGTATAAAAAAAATATAACACAATATTGCTTATTGAAAATGGCATTGATTATACATTATTACTTATGCTAAGAAAAAAGATATATAATATATATAGCTTTTTTCTAGAAATCTTTTTTACTAACTGTCCCCAATGCATAATTTTGGCTGCATTTTAAAAAATTACATATTTTTAAAAAATTTCTAGATTATAATTTTTGAAAATAACATTACTTGAAACCATTTCTACAATCATCTCAAAATATACATAATAGGTTATTATTTAATACATTTTTCTTACTTTCATCCAATGAAGATTGATATTGATTTTTAAATGATGAAACAACAACTAACGATACTAAACAGATTTAAATTATTTACATATTTGTGAAAGAATTATACATAACTATTAAGGGTGAAATAAAGTTCTAACTTGTTTATTTCAATTAAAATAGGTGAATGTATTAACTTAAATTATCCATGCTTGATTATTTATATATATATATATACTTTTATAACTTTATTAAAAATAAGATATTTTAAAATAATTTTTGATTTAATTAAAATGTACTTCATTTCAGCTTTCCATTGTGAAACCACAGTTGCCTTTTATAATAAATCAGTCTTCAATAATAGTAAGGTAAGAATTAATTTATAATGAAAAAATTGCTGAAATCAGCGAAAAATATTTATATTAATAACTGCTACAAAATTTTAAATTTAATACTAGCTACTCAAACAAACACATATTATTGTTTGGAAACTACATTTTTAAAAATAAATTTTCAAGGTATGAAAATGCAATGCAATGTAAAGAATGAATTATTTTTAATCAAGACATAATTTCCCATATATTACCACAAGCTAAGAGTGTGTTTTCTCTTTAAAAAATATACTAAAGTTCAAAACTCATATATAAACTGAAATGGAAAAAAGAATCTTAAAACGTTCATTATTTGCGGTATATTATTATTATTTCTAGTGTATGTTTTGTTACTTTTTTGTTAGCTGGGCATAAATTTCACTAGCATCAGATATTTCGTTTTGGCAATGATGCAACAAACTAATAATGTAAATGATTTCAAAAATAAAAACAACTCGTTTTATAAAACAAATAACCTTTTTTATAAACCTAAGAAATAAAAACGTGCGATTTTTGGCGAATTATCGCTTGTGTCCAGCTAACAGAAAAGTACACCCACCCCATCTGAAATTAGTAGATTTGTATATAAGCTGACCCTCGTTCGTTAGTTTTAAAAAAAGTCTACAAATTCTTGACTTATACATGGATATATACAATAATAAAATTCCATTCAAGTTAGGACAATTTAAATGTTGCTAGCAAAATAAACCATAAAAATATCCCATGAACAGGGTCAATCAATTAGATTGTTAAAAGTGTAATCAAATTGTGCATTGCAACTTTTTAATGTATCTGTTTTATTTGCTACAATAAACTAAAATCTGAATTCTGTCAAGATAATAATTGCTAACTTTAAATGACAATCATTTTCCCTAAGTTAAGTTATGTTAAAACATTTAAAATGCTCTCTTTAATTACCCACTTTAGATGTTCATAGCTTTATTTCAATTAGATCACTATTAAATTGCAACTGCATCTAATTTTAAAACATTTTCGTATTATGTTTTATTCTCAGCATACGAGTCTCGGTTCGAGATACTCTCAAATAACGCATGGTCAGCTTCTAACTTCTCGTGCATACTTGCATTCATCAATGATGATACGTTATTTGTATGTGTGTGTTGTTAGTTATGATTCATAGTAAACTGGAGTTGAAAAACAAAAGTCATAAGAGAAAAATTTTTGAGTATAGCATATCTTGAATTACCAATGAAAGACAGCAAGTAACATCCAAATTAAAACAATTTTTCCAATTTATTTAATAATTGAATGAATCGTTTCTGTAGAGCCATAATAATGAGACAAAATTTTTGTAAAAATAACTATAAGATTATCTGTATATAAGCAATACAAATAAAGTTTTATCTTTTCTAGATCAAAGAAGTTCTTAAAATTTCCAGTGTATTTTAAACCAGCCAAATGTGGCAGAATTTATGAAGATGTCATAATGCTGCAATCTGAAAATGGACATGAATTTGTAATCCAGTTGAAAGGTTTCTGCAATTGAAAAGTTAAATGTCTATATTTTTACAAATGTATTTTAAATTTATTTTGATATGTATTTTTAAATGTATTTATTTATATATTTTTTACTTAAATATTTTGTAAGTTTCGAGTTGTAAATAAATTTTTATATTCCTTTTTATTTATGGTAGATTTAATTTTCGTAAAAGCTTGTTAAATTTTTCATTTTTGAAATATATTCTCTTTTGAAAATAGGAGATTTCTATGAAATGTGAGTATTGTTCACAATTGGAAATTTTTTCTGTTGGTATTTGACTGTAAAAAAACGTTTGAGGGAAAAACAATAGGCATTTAAATATTAAAAATGTACCTTTAATTGCAGGGATAGTTGGTCAGCTACCTAGTGGTTTAGAGTAGGCCTACTCAATAAATCAATATATATTGAGTTAAATCTGAAATCACGTATCTGATTTCATTACTTTTATGTGAACGAAATTTCGTTTTAAGATATCGATGTTAATGCAAATTCCAATGTCCAATTCAAAATCATTTCACTGTTTTTTTTTTGTTTTTGTTTTTTTAATTATCTTTTTTAAATTATTTTATTAGAATATTTGATTCCATTTAAATTATAGATTGTATAAATGTAGTCTATAATTTATGTAATGATGCTTTTTGTTTTCTCATACATATAATTCACAATTTATAATAGTTAAGTAAATAGAACAGTTTATGGATTGATTTTATTTTAAAAGGTAATTTTTCATTTAAGTAAAAACGGTGAAAAATTTGAACCTAATAAATGTAAGCAAAAGGCAACATTCTTAATCCACTTTTTTTTTTTAAAGTTTAGTGTCTAAAAGGGATTTTTTGTATTGTTTACATTTTTTAATAGTCTTGTGGCATCTACAACTGGTCCGTAATTGTATCGAATTTAAACTTAACTTACATTTTTTTTATTTTACTTTTATTTATTTTTAGTATTTTTAACTTTTTTGAATACCATTTAATTAATTTAGAAATTTTTATTTGCTAACAATAAAGTAGCCAACTGAAATCGTAATTTTATCTATGAATTAAGATGAGGTGGTTAAGAGGTTATATCCCCATGGGTACTCCGTAATCAGTACTCCAGTTGCCAAAGGGATTTTTTTTTATTTTACCATATTAAGTAAAAGTAATTAAAAAATTAATAAGATTCTAAAAAAAAAGCTGCATGGACAGTTAGGTGACCATTACTCGGTGCCAAGAAAGTATAATTGAAATTAAATACAATAAAACTAAAACTTTCTATTAAAGGTCAACTAAGTTTAAAAACACGTAGCTAAACCCAAAGGAATTCGGAATTGGCTAGATTCACATCGTTTAGTTGTCTTGGTGATTGATAGATGGCGCCCCTTCTTATGTAGTGCTATTGTATTAAATAGTTAGTAAAATATATTCCAAATAAATAATGAACTTATAAAAGTAAATTAAAATAAACTGCTGTTGAAAATAAAAATAAAAATTTAAGGTTTAATTAAAACAAAAGCTAGCTATTCGGATTCGTAAGAATAGACAGCAGTGCGAGCTCTGGGTTCGATCCTCGGACCTACCGGTTCATAAGTATTATTTAATTAGATGGTGTGAGTGTGAATTCCTCGAACTTTTTTGAACGGGCCTTTTATTGGAACTCGCTACGACTGGATGGTAAACGGGTATTTGTCCAATTGTGGATGTGAGGGCATTTTGCATGAAGATTCCAAAATTTTGAATATATGATTGATTCATTATAGGATCTAGAACAGGAGTGGCCAATCCAAATGATCTCGTGGGCCACATATAAAATGATATATTCCCCTATTAGATTTAGACCCACTATAGACATTTTTTTGGAGTGAAAAATGGAAACATAATGAGTTATTATTTTTGTGTTTACTATTCTTCTTGCATGTAATAGATAATATAATGATACTTAACGCACATTGAAAAGAAATATATACCACTCAAAATGAAGTATATAAATATAAACGAAATAAAAAATAAAAAAAAATCATTCAAAAATATTTATTTTACTAGTGCGATATTTGTTTCTCCACTCTTTCACTTATCTTTTCCGTTATGTTTGAGCGTGTTTTGTGTTGGATCAATTTCATTTTAGGAGGCACTAACAACTTCAACTAAGAGTCTGGTTTGCTCTCCTATCAACAATCAACTGTGCGTATCTAGAGTTTAACATAGAACTTGTTATATTATATGTTCCAAGATGCACAGACTATAATTTAATTATTCTGCGAACTCATCAATAAAGCAGGCACTATGTGTCCTATATTCGTAAGAATATTACTTTAAAATGAAAGTTAATTTTATCTCATTTCGACAGTTCATTTTTGAATGTAGGGAGGCACACATAATGTATTTTAATACATTGGTTTTCACTACTTTGTCCATTATGAAATAAATATATTTTGTAAAAGTGTGATGCATCTTACGGGCAGGGAAAAATATGCGAGGCGGGCCGCGGGTTGGTCAACACGGATTCAAAATGCGGCAAACACATTAAATATGTGCAAGGCGGCTCGAGGGCTCATCCGATTCGGGAAAGTTAACGTCGCGTTGCCAATGGAAATGCACACTAAAACACCTCAAAGACAGAAAATGTCTGCCAACTAACATCTAAATCTGGGGCCTGAATGACCGAGTGGCTAGCCCTCGGTACCACAGGTTTCGGGTTCGAATCCCGGCTGTGCCATGGATGGGTGTAGTGGTTCGGAATCCACTTTAAACCATAGGTCCTGGTCTCACAGGATTGTTGAGCGTTGCGGAGGTAATGTTACTCCGCGTCCGTAGCTTATCTTCAAGTTACACGCTCCCTCTTGGTAGTGCTGAATGAGTAACGTCGGTGCAGCGCTTGCCTTAAGGTATCGTGGACAATTGCCTAAGTGTTTGCCAGCTGCATTAGGGGAAAAAAAACATCTAAATCTGAGATATATTTATTGTATAAAAATTAAGACAGCATAAATTTGCAAATGAAGAGGAATCCGAAACCATTATTTTCGAAACATGGGAGGCATATGCTAAATCAAATGAAAAGTTTTATTTGAATCATTAATGCGCCATAAAGTACTTAATATTTTTTGATATTTTGTGTTTGTTGATCTTTAAATGGCAAAACTTTGTCCAACTACTGCCCTTAAATCTTTCTATATTTTGGCTGCCGTGAGGAGTAATTTGTTCAAGTTATTAGTTAATTAAATCGATGCAAGTGAAATATTTTCTAAAAACCTCATTGAATTCGCGATGAAATTAAGCATTAGCATTGTTAAAATATTTTTATTTCTTTAACTTGCCATAAAACGTTCTTCGGTGAAGAAAAATATTGAAAGGACAACTTTGAATGATTACAGTTTAGCATCTTTTTTATCTATCTATTTTCTGTACCATGCAAAGTATAATGACAGTACAAGTTTACCTTTTTTTCAATTCCTTCTATTAGTTCACACTCTCCCTATACATATCTTGTTTACATTTTCAATCGTTCATAAAATACTTTTTATGCATCCACTCGAGTTCAAATACATTTTTTTGAACTGGATGTTAATTACAGTATTTTCAAATATTAATTCATTCATTTTAGTTTTATAGGGGGGAGAAAAAAAATTCTCTTCTATAAGATATTTGGCAGGATATAAATTGAGGAATAAATACCGTCAGCGCTGGACAAAAATGTCTTTTTCAGATTTTTTTTTTCATTGTGGGTTGTAGTCTGAGTGAAGGAGGGAACGAAATGGAAAATGAAACATGTGAATAAGTGAGTGAGAGAGATGGAAAGTGTGTATGAGAGAGAATTTTTTTCTAACTTAAAAACAAAACAAAACAAAAAATGAATGACAATTATTTATAAAAGGACTTTATGCAATATAGGGGGGAAAAAATTGGAATTGACTTTATTTTTTTATATTACTTGTTTTTCCTCAACCTCCATACAATAACATTACCTTGAAAGAGCCCTAAATGATCTGAAACAAGTTGCGATCATATTGCTGCATTGGTGGCGGTTATGCTCGATTGACACGCCTTCAATGCTACCAGCCTAAAAAGTGGTCCACTTACCTTAGTTTTGGGTATTGAACCCTTTCTGTCGCATTCGTCCTTGAGGCCGTGATCGTATAGTGGTTAGTACATTGCGTTGTGGCCGCAATAACCCAGGTTCGAATCCTGGTCACGGCACTTTTCTTTTATTTCCCCCCTCGTTACATTTTTAAATCGGAAAGTAATTGGCTCCTTAATTTTAAATTATTATCCATTTTTTTTCTTCTCCTGAGTGGTTTAAAATATAATTTTTTTAAATATATTTCATTTAGTACATCATTGTTTATCATGATTTTTATTATTATGTCTTTAAAGAACAAAGGAATTTTATATAATTTTTATAATAATAGTAGCGGTGGTAATATTTTTTCCTTGCTCCATTTTGATGCAAGTGGTCTGCTTGCATTTTGAAATTTTAAACCCATTTATTTTTATATAAAAATCTTTAGGGGAAAATAAAATGTCATTCAATTGACTTAATTTTCATTTTCATAAAAAAGATACAAAGCGGTTAAGGCTTTATAATTGTGAAAAAATTCCCTTTGAAAAATAAAATACAGATATTCAATTATTCCTCAAAAATGGGCTCATTCTAAACGTAAAATAAATAAGTAATTTTTTTGATATGCGAAATATGTACTTACAGATAATGTAAAAGCACCATTCATCTTACTTCGTTTATTGCTACGCTAAGAATAACAGCAGTCAAGAGCTTATCGCAAGCATAACTGTCGTGCAAGATTGATAAACATTTACTGTCCATCTTAAAACGGATTCAGTTTCCTTACGTTATGGTAATGTGTTGGAAGTGGGCCTGAGGCTGTGATAGGTACGTTTCGTTGTGGCCACAACAAGCCAGGTTCGAATCCTGGTCACCTCAATGGATGCTTTTTAAATTAAAATTACTTAAATTTTATTAAGACAAATTTTTAGTTCTGAAAATTTTCAGCTCGATATTGTTGTCTTCTTTTTCCGTTCTCATAAATTCACACACTTCCAGTTGATATATATAAGGTATTTATTCACATTCCAACAATACGTATTTTGAGCAACTACCCGCCAACCACACTCGCGTTCCTTCTTCTGCCCTTGCTGTTACATTTTTCATCCCCGTATAAGCATTCGCCTTATATGGAGTTACAGGAGGAGGAGTTATGGCAGAGCCTCTTGGTCGTGGCGCCATCTTTTGTCATTCACATGACAAATAGTTTACAATATATTAATAAAGAAAATGTTTTCTACATTATAAATGGTATCAGTTTCATCATAAATTTCGTTTTAAAAAAAAAACTATTTATAAATTTTTTTTTAATAAGAGAAAAAATGCCCAACGAAGTAATTTAAACTTAACAAAAATCGAAAATGAAATTAATTATTATTTAATATTTTAAGGATAAATCCTTTATTGAAGAATTTTTTTTGTTTAAAAAATTCAATTTGTGTTATCTTAATTTTATTAAGGAGTTCGTATTTAAGAAAAAGAACTCTCATTTTGTAAGAATTCTGTTTTGTATTTCTATCAATATATACAAAATTCATTACTTAAAAAATAATATAAAAAAAATAATTTTAAGTCAATTCCTACTTTTTTTTTCAGTCTATTGCAGAAAAGTCCTTTACAAATAAAGTTGAAATTTTCCACTTACATCTTACGCCATCTATTGGTAGATACATGCAACTTAAAACTAAAATGAATGAATTAAATTGAATGACTGAATTAACATTTGAAAAAACTGTATTCACATCCACTGTCGTCCACTACAAGTTCAAAAAAAAATGTATTTGATCTTGAGTGGATGAATAAAAAGTATTTTATGAACGACTGAAAATGTGAACAAGATATATATAGGGAGAATGAGAACTAATAGAAGGAATTGAAAAAAGAGATGAAATTAAAGAAATAACAACTACAAATTCATGTAACCCTAACATTCATTATTACATTAACACTTGCACTTGAATTTTTCAATTGCCATCATTGCAATTAAGAATTATGAAATAATCTTAGCGCCAGAATATATTTCATAATAAAATAATGTTTTACTGTTATGAAATTAAATATAACGTTAAGAAATTTTCTCTTAATACCAAATTACTACTATTCTTACCAAACCTTATTTAAGAAAAATGCAGAGTGATAAAATTTCCTAAATTTGTAACAGCACTCATAGAAAAAAATTGAAATGTTTGTATGAGTTGAAAATGTATAATAATATATTAAGAGCTTCTTTTAAAAGATTTCAAAATACACTGAAGTGACAAAAGTCATGGGATAGCAATATGCAAATTTTTAGATGGCAGTAGCATCGCGTAGAACAGGTATAAATGCGCAGTGCTTTCGCAGAGCTTTCATTTCTGTTCAAGTTATTCATGTGAAGAGGTTTTGACGTGATGATGACCGCACGACGGGAATTAACAGACTTTGAACGCGGAATGTTAGTTGGAGCTAGACGCATGGGTCATGCCATTTCGGAAATCGTTAGGGAATTCAACAGTCCCAGATCCACTGTGTTAAGAGTGTGCCGAGAGTATGAAATTTCAAGCATAACATACCACCATGGACAGCGCAGTGGTCGACCGCCTGCACTTAACGACCGAGACCGGCGACGTCTGCAAAGAGTCGTAAATTCTAACGGACAAGCAACACTGCGTCAAATAACCACAGAAATCAATGTGGGACGTACAAGGGACTTGTCTGTTAGAACTGTGCGGAGAAATTTGGCTTTCTTGGGCTATTCCAGCAGAAGACCGACTCGAGTGCCTTTACTGACAGAACGACATCGCCTGCAGCGACTCTCGTGGGCACGTGAGCATATCGGTTGGTCCCTAGATGAATGGAAAACCGTGGCTTGGTCCGATGAGTCACGATTTCAGTTGGTAAGAGCTGATGATAGGGTTCGAGTATGGCGCAGACCCCACGAAGCCATGGACCCAAACTGTCAGCAAGGCACTGTTCAAGCTGGTGGTGGCTCCGTAATGGTGTGGGCTGTTTTTTCATGGCATGGACTTGGTGCTCTGGTGCGACTGGACCGAACATTGACTGGAAATGCTTATGTTCAGCTATTTGGAGATCACTTGCAGCCATTCATGGACTTCATGTACCCAAACAACGATGGGATTTTTATGCATGACAATGCGCCATGTCACCGGGCCACAACTGTTCGCGATTGGTTTGAAGAACATTCTGGACAATTCCAACGTATGATCTGGCCACCTAGATCGCCCGACATGAATCCATCGAACATTTATGGGACATCATCGAGAGGTCTGTTCGTGCCCAAAATCCTGCACCATCAACGCTTTCACAATTATGGACGTCTATCGAGACAGCATGGCTCAATATTCCTGCAGAAGACTTCCAACGACTTGTTGAGTCCATGCCATGTCGAGTTGCTGCACTTCGCCGGGCGAAAGGAAGGCCGACACGATATTAAGAGGTATCCCATGACTTTTGTCACTTCAGTGTATGTAATTGAAAAAAGAAATGAAAATTCGGTGCTTTGTAATACATATTAGAATTTTTTTTTTAATGAAAAATTATATTTCAATCCATGAGCACAAACCGATTTGAAGCATGTCAAATTAACTAAATACACTAAGCAATAGTCAATTTTTTAAGCATTTTATTTAATTTTTTTGTTTAATTAAATTTTTTATTAAAAGGATTTACTACTATATCCAAAAAGTAAGACCCATTAGTTTTTTTTTCAAGAACTCTTTATTTATTCTTCCAAATTTATTTCATCGCCTTCAAAGTCATCCCCTCCGGACACAATGCACTTATGTCAACGTCTTTCCCAATCCTTAATGCGTGCTAAAAAGTCATCGGCAGGGATGGCCTTCAAAGCGCTCGCCGATTCACGTTGAATCTGTTCCATCGACTCAAAACGGTGTCTCCGGAGGGGTCTTTTGAGTTTAGGGAATAGCCAGAAGTCGAACGGTGTGAATACGGTGGTTGTGGTACGATATGGGTTTCAGTTTTGGTGAAAAAGTCACGAAACATCAATGCAGTGTGAGCTAGCGCATTCAATCTTTTTTGGAACCAATCGACAGAACCATCGAACCAGACATTTCAAAAAGTGCCGGAATCCGTTTTAGCGTCTCACAAAGCCAAACGTAACTCAAACACTCATGAATATTTTGACGTCAAATTTCACACAGATGTCAAGGACAGTGCCAGCAACCTAAAAAAGAAAAACAAAATTGAAATTCCATAAGGCCCGGGAATTTTAAATTGAAAACGGGTCTTACTTTTTTGGACACAGTAGTATATCTGCATTTCTATTTTATTGTATACGAGCGTGTTTGTTTGGTTTCCAAACGAAAAAAAAATTACATTGTTTTATCTATACATTTTCGTCTGCCATAAAATGATGTAATATGTTTAATGTAATGCGTCTCTGGAAACAAGAAGTAATTTACATGTACGTCAGGTTTCGTCTCTTTTTCAATCCCTACTGTTAGTTCACACACTCGCTATATATATATCAAATATAGTTCGCTACATTGTTCAAATTTTCAATCCTTAATGAAATACTTTTTATTCCTCCTATCAAGTTCAAATACATTATTTTGAACTTGTAATGGAGGATACTTAATGAATTAATATTTGAAAAAAACTGTATTAACATCAATTAAGTTTAATTCATCAATTTTAGCTTTCTTTTTAGATTTAAGTTGCATGTATCTACCAATAGATGGCGCCAGATGCAAGAGGAAAATTAGGAATTGACTTAAATTTTTTTTTTTTTTTTTTTTTTTTAATATTTCTTGTTAATTATTTATTTCTATCCTTAACGGAAAAATCTCATTTCTGTATGTTAACAAAAATATTAGCCATTGGCTGATGTTTGTTTCAAAACTCTTGCGTAAAACATGTTCCATTTTAAAATTGCCTTAACGAAGTAGAAGCGTTTGTTGCTAAATAATACAATGAAGTGCACAAGGATGTTTCGACCAATTTATAAGCTAAAATATACTTATACTTATGAACAAAACCTTTTAGTCGTAGATATCCGAAAAAAAATAATCCACTAAAAGCACTTGATTTATCACTTTTGCGCCTTATTTGTACAAAACTCGATCCAAATTTTAAATCACATTAAACCGGTATAATTTTAAGCATCCAATTTTAATAAATTGTATTATTTTTTAAAATTGCAACAAATAAAAATGCCACCAAAATAAAAATGCAATAAATATCCATTTTTACATGTATGGTCACAGGGTCCGGTTTGTCTCAATTTTTACATAACTTGTTGAACATTCAGTCAATTGCAATATTTATTCGAATTATTTTTGAATAAAACAAGAATAAATGAATAGTTTAAAAAAACTAAAAAACAAGCTTTTAGAGTTAATCAAAGAAAAAAATAATTGTTAACATAAGAATAAAATGACTGACGAGAAAATGAATGTCACTGTTCTAAAAGCGTGGGGTGCTCGATATCAATCGTTATAATTTTTCACTAGTTTCATTCCGAAATGCAGAGTTAGTTTAAAAATGTCATACCTTAGTACTTATACTGTGTTTTTGCTTCAACTACCTCTCGTTATGAATGACCAAGATAACAAAGAGCATTTCGTCGCCATTGAAAATAAAGAGCTGAACCATGAGTATTCATAGTTTGGTTTGGTTTGTCGCTCTATGGTCATCTTGTGCACACCAGAGCTAAACAGACCGGACCTACAGTTTAAGGCGAATTCCGAACCACTACTACTACTACATCACTGTGACTAGAACTGAGTTGTCCCTTTACAGTTTGGCAACGATGTGGTGAAAAGAAGTCTGATTGAGCTCTGTGACGCTCTACGGTCATATGAGACCGGGACCTACGGCTTAAAGCGGATTCCGAACCAGTCACAAACATTCATGCCACCGCCAGGATACGCACCTGAAGCCTGTAGTACCAAAGGCCAGAGCGCTAGCCAGTTGGCTACCATGATTGTTCATAAGATATTCACGACACTACTTTGAAATGATTCCAAATTTTAAGCATAATGTACTCACGCGTGATAGAGTAAATCTTCATTTTTTAGAAATATTAGCAATTTCCAAAAAAAAAATCAGATTGCATCAAACTTTGTTGTTTATTTTGAAAATCGTCCACTAAAGCTATTTTTTTATAAATTAATTCCAAAAGTCTTCGTATACACGCGAATTTCAATGAAATACTACTGTGTCTAAAAAGTAAGACCAATTTTCAATTTAAAATTGTGAAATTTCAATTTTTCGGGTACACCGTTTTGAGTCGATGGAAGAGATTCAACGTGAATCGGCGCGCGCTTTGAAGGCCATCCCTGCCGATGACTTTTCAGCATGCATCGAGGATTTGAAAAAAAGTTGGCATGAGTGCATTGTGTCCGGAGGGGATTACGTTGAAGGCGATGAAATAAATTTGGTAGAATAAATAAAGAGATTTTGAAAAAAAAAAAAAAAAAAAAAAAAATTGGTCTTACTTTTTGGGCACAGTAGTATGTGCTTGAAATAATTTTTGCTAAAACAATTTTTGACAGATACATTGAAAAAGGTTATCGAATGCGTTCACTAAAAACACGTACCATTTTGTATCTTGTGTCATTAAAATCTGAATTATTTCTCAGGAAACATTTCCCTGCATTTATGTGTAATTACTTATCCAGATAAAAAGAAAGATTAAAAAAAAAATAAAGCTTTCATCACCTATCGCGTCCATCTTTTCTCCAAATGATTCATTGAGAGGCAAAAATATTGGCGGAGGTGCTGAATCTAATCAGTCATCAATTCGATTTCTCAACAAGTAAACAGTGAGAAGGATATTAAAAAAGCACAAATGGAGGGAAAAAAAGAAAGGAAGAAACCTGCCATTTAATTCATAATTCACCCTCATTGACTGATTTTCGAACAGTCAGGAAAATTATGCAAACAACAATCCGCATTCAGTGATTTACTAAGATTGCACGAGTCGCGCCACGAGATTTCATTTACTGCCAAGCAGGAAAGTTTTACGCCAAATTAAACTCCAGTGACTGGTACCGTACCTAATTCATCTGATTTTAATTTCGAGAAGAACAAAAATCTCTGCAGAATCTTGAGTTTTTTTTTTTTTTTTTTTTTTCCTTTTTGTTCAAAAACATGTTACTTTAAACCAACAAAATGCACAAATTGGATGAGAGGCTTTCGAGCCTTTTGAAAAAAACTTCTAAAAATACACAAAATTTATCATTAAACATTTCGAAATTAAACATTATTTATGTATTTTTATTCAGTATATATGGCTGTTACTAACAAAAAGCAAATAAAGTAAGAATACTTTATTGATTTAATAATTGTTTAAATTTTTTATTCGTCATTTTTTTTTTTTTTTTTTTTTTTTTTGTAGCCAAACCAGCATTGTTTCTAAATGTTAATCCATAAACGGATTAGGATTTCAAAATTTTTTTCAAATATTTATGATTGAAAAGTGTATTCATAGATGTTCAAGATGTATGAAATTTAATTAATTATCTAATAAAGATCATTTCTTTTTTTTTTTTTTTCTTTTTTTTTCTCAAAATGATAAAATTTTGATAAATTCGTATTAGTATCGCAGGTTTTTCGTTATTTCGAATGTTAACGAATTAAAGTTTAAAGGGTCTATTTTCGAACAAAATGTCAAAAGAATTATTAAATAAATCTAGAAAAGATTTTATTTTTAAAATCCGAAAAGTTTTAAAAATCAATCATTAAGTAATCCAAAAATAATTAGTTAAATTTCATAAACATTCTTGAACATCTATGAACAAACTTTTTCAGTCGTAAATATTTTTAAAAATTTTTTTTAAATCATAACCATTTTATGGAGGAAAATTTAGAATCAATGCTGGGTTGGCTACAATAAAAATCGAATAACAATTGTAAGCAATTATTAAATCTATGTAGTATTTTTATTAGTACGGAATGAGCAATTTATTTAACACATCTAGTCATAAGTTGTTGTTTTTTTTTTGTTCCAATGCAGCTGGTAAACACTTAGACACTTGTCTTGGATGCCTTAAGGCAAGCGCTGCACAGACGTTACTCACTTTGCATTACCCAAGGGGCGCGCGTGTAACTGGAAGATAAGCCGCGGACGAGGAGTCACAATGCCCCCGCAACGCTCTACGATCCTGTTAGACCGGGACCTACGGTTTAAAGTGGATTCCGAACCATTACAACATCCATGACACCGCCGGGACTCGAACCCGAAACCTGCGGAACCAAGCTCTAGCCATTCAGGCTCATCTAGTCATAAGTTGATGATACGATATGATTAAGTTGGAGGTACGATATGATTGATGCCAACAGAATGGCTGTATATATCCCATGCGCTGCATTCTGTTCATCCTCATCCTAAATTACCACAGGAGAAATACTGATACTTATTGTTTTATTGCAGTACAGCATTTCAGAAAATTTATTGTGTATCACTTTTACAAACCCTAAAATTTTAACGAAACATTTTGGCCTTTGCGATAGAAAGATGGATTTAAATTTTTTCAACTTTAACAAAAAATAATATTAACATGTATAAGAGTTGGAGAAGAAAATAAACATATAAAATTTTATACATACAAAACGGAATTTTTTGAAAATGGTAAACAATTATAAAAAACAGCAATAATAATAAATATTCCATAATTCTTAAAAGATTTGAATGTTTAGGGTTTTTCGAATTAAAAATATCTTTAACATCAGACTTACTGTCAGAAAGCTGAATTTTCATATCTCGCAGAGTTGAGACAAATTCTGTATTTTGACTGTTGCAGAATAATGTGAAAACAAGTAATATATAAAAAAAAAATTTTTTTTACTTTAAAGTCAATTCCTACTTTTTTTTCACTCTATTGCAGGAAAGTCCTTTACAAATAAAATTGAAATTTTGCTTTTTCATCTGGCGCCATCTATTGGTAGATATATGCAACTTAAAAATAAAAAAAAACTAAAATGAATTAATTAAATTTGATGAATGAATTAATAGTTGAAATAGACTGTATTAATATCCAGTGTCATCCACTACAAGTTCTAAAAGAAATGTATTTGAACTCGAGTGGATGAATAAAAAGTATTTTATGAACGATTGGAAATGTGAACAAGATATATAAAGGGAGAGTGTGAGCTAATAGAAGGAATTGAATAAACTTACCATTATGCACACATTTGTGCAGTAATTAACACAAATATGCTACTGTAAACGAAAATAAACCAGTGATTTTTGCTATGGAAAAGTTGAGATATTGTTCTATTAAACTTACACAAACCCTATTATGGCAGAATTTAGTACTTTTGTATTATGAACAGTGCTTTTGTAGCGCACTATTTCTCAAAACAATACTTGACACATTTGAAACACAACTTAACATCATTTTTAAAATCCTATAATTTATCAGAATTTTATATTTTTTCTTGAAGCACTTATTGATCTTTTATGTTGATGCGTGCTTAATTTTTTTGTATACAGGTTAAAAACTGTACCAATGATAAGTACACAGTAATTTTTCTCTTAGTTCCTTATTTTTTTTCCAAGCGGTAATCAAAAATCGCGAAATGGAATTTTTATTACTAATTCATTTAAAAAAAAATCTGAACAATTTAAATTAAAATTCAATTTTAAATTACATAATCAATTAATAGAATGTGAAGTAATCATTTACAAACTGTAGCAATAATAAATTAATTTTTGCTCTTAATTCATTCATTTTTTTTATCAGGTCTGCTACCAACGTTACGGAGGAATTCTAATTAAATATCTTGATTAAAAAACTGTGAAGTTAGGTAGAGAGTGAAAATAATGTTATCATTTCTTTTTTTCATTTATCTTTATTAAATTCCTTCTATTAGCTCACACTCTCCCTCTATCTATATCTTGTTCACATTTTCAGTCGTTCATAAAATACTTTTCATTCATCCACTCGAGCCCAAATACATTTTTCTTTTAAACTTGTAGTGGATGACACTGGATGTGAATGCAGTTTTTTCAAATATTAATTCACTAATTAAAGTTAATTCATTCATTTTAGTTATTTTAGATTTAAATTGCATATATCTATTAATAGATGTCGCCAGATAAACTTAAAAAAATGAATGAAAATTATTTATAAAGGACTTTCTGCAATAGAGTGAAAAAAAAAGTAGGAATTGACTTTAAAGAATTTGTTTTTATACTACTTGTTTATAATAAAAAGCAAGTGATGTGGGTGTCTGTCTCTCTGAATTTGTAAAATCTTAAAACTAAAACAATTAGAAGTTTCAATTTTTTCCCATCTGAATTTATTATTTTTTTAAATGATGCTTAGCCGAAAATCAGGGAGAAAAAAAAAAAAAAAAAAAAAATCTTGTTAGTTATTTTGTCGATTCCTTTCAAGAATTATTTGTTTTCATCAGTAGGGTGTTTTATTTTCACAAAAAAATAGTAAGAAAAATAAAAAATTGATTTGTTAAATAAATTAGAATGGATGATGAATAATGTAAAAACAAGTAATATAAAAAAAAAAAAAAAAAAATTAAAGTCAATTCCTACTTTTTTTTTCACTCTATTGCAGAAAGTCCTTTATAAATAATTTTCATTCATTTTTTTAAGTTTATCTTGCGCCATCTATGGGTAGATATATGCAACTTAAATCTAAAAAAAGACTAAAGTTAATGAATTAAATTTAATTACTGAATTCATAGTTGAAAAAACTGTACTAACATCCAGTGTCATCCACTGCAAGTTTAAAAAAAGTATATTTGAACTTGAGTGGTTGAAGAAAAAGTATTTTATGAACGATTGGAAATGTGAACAAGATATATATAGGGAGAGTATGAGCTAATAGAAGGAACTGAAAAAAAAAGAGAGTCCTAATTCTTTTTTTATTATTTATTACATTATTTATAATGTATATAACTGAAAAATTGCAATAAACCTCTAATCAGTTTTTTTCAAACTTTAATTAAACTGCAATTTTATTGCAAAATTAGTGACAAAATGAAATTGAAACTTCTGAACTAGAGCAAAAAAAAAAAAAAAAATGTTTGTTTTCATTTGTTTAGTCATAATGAATAATTCATGCATATTCAAGTGAAGCAAAAATTATTTTTTTTCAAAATATTTTTAATGAAAATAATAAATGTTTGAAGTTGATAAAATGGCCCCTCAAAAGTGTTCGTATATTTTAAAAATCTGTAGAAAATGCAATGTAACCTGAAATTGAATTCGAAAATAACGTTCAATACTTTTTTTCATATCATCTTCATCTGATTTTGAATAAAATAGAACAATTAAAAAAATACAGACTTATTTTCTTTATAAAAAAATTAAAAATGCAAGGAGGCAGAAAATGAACACTCCACAAAAGGATCAAAATCAAATTACCATAAATCAAATTATGGTCTGAAGTTCTTTTTTTTTTATTATTATTTTTGCATTTTGAAGACATATAAATATAATCTGGCTTTAATCTTTACTTGTGTATTTCGTTATATTTTATTTATTATTTAAAAATGACCCGTTGCTGCAACGTAACAACTAACAACATTCCAAAATGGATTATTCTTCATCGTAATAGAAGATCATTTCGGAATACCGCCACATTAGTAAATTTATCTCATTCTACCGAGCAGTGTGTGATGAAATGCTAGGAAGTTTTTTAATATCATTTTCATGGGATTCCGAATAAAACAGAACATTTTAAAAAGGAAGGAGACTTGCTTTCTTGATAATGCAAGGAAGGAGAATGAAAGTGATCTCGTACAGAAATCTTTCATTTCTCCTTCGCAAAAGCAAGGATAACGAGTAATATATATAAAAAATTTTACTTACAATTCCCCATTTCTTTTTTCACTCTCTTTCTCCTTTATAAATAATTTTCATTCGTTTTTTTTTAATTTTCAAAAATTCTCTGTCTCTCCCACTCATTTATTCACATGTTTCATTTTCCATTTTGTTCCCTCCTCCACTCAGACTACAACCCACAATGAAAAAAGAATCTGAAAAAGACATTTTTTTTCCAGCGATCTACACTCTCCCCACACACGGTATTAATTCCTAAATTTATAGCCTGCTAATGATCTTATAGAAGAGACATTTTTCTCCCCTATAAACCTAAAATGAATCAATTAAATTTAATGAATGAATGAATATTTGAAAAAACTGCATCAACATCCAGTGTCGTCCACTGCGAGTTCAAAAAAATGTATTTGAACTCGAGTGGACGAATAAAAAGTATTTCATGAAAGATTGAATATTTGAACAAGATATATAAAGAGAGAGTGTGAGCTAATAGTAGAAATTGAAGAATGCCCGAAATGTATTGAAATCCTATCTTTTTCGTAGATGAAAGCAAATTTAACATTTCAAGTTCCAGAGGTCTAATTTTATAGAGAGGAGATAATCAGGAACTCGATTCCAAGAACTTCGTAGTTGGAACAGCAAAGCATGGTGGTGGAGATGTCATTATGCGTGGGTGCATGCCAGAATCAGGAAGAGGAAATTGTGTATTTACGGATGGCATAATGAATCATGCTCTTTATTTAAATAGTTTTAAAGAAACAATTTGTAATTTAAGCCCAAAATTTGGGTATTGGCAACAACAATTTTTTTAAAAACAAGATAACGATCCAAAGTACACAGCTTTAAACATTCGCTTTTAGTGTCTCTGTAAATGGCCACGAATTCTGGGAGAAGAAGAAAAAAAAAACGCCTCAGTCGCCGGAATAAAACCCTTTAGAACAAATTTGCAGAAAAACTGGAGGATATCATATGGAGACAGGACTTTAAAACTGAAACTGAACTAAAAGCAATTATCATAGAATAATGGGGGAACATTGATGCAAAAATAACAATGAATTTTATGCCAAAACGTTTAAAAGGTGTCGTAGAGGCTGCAAGATATTCTATTAAGTATTCATTGACCGAATCACTAATTTATTCACAAGTTTCTTTTTCCATTTTGTTCCCTCCTCGACTCAGGCTAGAACCCACAATGATAAAAGAATCTGAAAAAGAAAATTTTTTTTCCAGCGCATCGCCACTGACAAATGATTCCTGAATTTATATCCTGGTAAATATCTTATATGAGAGAAATTCTTTTCCCCCATATAAAATTAAAATTAATGAATTAAATTTAATGAATGAACTAATATTTGAAAAAACTGTATTCACATCCAGTGTTATCCACTACAAGTTCAAAAAAAATGTATTTGAAGTAGAGTGGATGAATAAAAAGTATGTTATGAACGATTGACAAATTTGAACAAGATATATGTACAGGGAGAGTGTGTGCTTATAGTAAGAATTGAAAAAAAAAGTTCCCAACATGGGCGAAAAATTCATATTTACAGGACAAATGATTCGATGTAAGTATGATTTTATTCAAAAGCAAAACTCATTGCAAAAGCATTTCTATTATAAACAATCAAAATCGTCTCATATGTAGGCCAGGTTGAAATTTTAAAATTGGGTTAAATTCACTCGAAGATGAAGACAATGGTTTCGAGTATTTGATTTACACAAATCAAACCTGAGTTACTTCCTTTTTTTTAACAACATATGACCAATTCTACTACAATAAAAAAATGCTCGCAAGGATTTTTTATGCTTTCCAAATCAATGATTTCAATGCCTCTTTGTTTGGTTCAATAAATAAAAATAAAAGCTTTTCTTCGATGTTTTCATTTTAAGTAAAGAACAAAAAATGATGTGTGTGCTATTTAACTACATTTTGAAGGATGACGAACTAATAAAAATGAAAGTGACATTTTGCAAACAACCTTCAAGGACACAAGTTGAAATGCCGTGAGGTGTGACAAATTTAATGAGTGTTGTAGTTAAATTGAAAATAGCCTATCTAACTTTGTAAAATGTAAGGCCATTCAAGTCAATTTTGATTTCTTAAAAATTAAATGACGAAGGCACTTTCTATGAAATCAAATTGACTTTATTAAAAACAATTTTACCAATAAAGTGATATTGGTAAAATAAAGAGTTAAAATTTTTAAAAATTATAAATTATCTCTTAATTTTAAAATATTAAAAAAAAAATTTCAAAGTGTATTTTAAATAAAAGTGTGTTATATAAATGGATTATAAATAATAATAAATAAATAAGTGATAAATAGTTTGTATAATAATCAATATTAAACAATTAATTGAGCTCGCAAAGCAATCTTTAAAAAAAATAATATTCTGTGACGATATTATTTTTTATATATTTAAATAATTTTGTTAACAGATTTTATAGGTTACTATCTGGTTCCCCATAAAATTTAAGTGTAAGAGCAAAACGCATCAGAGCCATATTAAAAAATAAAAAATAAATTTTCTTTTCTTAAAATTCATCTTTTCACTTTGAAATGAAGTTTCTTCGTTTTCCCCGAACGACCTTTTTGAACAATTTTATTTTATTTAATTATAAAATTTTTATTTAAATAAGCCAAAAAGAATAGCTCATGAAAGAAATTTAAAAAAAAAAAACTAATAAGAAACGTTTAAAGTGATCAAGGATATGAATAAAATTGATTAAGGAAACGAAAAACTCCGCTCTCTAAAACAATACCCAGGATTTTATAGATAATAATAATGATGTCAAAATAAAAATATTCAAGGAAAAATAATTTCATTACTTGAAATTTTTATTTAATTCGAAATTATATCTTTGTAGCTTACTAAAATTTTGGTCAGTACGTGTTCCATTTCCTAAGATAATAAAGTATTCATTAAAATCGCGTACTAGCAGAAGGAATCACTTTATCATGACTTTATAATACCTAATTATGAAGATAAAATATTTATGATCAGTACAAGTCCCAGTGGGCCTGAATGATCCATTTGGCTGTCAATGCCACGGGTTTCTTCCGGCGTTGCCATGGACGTTTGTAGTGGTTCGGAATCCACTTTAAGCCGTAGGTCCCGGTCTAAGAGGATCGCAGAGCGTTGTCGAGGTTTAAGTCTTCAGCCCTCATGGTTCCTCGCTAAAGTGAAGCTGCCTATTACCCTTAGCCATGGACACTGCCTGCGACAGGGTCTTCTGGACTTGGTGTAGGTTTTCCTGCACCAGGGAGATTATTAACAACGACATAAGTCCCAGTGTAAATCTTTAAACTAGCAGGTAGAAGTCCGAATCTGCTAGAGGCATTACTTATTTCAAAAGCGAGTAGACTCGCTACTGATTGGGACGACATGTATAATAGTCACTATCCTCAATCTTTACTATAATATCTTTAAATCAACTATTAAGTATAGAAAAAGTAAGTTATGAAAGGTTATTATAAGAAAAAATAGGAGTGTATAGTTAATAAGAGTTAGGAGATAGTGAAATAAATCATTTTGTTAATCCTAGGTCAGAAAATCAAGAAGAGCAAAACGTGTGTTAATACACATACACAGATTTTATTTATATATAATCTGTGTTTATTTATATATATATATATATATATTTTTTTCTGGTGAACATGGTATATATATATAATGAACGTTTGTTCATCAGAAAAAAATTGTTTAAATCTATTGTAATTTAACGTTTCAAAAATTTTACCTTTATGGAAATTAATAAAATATTTGAATCTTTAAGCGATACAAATAAAAATCGAGAACAGCTTATTGAACCAATTTTTTTAATTGCAATTAAATATCTTTAAAACGGAAGAACTGTTAAACAGCTCGTAATATTTAAATGACACCACTCTATGATTTTGTCATATTTATATTCATAAGCGTGTAAAACTACTTTTTCAAATCTATGTAGAGGCATACCATGGATAGATTAAAATATTATGACCCAAGAGTATTTGCACATTTTCTTCATATCGATTAAATTAGCTGTGCTGCTTTTGAAAAAAATTTATTCTTTAAGATTACGAAACAAGGTCAGATTAAAAGCTCAAAATGAGAACATTTTATGATTTTTAATTTCCGAATAAAAGGTTTTTTTCTTCTTTTAAATAAAGCAAGTTGTTCATTTTGGAGACATGAATTAGTTTTTTTTTTTTTTTTTTTTTTTTTTTTCACTTCCTTCTATTAGTTCACACTCTCCCTATATATATATCTTGTTCGTATTTTCAATCGTTCATAGAATACTTTTGATTCATCCACTCGAGTTCAAATCCATTTTTTTTTTGAACTTGTAGTGGAGGACACTGGATGTGAATGCAGTTTTTTTCAAATATTAATTCATTCGTTAAATTTAATGAATTAATTTGAGGTTTTTTTTAGATTTAAGTTGCATGTATCTACCCATAGATGGCACCAGATGCAATAGGAAAATTTCAACTTTATTTGTAAAGGACTTTTCTGCAGTAGAGTGAAAAAAAGGAGGAATTGGCTTCAAATTTTTTTTTATATTACTTGTTTTGCAAATCTGATTAAATAGTTATATAACAAGTAATATATATAAAAACATTTTTAAGTGAATTCCTATTTTTTTTTCCACTCTATTGCGGAAAAGTCCTTTACAAATAAAGTTGAAATTTTCCTATTACATTTGGCGCCATCTATTGGTAGATACATGCAACTTAAATCTAAAAAAAACTAAAATTAATGAATTAAATTTAACGAATGAATTAATATTTGAAAAAAACTGCATTAACATCAAGTGTCATCCACTACGAATTCAAAAAAATGTATTTGAACTCGAGTGGATGAATAAAAAGTATTTTATGAACGATTGAAAATGTGAACAAGATATAGATAGGGAGAATGTGAACTAATAGTAGGAATTGAAAAACAGTTTATTATTTAAGATTACAAAACAAAGTCAGATTAAAAACTCAAAATGAGAACATTTTATGATTTTTAATTTCCGAATAAAAGTTTTTTGCTTCTTTTAAATAAAACAAATTGTTCATTTTGGAGACAAAAAAAAAATAGTTTTTTTTTTTTTTTTTTTGCAAATCTGATTAAATAGCTCTATAAAAATAGTTTCAAAGACAGTCATATTAAATGCGTCGAGCCTAACTATTGGTAGGATATGATATAGGATGTCGATTATAACAGCATGTGTTTTTCATTTATCTCTTTTTCGTTGTCATGTTTTATGGATCCTCAATAATAAATATCCATTTGTTTAGCACACAAAACGCGTTCGCACGCACCACAGGCATAACCCAATAAATAAAACCAGATAAAAGCATGCATTTACGACCTCTGCCGGTCATTTATTTGTTTGAAAAGAGGAAAATACATTCGTTTTACTTCGGAATACACTATTTGTCTCAACTACCTTCTCTGAATTCGATTCGATTCGATTTGGGTCTGTTTGTCATCTAGCGGTTTCATCTAATTTACTTTTTTCAAAATGGCACCCAAGGTCAAATATAAGCATATGGTTTATGCTTTTTATGGAAGATCATTTATCTGAATTAAGTATGATATATTATAGACAAAGTAATAAATATTTGAAAGATAAAGCGCTGACAAATAGAAAAAAAAAGTATGACAAAACATTGTAGTGATATTGAAAAAAATAGGAATTTACAAGAATTTAAAAATGAAACACTGGGTTTTTTTTATGCTAACAAATTAAATAGGGGCTTGATGGCCGAGTGACTAGCGCTCTGTGCCACAGCTTTGGGGTTCGAGTCCCAGTGGCGCCATGGATATATTTGTTGTGGTTCTGAATCCCCTTTAAACCGTAGGTCCCGGCCTAATATAGCGGTAGAGAGTAAGGCGTAGTGCTGACAACTCTACCCCATAAAAAGAAAACATCTCCTGTCTAGAAATCTGCCAGCAGGCAGACGGCAGATGGCTCACCATGGGGTTGTTGCGCCACTGATGATGATGATGAAGATTACATGTTAAATGAGAAAATAATTTTCCACTTGCTGTTTTCAGTACCGTGTCTTCTCAATTTAAAAACATAAACCTACCACACGCAACTCATTAAAAAATCAAACCTTATCGATAATTGAAACTAATAAAACAGTCAGTGTGTGCAACTATCCTATAATAGGTCTCAAATTCGATTCCCTTCCAGGCGTGAGCTGCCTTCAAAAACGAGGTTTGGTTTGTCGCTCTACGGTAATTTGCTTGCACGCTCTGGATCGATTACGCCGGAACCTACAGTTTAACATGGATTACGAACCACTAACAGGCATCCTTCAGAAACGTGGTTCATAGGCTCAAAGTAGACATCAGTCTTAATGTTAATAGTAGCAGCACAAGTAAACTGTTTCACATCTGCATTTGTTTTCTCGCGTGGCATCCCTTTCCAAGTGCCACCCGGTGGTTGTTGAGGAAAGGACATCGCCTTCAATGAAGACTTTTAGAGGTAAGTGTCCTTCATTTGCATGCCGTAGGGTGGGAGAAAATCCGAAAAAAAATTTAATAAAGCAACTTCATTATCAATGTCAGAGGGTGACACGAGATTTCTCAGTTGCTGTGGAATCTTCTCATTTATGAAGCGGTCTGATGGCCAATAGGCTACTGCTCTGGCATTTGGTGCAACAGGTTTCAGCTTAGAATCCTGGCAGTGGCATGGATGTTTGAGAGTGGTTCGGAATCCGCATTAAACTATCACCGAAGTCAAGCGTCATCGGGCGCTGTCAGTACTTGGGAGGGTGACCACCTGGGAACACCGCATGCCGTTGGCATTCAAAATTTTGGGGCTTGATGGCCGAGTGGCTAGCGTTCTGGCGCTCGGTCCTACAGGTATCGGGTTCGAATCCCAACGGTGCCATGGATGTTTGTAGTGGTTCTAATCCACTTTAAGCCGTCCCAGTCAAATATGACCGTAGAGCCCCACAGAGCCCAATCAGACTTCTTCTCACCACATCATTCCAAACTGTAAAGGGGCAACTCAGCTCTAGGCACAGTAATATGGTATGGCGTAGTAGTAGCAATCCACATTAAACTGTAGGCCCTGGTCTAATGAGCCTAAAGTGTGCATAAAATGACCGTAGAGCGACAAACCAAACCTCGTTTATGACAAGCAGTGCCTGCAACGCACTGTATTTGAATCTGAATCTGAACCTGATTCTTCCAGCTTTACGTGTTACTACTGGGCCATAAATCAGAAAAAGTATGCTATATGTTTACAAACGCTGTGTCAATTGCCATCGAACCTCCTCGTTTCTGAAAGCAGTATCTTCAACTCCGCTACCGAAGTCGAACCTGAGTTTTTCTGCATGGACGGGCCACAAGATGGGCCCATTAGATATACTGCTCGACTACAATAAAGCTTGCAAAACATTCCGTGCGTTCACCACGATGCGAGATAAAAAAAGAAATGCCGATTAACCACGCTACGCAAATTACTCTTTAAGATTAAAATTCCTTGGGTTCTGCCTCGGAAAGAAATTCCGCCTCTGAGCAGTGTTGGGAAACAGCGGCAGAAAGCAGCAAGTGTGGAGACATCAAGGTGTTCCTTTCCCGGTATTTGTATTCCGGCTATTGCGTTTGCATTCCGCAAAGGAAATCCGGAACATCTGTCCGTTCGATCGAACCAGAGATGCAGGTGTTCCGCAATGCCACCAGTTGCATATTCAGATGTAGTACGGCGAATCGGTAAGTTTTTCTATTTTAAACTGATAAGAAAATAACTGTTTTGATAAAAAAAAAAAATGCAATATTCTTTTTAGTGCTTCTTATTTTATTGCTTTCTTAATGCTTGGTAATATTCCGGCAAGGTTTTCTTTTTTTTTTTTTTTTTTTTTTTTTTTTTTTTAATCTTATTCATTTAAGGTAACTGTTTCTCAATTACGTTCTTCGAAAAAAGAACAAACAAGTTATCTAAATATTTAGAAACAAAGCCCTGGAAAGATATTGAGCGCACGAATGCTGTATTTTCTTTTGATTAACCCTTTGCACTCGAGGGCTCCGCTACGGAGACAATGCAAATAACAATATAACTAATGCGTTTCTTTTAATGCGTATATCAAACTTACATGTGAATAGGATCTTTTCACAAAAATCGATTCGAGTTGCTGGTAATACGAATGAAAAAAAAAACTTCCGAGTGCAAAGGGTTACAATTATCTTCACTGAAACTAATAAAAAAATAATGAATCTGTTGAAAAATTATTTATTAAAAATAGAATTCGACAGTAAAAATTCGAAACTCTTTGAATGGGTAAGTTTCCTATTATAAACTGATAAGAAAAGAACTATTTTGATAAAAAAAAAAATGCAATATTCTTTTTAGTTTTTATTGTTTTCTTAATGCTTGGTATCATTCCGGTAAGGTTTTTCTTTCCTTCTCATTTATTTAAGATAACTATTTCTGAATAATGTTTTTCGAAAAATGAACAAATGTTATTTAAATATTTAGAAACAAAGTTCTGAAAAGATATTGAACGTACGAATGCTTTATTATTTTCTTTTGGTTAAAATTATTTTCACTAGAAATAGTAAAAAATTATGAATCTGTTGAATTGTTTATTAAAAATGGAATTCGACAGTAAAAATTCGAAACTTTTTGAATGCGTAAGTTTTTCTATTTTAAACTAATAAGAAAATAACTGTTTTGATTTAAAAAAAAAAAAAAATTAATATTCTTTTTAGTTTTTATTGCATTTTTAAATACCATTCCGGTAAAGGGGTTTTTTTTTCCCTTCTTCATTTGATATAATGAAAAAGGGAAAAATCTTCTTTTAAATCTTATTCATTTAAGATAACTGTCGAATTATGTTCTTCGAAAAATGAACAAACGTTATCTAAACATTTAGAAACAAAGTTCTGAAAAGATATTGAACGTACGAATGCTTTATTGTTTTCTTTTCATTAAAATTATTCTCACTGAAAATAATGAATCTATTGAAGAATTATTCATTAAAAATGGAATTCGACAGTAAAAATTCTAAACTCTTGGAATGGGCAAGTGTTTCTATTTCAAACTGATTAGAAAAGAACTATTTTGATAGTAAAAAAAAAATGCAATATTCTTTTTAGTTTCTATTGCTTTGTTAATCCTTGGTATCATTCCGGTAAGGGTTTTTTTCACCCTTCCTTTTTAATATTCAATTAAGATAACTGTTTCTAAATTACGTTCTTCAAAAAATGAACAAACGTTATCTGAACATTTAAAAAACAAAACTCTGAAATTATATTGAACATACGAATGCTTTATTATTTTCTTATGAATAAAATTATTATCACTGAAAATAATAAAAATAATGAATCTGTTGAAGAATTATTTATTAAAAATGGAATTCGACAATAAAAATTCGAAACTCTTGGAATATTTTATTCTATTTATTAGAACATGGCAGATATATAAGTTATTGTATATAAATTTCATAATATAATGCGGATTATCAGGATAGATAATATAATATTATTGTACATGATGGCTATGATAGCATGTTTGTATATATTAATAATAACTTATATAATCAAACTTTACAACATAATTATGAACTTAAAGAGTTATACAAGAAGAGCTTGCCACAGATGTAAAAAAAAAAAATGTAAAAAAACCGATATTCTATGATTTCTTTATACTCGTAATTTGCAATGAAAGTTTAACGGTCATTATATCTGGCAGTTGTAAGTATTTTATTTTATATATAATTAATTGCCATGCATTCGAAATTTGCATTTATTGCATTACCATGCATTTATTTGTCATGCATTGTGGAGAATGTAAAAAATTAACAAGCACTAAACACACGAAATCCTCTAATTCGTAATTTATTATCTATACATTTATATTATATTTTATAAATATACATTTTTTTAAAAAAATTATTGTGTTGTCTAATTGCTACTGCAATGTGCTGTGCTGGATTGGAAAGCGGTCCAAAATCCACATTTTACAATTAATTTAAGATGTGTTTTGACAATGAGGAAATTTAGACGGAAGCATAAGCGGAAATTTTTATTTAAATTCATGATATTTTACACCCATACTCTTGAAAGCTAAGAATATTTATTCATTATTTTATCAACAAAAATGTGACTCGATAGTGTACATAATCAATAATATTAACATACGTAAACTATTTCAGATTGTATAAATCGTATAAATACAAATAACGTAACGCATAGTTCTTGTATATGCCCACTATAAAGTAATTCCGTAACTATGTTACAATAGTAACATAGTTACTTGTATAGTATGCACACTATACAAGTAATTCCTGTTAGAGTTCTGGGTCTAATGTATTTAATTTCATTCAGATATTATAAAAATTCATTTTTGCAGTTGTATATTTGCATCATTATTTTTGAATTTTAATAAGCTATTCATTAATTTTTGAATTTTATGCTGTAATATTATTTTATCTAATGAATTTAAACAAACATTCTGCGAGAGAAAATCGCCTTTTTTTGTGTGTGTGTGTGTGTCTCAATTCGAATTACTTTTTATATTTTTGTTTAACACTTAAACTAAAATATCCTGGGTTCTCGTTTTTTTTATGCTTAAAAGCTTCTTTGAAATAATTTGTTTTTAATCATTAAAAACAACATTTCAACTAAAAAAAAAAATATTGAAATTTACATGTATATTCATCATTATCATTATAACTGGCTCGACAGCCCCATTGTGGGCCTTCTTTAAAAGATCCAACCAGGCTGTTCTCTTCTTGGCCGTGGAACTCCAGTTTTTTATCTTAATAACATTAAAATCAGAGTCTAAGCAGTCGACCCATCTCTTCTTCGGTCTTCCCCTCGGTCGTTGTCCAAAAGGGGTTGCATTGAAAACCTATCACTTTCCATTCTCATCTCATTCTCTCATTAAGTTTAACACATTTTAGAATGTCAACATCCCTAAAAAGTGTGTAGAGTTCAAAATTGTCACTTCTTCGCCCATTTCCACTGTCATGGATACCACCGAAAACAGTTCGCGGCACTCTTCTTCCATGTACATCAGTCACTAATTAAAATGAATATTTGTCTTTTCGTTCAAAAGATGCATGGTCCATACTACCTTGTCCAAAAAGTAAGACCCATTTTAAATTTAAAATTCCCGGGGATTATGGAATTTGAATTTTTCTTTTCTTTTTCAGGTTGCTGGCACTGTCCTTGATATCTGTGTGAAATTTGACGTCAAAATATTCATGAGTGTTTGAGTGACGCTTGGCTTTGTGAGGCGCTAAAACTGACACCGGCGATTTTTGAACTGTCTGAATTCATTGAGCAAAGAACTTGCATTCAATTCTGTTAGAGAAAACGTATAGAATGCTGCGGAAGGCATTCGGTGAGCATTCCTATATCGGAAAGAAATGTTTAGAAGGGGTATAAGCACTTCAAAGAAGGCAGAGAACGCGTTGAAGACGAAGAGCCCTCGAGTCGACCCTCAACCTCAACCGCAGGGGATTACTTTCAAGGTGATGAAATAAATTTGGAAGAATAAACAGAGTTTTTGAAAAAAAAAAAACTCTTACTTTTCGGGCGCAGTAGTACATATTGTTTGTGTGTTATAAATTACTGTGTTCGAAATGATTAGTGCATTATTTTAATGAATAGCACGACTTTATTTGCTAATTAACTAAAAGATCTTACAGGTATTGCTCTAATTCAATCCATTGCCGGAAATCTATTTTTAGACCTTGGAATAAACGCATCGCGTGCTATTTGCTCCTACAGAACTCATCAAAAACACGTCATGTGTTCCATCAACAATGTGTCCTTTTTTAGGTGGGAAAAAAATTAGAATTTTATACTAGAAACACATGAAAAAAAAAAAAAAAAAAAAATTGCTTTTGCTCATGAGTAACGTTTTCTCTCTCTCTTTGCCATTGTGTTATTGTCTTGTATCTGCAAACGAGTGCAGTTCGCACGCGATTTTGTTTACTGTCCGTGGTTCGCTCACGCACGCACCATGTTAACAAATTCGCAACAAACAGTCTTCTTCTCGCCTGCCGTTGGGCCTGTAAAGGTTCCGTTTTTTTAGTAGCACGTGTGTGGGTGAACAGCGGGTGGTTTTGTTGTTGAATGAATTTTTATGTGAAAAATAAAAATTAAGTGGGAGGAAAAATAGGCGTGGATGAAGCATATTGATGATCCAGTATGAAAAACAACCCTAAAGAAATTGCCTTCGATACTATAACGTGTACACAACCTGAAAGAGAAAAAAATGCGCCATTTTGAAAGATGTCTGTCTTTAAAATGAATGTAAGTAAATTGAATTAGTTTCACTTTAACAAAGTGTAAACATTTTCAATTTGTATCTTTTATAATTACTTCTATGGGCCTGACTGGTCGAGTGGCTAGCGCTCTGGTGCTCGGTAACACAGGTTTCGGATTCGAGACCCGGCGATGCCATGGATGCCTGTAGGGGTTCGGAATCCACTTTAAGCCGTAGGTCCCGGTCTCCTATGACTGTAGAGCGTCCCGCAGCCGAACGAAAATGACCGTGGAGCGACAAACCAAACCTTCCACCAGAAAGCTTATCTATACATATATATATTACGTTATACATGTCGTCGCAATCGCCATGGAGTCTCCTTCACCTCTGAAAGCAGTCACTGCAACGGACATCAGAATGTCCTGTATGTGAACTGTGCATATTACCACTGATGCACTATAAGGACAAGCGAGATAAATCAAAGATGAATGAAGAATCTCGTCACCCCCTCTTCCAGTACAAATGTTTACGTATTCATGTATGTAAAACCAAATGCACTTGGAGATCTACCATGTATTCTTTGATAGCCTCTTTAAATTCATGAAATATAACTGTTAACAAATACTTCAACATTTCCAAATGGGCCTGAATGGCTAGTGCTGTGACGCTCGGTACCACAGGTTTCGGGTTCGAGTCCCGGCGGTGCCATGGTTGTTTAGTGGTTCGGAATCCACTTTAAGCCGTAGGTCCCGGTCTCCTATGACTTTAAGAGCATCACGGAGCAAAAGTCAGACTTCTGCCTATGGGTGCTCCATCACAACAGAAGCTGCTTCCTTCCCCTTCAACCATGAGTCCGTACGGGTTCGTGGGCTTGGTCTACATTAGATATCTACCAAGTGAGATAAGTCACAACAACAACAACATAATTACTTCTTCTTCTTCACTGTAGTAACAGCCGCGTGGTTGGCCGAGTCCGTATGCCTATTGGCAGATTTCGAAAACAGGAGATGCATTTTATAATTACTAATATGTGGAAAATATGGGAAAATGATAAGCTTCGAATTTCATCTTAAATTGTCTTCTAAAGCATCTTTTAACTAGAATTTCTCTAAATAAATAAATTAGAATTTTCATTTAATACTTTTCTTTTTTGAAGAGTAAAGATTATCTTTTTCAGTGAATGGCCGAAAAGGATCGTCACCCAATGCCAGCATGCGCCACTAGTGTACTGCAGAATTCAGGTTCGAATAGGGCAGTGGGCGTGTCGTTCAATAGTCTGAAGTTTTAAGGCTCGTTCCCACCGAGGCGTTTAAGCATGAAGCGTTGACCAATCACTAGCCTCACCGCTTTCGCCTGAAACCGGTTTGAAGAGTGAAGCCTAGTGAAGTTCCGCTTTGAGTCGACCCACTTTCAACTCGAAGCGGAACTTCACTGGGCGTAATGCTATTTCTGACGTTTCGCTGCGAAGGGGTTGAAAAAATTTTCTTCCCTGCCGCCTCTCGCCTCCGTGGGAACGAGCCTTTAACTGCGAAATGTCACACAAATGCGGGACAGTTGTCTATAAAAGTCATCCTTGTTGGCAAGATCTCGTTTTCCTCACTAGTCGATAGGTTGTCTGCATTATACGTAAATGGAACCTGACATCAATGACGTAAAAATAAATGTGTGATGAAAACGAATAATTGTATAAAACATACAAACATTTAGATAACGTGAAAAAGAAATCACATCCAATTTCTGATACATTCAATGGTTGTATTTTTATTTCTTGTTAGACATAAGTTCCATACTTAATACTTAGCATAAACTGATTTTTGAATACAACTCCATTTGCGTATCAAAAATTCCTGGATGATGGAAACGTATAATTACCCAAAAATATATAAATATTTATATTCTGAATTCGTTTAATAGAATTTTAGGGGTTTAATCCTACTGTACTAAAAAAAAAAAAAAAAAAAAAAGTCGGAAGTGGATAATTACCCACACTTACTATACGATATAGAATTGCACATCCATGTCAGATTTCTGATGCATCAATAGTTTCATACAAAAATTTCGATTTTTATGATTTCATACACTTTTTTATAGCTTCCATCGTTACTCAATCCCTATTTCACTTTAATTTATACACTTTTTTTTCAGATACCATCTTTATGGATCGATTAAAATAAGTAGAATGGCATAATCTTCATAAATTTTCATATACTTTGGACTGTTTGTTTTCCTCCAAACGATGTTCTAAAATACAGATTGAACTTTTTCCTTTCAAAAGTTTTCGTTTTATTCGTCACGCACCTTATTTCTGTGAAACACGTTCACATATTTAAAAAAAAACCAACAACTAATAAATAATTTTCTCAATAAATCTCTACAGTACAGGAGCGATGACATTAAGATAAGTTGGGTTTTTCTTTCATTAATAATTTTGGGCATTGTGATAGCCCATTTTTATTGGCGTTTTTTTTTATTAGGAAATTTAAAGCAATAATTTAATGCAAAAGGCTTTTCCTTATGTATAGAGCTCATTCATAGTCTGCAGTCAAATTATTTGTCCGAATTTATTTATGTTAATATTCAAAAGCACATTGACGTTTTTTCAATTCCTTCTATTAGCTCACACTCTCCCTCTATATATCTTGTTCACATTTTCAATCGTTCATACAATACTTTTCGTTCATCCACTGAAGTTCAAATACATTTTTTTGAACTTGTAGTGAATGACACTGGATGTGAATACAGTTTTTTCAAATATTAATTCAGTAATTAAATTTAATTAATTAATTATATATTTTTTTAGATTTAAGTTGCATCTATCTACCAATAGATGACGCCAGATACACTTAAAAAATGAATGAAAATGATTTATAAAGAATTTTCTGCAATAGAGTGAAAAACAATAAAGGAATTGACTTTAATTTTTTAAATTTTTTTTATTACTTGTTATGGTGTTTAGAAAACAAAGTTATCATTTTAAAAACCATCATCATGTAAAAAAAAGAAACAAACATTTCGTGATACCTCCAAAAAATCCAAGATTAATCTTTCACATTTATGTTATTGAAACTGGTCATTGTAAGCCTTTATAGTTTTTAAGTATCGTAAAAAGAAAATTGCACTCTATTAATTAGGATTATAAAAATGTAAATATTTCAGACGATATGAAATGTGAATATTATTTTAATTTCTTAGAAAACGTGCAATTTTCGTCTAGTATCCGTTTCATCTGCCAACTCATTAAATTTTAATGAATCGGACTTCAATGAAGGACGCTACCATTGAAGCTTCGATGAATTAGGATGGTGATGATGCACTATACCGGGAAAATATTCGTGTCGATATCTTCTCAAATTAAAGGGATTTAAGAAATTCATGAAAGCATTCCTTCCCCATTTAAAATTTTCGACAGTTTATTCTCTTTAATTAATCTATTTTTAATTGGTAATATGAAAGCTTTTCTTTTTCTTAAGTGATAACGTGTGATTATTCTTTTTCTAGTAATTCTGCTTTTGCTCATGTGTAGAAATTATGAGAGGTTTTGAAACTTCATTATCTGATTTGTGGTGAGAAAATTCTTAATCCTTCAGAGAGCATTGCAGGAGTAGATGGAGGGCAAAAATGTCCTGTAGGCAAAAACAGTTTTGTTATAAAATTCAAAAGTGAATAAAAAAACTATATAAAAAGTAGAACATAAAGATATTAAAAAAAAAATCTTAGTTAAACCAATGCAAGTTAGAATTTTGCTAATAATTGTAAATTATGATTGTGTCGTTTTCTAATGCCGTGGAATTCCTTTTGAGTCATTTGCCATTACAACGGCAAAACATATAGCACATTCAGCGTTACCTAAGTTGCAATAGGAAAGAGAGACCTGCTACACTGCATACACATTGTGGAATGCACAATCTCAATGTTAGCACCTGGAACCAAGTTCTGTGCCTCTTGATTTTCCGACTTACAAATAACAGATTTAATCATTATACTTAACCCTATTCATCTTGAGTTCCATATTTTATCACAGCAACCCCGTTTCCTTTCTATAATTAATATTTTTTAGTGATTTCTTTCTGATTTTGCGTTTACCAGGTTTCGCAGGATATTAACCAGCTAACCAGAACACTTTTAATGACTTTTTTACGGATTCATTCGCTGTCACTGCCAGTCATCTGATAGCTGTCGCAACAGGTGGATGTGGAAATATAGATTTAAACTTATACGAGAAATCATCCAAGAATGATAAAATACGAAATTGGTTTTCCTTGAAATGAATTTTATTGAGTATTTGTTTCACATAAAACACCATCATTATGCAGATAAGAAAATCGTTGTTTTTCCAGACTTTTATGTGCAAGGTCTCTGTTTTTATGAAACACTATTTCCGAGTTCAATTAGAAAAGCATGATTGTCATTGTTTGCTCACCATTAAATGAAAATACATAACTGCTTTTTTTGCATAGAATATTTTATTTGAAACATGCTGAGTTAGCAAACATTTATTTTGACAAGTAACGTTTACTTAAGGTTTCCAATAATTGACTGATAAAAAATGACAAATCATTTACTGAAAAAAAAATGTTTGAACTATTTTGGTTTATGGGAATTATCAAAATTTTACATAAGCACAGATAACCTCCATAGTTACTATAAAAATTATTGTAATACTTTCCATCTCATTTGAAAACTACAATTTTGTTTCAAATTGTTTTTGTTCTATACCCTATGTGAAGTTTTATGTATTTATATGTTGTGTGTTTCATTAATATTATCCTAATTTATACATATTTGGAAAATGTTCTTTTCTATCTATTTGAATTTCTCTAATTATCAAATTCATTAATTGAAGAATATTAAATCATTTCGATTGATATCGTAAAAAGATCAAAAGGATTTTCTTTTGCTGTACAAAACAAGGATCTAGAAATATTTTTCCGGCTAATTCGCCTCTTTCTACAAGTTTGGAAAAGTATATGAATAAAACGGGGGCCTGATGGCTGAGTGACTAGCACTTTGGCGCTCAGTGCCACAGGTTTCGGGTACGAGTCCCGGCCCTGCCAAGGATGTTTTTAGCGGTTCGGAATCCCTTTTAAACTGTAGGTCCCGGTCTAATATGGCTGTAGAGTAGTGCTGACAATCCTGCCTCGTAAAAAGGAAACATCTCCTGTCTAGAATCTGCCAGCAGGTAAACGGCCTCTGCCCCCCATGGGGCTGTTGCGCCACTGATGACGATAATGATAAGAATGGCGCGATATACTTTTTCAAGCATTTTAAAAGAAACCATTAATATTAAATAATGTTTTTAATGTATCAATGTTAATAATTAGTCTTCAAAAAAATAGTTTAATCATTGAAAAAGAAACGGCCTTAATGCATATTGTCATAAATTTGAAAAATATAAGATATAAACTAAATTATTTAATAAATACAAATAATTTCAATTTCTGAATCTAATTTTGATTTTAGAGAAAACATATCGTCAAAAAATAATTCAGAATATGAAAAAAATAAATAAAAGTACTGAAATTAATAAAGAATTCCTAGTCAAAGTGACCATAAACAGCAAAAATTGTGAAAGCCAACAATATCATCTGAACAAATGAAATCAAATGGCCTTGAATAAATGTCAAACTAACTGGAATATTTTATTGTGAATATTTTCAAGAAAAAATAATATATTTCCCTTTAGGGAAAAAATATTCTGATCTCACAACTTACTGAGTTTAATTATTGATTTCAATTATTGAAGTAATTTTCCATAAAAAAGAAATATTTCTAAATTAAACATTAACATCATTTGGCATTTCTCTTATAAAAAAAAATGTAATTGTTTTTTAGTTTTTGAACCACAAATTTATTTCGAACTTTATTTAATTATACTTATTAATCAAAACAAGCATTCTATTCAAAACGTTTCCCGAAACTATTTTTAAGAAAAAAAATTGTTCTGAATGAAATGCCAAGTGATTTAAGAGTAGGAATTTACCTGGGCATTGTAGAATGGCATTTCCTCGTTCTTCTGCTTGTACGAGTACTCTTTGGATGGCCTTTGTGCCATCTTCTAGAATAATTCAATTTCTGAATGCAATTTTCCGAGTATTGTTTTCTCAAGAAACCACAGATGACGCAAAGGTCGTTAACACCGGATCTTAAAAAGGAAATATAGCTCCAGAAAAATATTATCGTTAATTTTGTGCAATTTTACAGCTTATTGTAAATTTTATTCAGTATTCGTAAAACTTGTTTTGAACTCAGCTTTCAATGAACAATTCTTTTTTCCTAATATATCTGGCATATACTTAGAAAGTTATATTTATGCCAGAAACACCGACGTTATTCACTTAGCACTAACCAGAGGGTGCATGTAGCTTGAAGATAAGCTACGGATGCGGAGTAACAATGTTCATCTGCAACGCTTTACGATCCTGTTAGATCGGGATCTACGGTTTAAAGTAGATTTCGAACCACTGCAAACATCCATGGCACCACCGGGACTGGAATCCGGAACCTGTGGTACCGAGCGCCAGCCAGTCGACCGTCAGGCCCCACTCCCACTTTCAAGGGAGGGAAATAAATACAATTACTTAATATTTTATTTTAACTAGATGTAATTTTTTTTTTTGTTTCCCCCCCTCCAATCCCCCCAATGTTTTTGCTTTCACTGTGCAAAAAAAAAGAAAGAAAAAAAATCAAAGCTAGTTAATATTCTATTTATAAAATTGACTTTAGTGTTCCAAACCATTGGAAATTTTACTTTTATTATTTTCTTGAATTAATTTTTTTTATTCATAAATAATGATATATTTTTGAAATGAAATTTGAAATAGTTATAAAGGATTCGAATCTCTTCAATAGCAAATGATCGTTGAATAAATTTTCAATGACGAAAATCATTCGAAGAACTTTCCAGAAAGATTTGTGCCAAAGGATTTATATTTCAGTAAAAAAAAATATATTTTAGAAATTTGTCTTTTTCATAATAAAATGAGATGAACTTCATATTTTATACAATTTTATGGTTATTTTATAACATACAATTAGTCTCATTCGCAAATTGTTATTAAATTCCGTAATAACTCTATTAAGTAATAAAAATCTTTTTAATTAATTTCTCTATTAAGTAATAAGAATCTTTTTAAAATAATTTCTCTATTAAGTAATAAGAATCTTTTTAAAATAATTGATTCGTATCGTACTTAGCAATGAATTGGTTCACGTTCATTACGAATCGTCATGATATGATCCATTTTAAATAATACATTACTCTTAGCTCGAAAAGAATGACAGCATTCTACATACTAAATAAAAAAAATACTTCAATAAAAAGATTAAAATACATTAATTTTCTTAAAGACATCAAATTACTTTTGTTGAATAAAACTATAAATTACAAAGTATATAAACAAATTATTTCTTACTTTATTAATTATTTGATAATATATTTCATACATTATATATTCTTTAGACATTTTGAAAAAATTTGAATTTCTACTAAATTTAGGTATTTCCTCACTGAAAATAATTATTTTAGATTCTAAAGAGTATTCAAGATTTAATAATGATTATATCATGAGCAATGATAAATAATATATCATAGAAAAAATGTTATACCTGACAAAATTAATTTCTGTTGATCAAAATCTTTAAAACTGTAATTTAAATAATAACAATGCAATTTTCTAACACATTTAAGATATCTGTTATTCAATGTCATTAAAAATTACGAATTATTTTAAAGAGTGAAATCGTTCTTATATGTACAAGATAAAATGGAAATGGTGATTATAATAGCACACATTTCCTATTTATTATACGAGTCAGTCATTCATTTGTTATTTTATGTTAAATTATTGATAAGCAGTTGTTTGTTGTTCTCAAATATCAGAACCAATATATTCTCCTCTAGAACAGGGGTCTCCAAACTACGTCCTCAGTAGTAGGTGGGGCACTATAAGGGACGGAAGTACGTCATCAGAAAAGCGCGCGCAACCGGAAGTGACGATTTTGTTAGAGATGGCGTTTTGGTAGATAAGGACCCTACAAACTTTTTTTTACCGGTGGCAACACCGGAATGTTGTAGTATGAGAGAGGGGTTTTTGGAGAGATTACGTGATGACTGATAAGATAAGCAGAATAGGAAACTATTTTAATTGGATTTCTCTTTAATTTTTTAATTAGCATTTTATAAAATGTGTTTAGTAAAGGAATTCATTTGTATTAAATTTGATTAATTTTTATTGGATTATTTTACAAATTTATATTATTACAAAAATAATTATTTTCTATTTGCAAAATTTATTTGGTGAAGAAATTTATTTATTTTTTCTTTTACAATTCTATTTTTTTATTTCGATTTGATTAAAAAAATTTTTTTATTATTTTACAAAACTTTTTTTTATAAAGGAATTTATTTTTTATTGTTGCTTCTTTCAAATTTATTTTACAAAACTTATTTTCGTAAAAGAATTTATTTTTATTTTTTTGGGAAAATTAATTTTTTTTATAATTCCATTTTTTTATCTCGATTGCATTTGTTATATTTTACAAAATTTGTTTTTGTAAAGGAATTTATTTAATTTATAATTTTTCCCTAGTGTGTTACTACATTTTTTATTATCACTTCATTAGACATGTAATTATCCGAAACTTTGTTTGGCATTTAAAGTTTTCCTTAAAAATCTCTCACACTTCTTTTTTAAATACGATATTAATTTCAAATTTTCTACCCAATATTAAATACTACACAGCATTCGTATTAAAAGATTTAATATGTTAACTTTTTGAAGATCATATACCAGAATAGTTAAAACTCCGAGGGAAATGTTACGAATTTATGTATTTAACCAATTAATGAAATGCAGAATTTTTTTAACATAAATGTACTTTAATTAAAATAGGCATGAAATTCTCTTTCAACTCACTTATTTTTCTAATATTTTTTTTTTTTCTTTCATACTCGATTCTATTTTGATAAACACTATAACTTCTTGCTGATACAAATAAAATGTCTTAGCATGCATTTTTTTTTTTTTTTCAAACATTTAGAAATAACACAGATTATGATTTTGTAAGACAAAATAATTAAAATATTATATTTATAAGGAACTTACACTAATGTATTTCTTAACCTATTTTATTTAAAATATATTGCATACTTCTAATTATCTCACCAATAATTTTCACCTAGGTTATTATTTTCTTTACTGTAATACAGAAAATCTTGTACTTACTCCGAGATACATTTGTTAAATTTTCCCACAGATAAATGTTCAATACTAATACATATTACTATACTAAACTAAATAATTTGTATAACATAAAAAGCATAAAATACACACACACACACAAATTTCTACAGAAAACTTTCTTACAAAATCTAATTGTATAAGCATGCTATATATCTTATTATTTTTTGAGGGATTTTCTCACATTCTTCTTACCTGGGGAAAAACCCCGATTGATTACATTCTAGACGTTATTATATTTATAAAATTAAGGTGTATATTTTTTTAATCCAACTATTTTATAAAACAATATTTTCATTGATATTTAAATTTTAACATGTATTGAATTTTCTTACTCAAAAACTTTTATCATTAAAGAAAAATCTGTACGTATGTTCTTTTCGAACACTCATCTCAAATTCTAGTATACAACCTTTTTTAAAGAATGCTGATAACATGTACCTCTTTCCAATTTCAGATAAGATAGTATTGCTTTCAAATATTGATAGCATTGGAATGCCTATGAGTTTAGATATGCATATTTTTTTAATTTTAATTTAATTAATCAACAAACCATTTGTAGTGTAATTTTAGATGAAGAAAAATAAAAATTACGAAATTATTACTAAATAACATATTTTTTTACTAAAGATATTATAAATAAATTATTTTTATTTTTAACAAATTATATGCATTTTTTGTTTTCTGGTAAATGAACACACACACGCAAAAATAATATAAATATTCTTTTATTTTTATCAAAGTGAAATCCAATCATCTCGTTTTGCATACATTCGTTTAGATTTTTTATGTTCTAATATTGAATTAGTCTGAAAAATTTTTTATTCATGATGTAACTTGCAGGTACATTCATTTCTTTCAATGCTAAATGAAACTCTTTCGAGCCTGCTGGAGATTGTTTCCGATTTCGAAGTAAATCTACAACTAATTTTACAATATTAGTTCGATGTAAATGTTTTCCTTTATAAACGATTTCTCCATCGGGTGTCCAAGATAATACGGAAGGCTTCTCTTTTATAAAGTCCAAAATATTCCTTGCAGTATTCAAGTATCGAACAGGCGCAGCTTTTAAAATTTTGGTTGTAATGGAATCTTCTTTTTTCAGAATCAGATTTTACGTCTTCTTCCTTTTCAGAATCTTCTTCTGTTCGTTCTTGTCGGGGATGATGTATTTTAACAAATTTTTGTAACACTTGTAAATACTGATTCATCTTTTCCCTCTCGGGTAAACCCTTTGTCCGAATTATTTCTTGCATTTTATTATCTAAGTCAGTTAATTGGTCAGCTACCTCCACGCGATCTTCTGGTACCAAAATCAATTTTCTACTGTACTCCATGGATCAAGGATGTAATTACTGAAATCGCAGCTGGTAATAGCAAGGATAAAAATCCTTCTCCCCGTTGAACCAATATATTTCTCTTTTTATAAAGTGGTAGTTTTTTATCAGAAAGTTTTCTTAAAATTTTTTAAAAGGGACTAATTGATTCTTTTGTTTTTTAGAAAGGGGTACGTTTCCTTGAAGCACATTCAGGGCACATTCACACAAAGATTTAATAACACTGTTTGGACATTTTTTAAGAATATAGCCTTTTGATTTACTTTTTGAAATCAGTTTTAGATGTTCCAATTGGTGGTGTGAGCAGGCAGACATTCTAGAGTCGAATAAAGAATCATCTTAAAATGTGAACTTATATAGTTTCTAAAAACTTGGTGAATACTTTAGCTTTATAGACAGCACAATGGTTAAAATTTCTTCCATGTTGAAAGGGGCACAATACATTCAATGGTGGTAAATCATTTACTTTGGGGCAATCATAGTCATCCAAATTCAAAATTTCTTTACTCGTTAAAAACTCTAAAAATTTCTTTTTCTCTAATCCTTTTACATAAATATAGGAAACATTTCCATGATAATTGTCAAAACACTGCGTAAGTACTCGTAAGGTAATTCACCATCGTCCCATTTTATTTTATGGAGGTGCTTAGTAACCCATAAATAATTTTCTTTCTTTCGCGGTTCTATAGTTCAAAAGGGTGAGGGGGTTTAAAAGCCATCTCCCGCAGAAAGTATCATCGTGCACGGCACACACTGCCAGTTCTTTTGATAATAAAAGACCCTGCAGAAATCTGAAATCCTTCACAAGACAGCAGCCGCCATGACTTGTAAAGACGAAAATAATTAACGAGGCTGATAAACACAATATTTATCCCCTGGAAAAATTCCACTACGCAATCGCAGTGAATTGTCTGTATCCGGTTTTAAATCGATTAAAAGATAACTAAATGGTTTTGAAATGGCATCTTCGTAATTTCGTTTGACTGGGATACAGTTGTCTACCTAAATGCATGATTTGCGATCGGTCTCTAGGATTTTTGAATAAAAACAGGTAATGTGCATTCAGTGATATGTCCCGGATTTCTTTTCCTTGATGAAAAATATTTTGAACAATAAAAATAATATTCAAATTTCGGTGGTGACCACCCTTAGTAAATAACTTTGTTAGTTTAGTATCGATCGAAAGTTCTAACATGAGTTCATCAATCACAATCAAAGCGTTTGATAACGTATGAATGTCTGATGGCAAACCTTCGTGAAATTCTACATTTTTCATTTCTCGGTAAAGTTTTTGATAAACTCCATAACACCAAATCACTTTTTTGGGAAAAGGATGTATGATTTTTAAATCTATTATTTTTTTAACAAGCTGTGTCTTCCCACAACCTGTAGCTCCAGCTATTAAATAATTAGATGGGTGCCTTAACTTTTCCATTACTGAATGAAAATATTTGAGTGTGAAGGAGTATTTATACCCACAAAAAAAGGAACACATTTGTTTTTTTAAAAGCAATTTTTTTATTTCTTAAAAATCCTTCTTACACCATATCTTTTTTTAATAAATTGTTACAATCGAAAATCGTTTGTTTTACAATGCACAAGATTGTTTACAATAGAATACAAAGAATTTCCTTGACATCTTTTAAAATAAAATAAATACAATACATTCCACACACGTTAGAAGTCAGATTTTGTAGAGGAGTCGAATTCCAGCATACAGAAGGGTAACGTAAAGTGATTTCATGAAATCGTGGATCATAAAAATCAGGTGGATTTCCGAAGGAATCAAAGAACTCGATACAACCATTTTCACAGTAAAAGGCTAACCAGTGGGATCCTGGTTCTGAAGATTCATCTGAATTTACGACGAATGCATATTTTTTTTTTTCTTTTTATGAAAGGTATTTTGTCAGATGCATACACTTTAAAAAATGGTGAAGTTGTCGAATCTCGTGATAAAATAAAATGTATCTGATTTCCATTCATTTTCAGTTTCCAAAATCAACCAAAATATTTCTTGTCTTGTTTATTTCTATAACGTTATCGAATTCTGCGAAAAACAATCACACTTATAGTTTGAGATAAAGATTGAGAAAACTTTATTTCCAATCTCAAATTGCTTTGTTTGATCAAGTTCAAAATGATCCCGTTACAAAGATCAGGAGACAAATTGAAAGCGAATAGTGTATCTAAATTTATATAATCTTCTCTAGAAATAAAAAGTCCTTGATCATATGCCCTATTTTTTTCTGTTCTTGAAAAGACTATGGTAACCTTTAATGTAATTATTTTATCAAAATTTAATTCTAATGGTGCATGGGTTTTGATTTGTCCATCTACATAAATCCTATAAAAATTCATATGATAATGTTTGAATTCAAAAAGGAGATTTTTCAAACGTACCATGAAATACATCATTATCAACACATCCTACAATAATTCTTTTAGGCATTTGTCCAACAAAAACTCACATGTACAAATGACATGCTTCCTTGTGGTACTATGAATGCAGCACTTTACAAAGAACACGATTGAGGAGGATATTTTGCTGTGTGTCGTTTTCTAAAGCTTTTGCGTGTCCTAAAAATAACCTGCAGGACTAACGCGCACTTTTCTGTAAATAAATTTATTTTTTCTAGACAACTTTGTATCCAGCATTTCCTTGTAAACAAAATTCGGGTTTTACACTTCGAATGAGCTTTATTTTTCACGTCCATAAATTCAATAATAATCTCTCTTGATGAGATTCAAAATTTGGAACGTAGTTTAAGTCCATCGTTGTTGTCTTTATAAAACGATTTTATTTTTCCGAAGTTGGTGGGAAGTTTTACAGTCGAAACCATGATTCAACAGTGTTTCAAAATACGATCTGTATGAATAGGCATTACTTGAATTCAAAACAAGACGATCGTTTAATGAAATATCCATTTGAGAAAAAGAGAATGCATAAACAAATTAACAGGACCAATTTTTTTCCATCTTTTTTTCCAAGGGGAGTACCATCGGCTTTTACTATTTTTTGCTTTTTACGCAAAAGTTGGGTTTGACTCAAGTCAACATATTCTTCCCCACTACCAGGAAATATGAAATTCGACAGGTCCGCCATCAAAAACGTTTGACAAAGGGTGAAATTCAACCCAGTGACCGTCTTCTATAGCCGTTTTGGGTTGCAGGCAAGTCAGAAAAGTTCAATTCAGACTTTTACACACATTCAGGTGATCCTTTTAAAGGCCAATGCCATATTTTTTGCTAATCAAAATATCGTGTTCTGACTACTTTTTCGTGTTTTAGAAGAAAATGACTCGCTTTCTGTTTTCACTTCCTTTTATATACTCCTTGACCTATCATAGACTGTACGATTGATATAGCTTTACGGGCCAAACTTTTACCAGCTTCTTTACTTCTGCTTTTGCAGCAGTTTCTAAGTCTTTTCAGATAAAACATCATTGATTACTTTCGTTCCTGTGACCAGGGCTTCTTTTTCCAACGACCTTTCCACCTCTTACTAAAAATGGTAATGCTGCTCAGGAGAAACAAAACGACGAAAACACCTCTAATCCATACCCTCTTTTTGAAATGAAATGCCTTCGTAATGTGGAATTCGGAACCAGATTGATTGATTGTAATGTTCTTTAAATTTTCACTGCAACTTTGTAAGGCTCTTTCATGGTTGCAACTTATACTTTGTAACACTATAAAAAGAAATGTTGATTTCTTTTCTCTTTCCCTTTTTATAGTATCTGTCTCATTCGAAAATGCTGAAGCACGAATAATGGCTTTTCCTCTTTCGAAGGGCACTAAGTTTCCTGAATTAAGACAGTTTCAATTTCGATGGTCTGAAATGATTGACGTATGACAGGAACATAGTGTGGTCTATCATATAGAGTACATGATAACGTCTCCGTCATTTCAGAAATTCCTAACAACTCGTAAAGAGGGTGCTTCAACATTAACCACTACGGGCTGGTTATCACTATAAACATAAAATATTGGAAATTCGGTATGAGGATCTGCCGTAAAATAACTTTTCTTTTTATATATTTTCTATCCGCTTGAGGTTGAAAACCTAACATGCTGCACAAACCTTTTCAGAGTATAACTTTAGCCCGTCTGTAGTTTTTATTTTTACACGTTTAGTATGAGGATTGAATTTAAAATTTATTTTACCTTCATGAGAAGTTAAAGCCATAGCTTTCAAAATATCATATGATCATGATATATAATATGGTATTGTTTCATATGATCCTGGTGATAATTTCCTCGTGTTTAATTTACCATCCCCCAGATCAAATCGAACATGTTATTCGTTTCATTTTACATTATACCAGATTGAGGATAAATAATTTCGGCTAATCAACTTCCCATTTCCATCTAAAGTGATCGGTGAAGGGGTTGTGTGACAAAACTAGAAATTTTGTTATTAAGGGAAAATAATGCAGAGAACTGTCAGGGGTAACGTCAAGTAGAAAGACATTTTTACCTTTTCCTTTTAACTGAATTTTCATGGTGTCGAAATTTTACAAAATATTCCACTTTCCCATCTTTTTTTCTTAATTATTTTTTCAATTGGATAAAACCTGAATCTGTGACTTTTTGAATTTCTTTCTCGTAAAATGTACCTTCGATAATGTCACCCTTTAAGTCTTTTAGTTTGTAAACTATAGGTTGTCTGGGAAGAATTTGATGAACCAGTTATTTTATTTCTCTGGACCAGTTATTTTTATAACCCTTTTCAAATCTATCTTTCCATTTACTGATACGAACACTGTCCTTTAATTTGAATGAGGAGTGTTTTATGTTTGGTTCAACTATATCATTGTACAAATTTTTCCATACTTGGGTTTGATTATCAATGTTAACAGCATATGGTTCCATTTTAATGCTTCGGTGCCATGTATGATTATAGCTATAGATTAATTTTTCAATCACATCTATATACTTTTGGGTATTATATTCCGTAAAGTACTTTGTTAATTTCGACATGAGTGTTCTGAGAAAACGTTCAACGATACTAGCTTTTGTTTCCTTATTCGTCGTAAAAAAATGGACATTTATTGTCTTAAGATATTTCTGCAGAATTTTATTTTTGAACTCTGTACCTTTGTCTGTTTGCAAAGACTTTGGTTTTCGTTCTTTGAATATTTTTTGGAAACCTTTTAATATACTCTGACCTGTTTTATCCTTTAAGGGTATAGCCCAAGCATATTTTGAAAATACATCTATACAAGTAAGTAGAAATTTATAACCATTGTTAAATTGTTTAATAGAATGTAAATCTAATAAATCAGCCTGAAATTGTTCATCTATACCTCCAACAATAACTCTGTTTTTCTTAAAATTTCGTCTTGCAGGTTTATGTAAAGTATACGAATCTTTAGTTTCCAACCATTGCTTTATATCTTTAGTTTTAACTTGTTTTCCTACAGCTCTACGTAATGCATTTATGCCTCCAAAACTGGCTGGTTCTTTAGGATTTTTATAAAACTTCTCAAGGGACATTTTTAAAAAATGTTCATTACTAACTTAAAGTAACTATTCAAATGACTTAAGCATAAGAGAATAAAGCATTTATATAAGAGAGAG